>OY804604.1:13423713-13903713 GCA_963680895.1 Fragum sueziense
AACACATGTTCATGAATATCTGATTGGGTAAAAAAACATGGGCTTGGCAGGGTGGGGATTATCAGACTTCAAGAAATCTCAAGATAATTCTTCAAAAATCTTCTCCTTAACCATCAGGCAATTTGTTACCAAACTTAGCAGGAATGATCATTGGATGACTTGTTACAATACTTGTTCGCAAATTATTTATTCGTCAAAAATGTGGTCATGGCAGGGCAGGGCTTATCAGACTTAACAAAATCATGAGAAAGTTCTTTAAAGAAGCAATTATAGGGCAAAGTTGAACAAAACCTTACAGGAATCTACCTTGAGTGACTGTCTTCAATACACGGTTGTGAACTTTAGATTTTTTGAAAAAATGTGGGCATGGCAGAGCGAGGCTTGTTGATTTTTAAATGAGCTATGTCCTTTTGTTAAAAATTGGCATTTTTTGCAACATTTACATGTGCTGTTTGGTCTATTGCTCTTTTTCCCAATTGAAAAGCTCACAGTTCAAATGAAATGTACTTCTCAAAATGCACAAAACAGTGCTGTTGGGGGGTATGATCACTTTCTTTGATATTCTAGTGTGACATTTATATTTGTTCACAACAAAATTTATATTGTACACAATCAAATACACGAAGAAGTCAGGTGAGCGATATCAGTGCCTTTCAGGCACTCTTGTTTTTTTAAAAATACCCTTTTTGGCATCAGGAAGACCCCATGGAAGGAAGGAGAAAAACAGACCAGCCCTGCGTTCAGTAAGACAAAACGTTAGCAGTAACTGTTAGCCATTTCATTCGGAAAACTTGGTCAATTCTGTCAAATTTGGGTCAAAGAAGTTGCGAATGTTGGTAACGTTAGCTAACAGTTTGTCTACTGAACGCAGGGCAGCAATGTTAATACTTGTAAGCTGATACTTGCAAATCAAATTTCAATAGTTGACGTTTAATCAAGAATTATGACATCAAAAGATGTAAGCTGTAAGCCAATGTTTTTTCTCCTAATAGATATTATTATGACTATCTTTTACTGTATAACACATTGCCTTCACATCAGCGGATCTAGAGGGGGGGGTCAGGAGGGACCCAGACCCCCCTGGCATTGGCCAAAAATTTAATTTTACTATATAAATTTAGTGTAACGTTACACATTTACTACATTTTAAGCCATAATTTGGGGCTTGGCCCTCCCCCGCCCAGCGCCCCCCCCCCCCCCCCCCCCCCCCTGAAAACAAAAATCTGGATCCACCTTCCTTCATTTTGCAAATTCAAAGTTCCTATTTGATAGCTTTGGATCATGAAAAAATGTTAATAAAACACAATAATATCATGCAATGTTCTCCCCAAGCAAATTAGCTGTATTGGGCCCTACAGCTTTAAGTAAAAACAGTATAATGACTTTACAGCTTTAAAAGTATCCAAAAAGCTTTTTTCAAAATGGTGCCACCAAACAGACATTGTGAGGAATTTCATGTCAAAAACAATAAATGATGCATTTTCTTAAATGTATAAGTAACATGAGATAACTTGTAAAACATTGTATGCGCCCTTTATAGGGCCAACCTGTGAAAATATATAAGGGCAATACCTCAACAAATATGATTGGCGGATTTATGGTTCTTGTGCACAGCACTTCTCCATAGAGATCTATTTACTTATGAAGTTTCCTGAATGTACTTAGCATGTTTCGGACAAAAACTAAGTATGAAATTCAACAAAAGGTAAAAACTCTATAAATATGGTTGGCAGAGTTAAGGTTCATGTGTACTGCACTTCTCTATAATGACATCTATTCACCTATGAAGTTTCAATATGCTACCTTTCATACCTTTCCGAGTTATGCTCCTTCAAAAAGGGGAATGATAATTTTGTAAAAAGCATTATTGGAAATGAAGAAGTTACTCAAAGGGAGCTAATTATCTCCTTTCCATTATGTTTTTTATTCACAACTATTTACATCAACACTATAGGTTTTAAGGTTTACATTTATATCATTTTCTCCTTTTCCCTGAATATTACAGGGGTTTTTTCCCCTTAAGAAAGTGACACTGGTTTCAAGCTTCTTCCCTTCCAGAAATAATGCAATTTTTTCCCAAAAAAAAAATTTCCGCAAGATATATTTTCAACTAGAAAGACCTGAAGGTCTTGAGTCGCTCCACAGGCCTGAATTTCTTGTGGTTTACTATAAAAAATTTGACAAATTTATCTAAATGCTTAAACTGATATATTTTAAATTTCTTGTGATTCTTAGAGCAGAAACAAAGTAAAGAGAAGCAATTATGTGGTCAAAGCAAAAAGAAGGTAAATGATTGACTAATATTTTGGGGATTTTTAGAGTGATGATAAAGTTGAAAACTGTCATTATGCCAAATTCAAGGGCACATAATTCAATATGTGAGTTGATAATTGTGGTAGACTAAGGGAAGTAACTTTTGATATGAGCAATTTAAAGTTCAGTAAGAGTTGTTTTTCTTTATGATAATTAGTTCAAGAAGTTGCGATTGTGTATTTATCATAGTGGTCATGAAAATAAAGACATTCTGATCGAAAAATTATATGATTTTGACTTGATAATTTATGTCTTGAACACCACAATAATCAAGCTGAATATTAAACTCGAGCAAGATCTTATGGTCTGTCCAAATTTTGTCAGTATTAATCTATATATGTGGCCACAAAAGTTAAAAAGTGTTGAAAACTAAAATTTTGTCAATTTCTAGGGCACATAACTCACATTGTAGTAATGCAATCATCCTGAAAATTACACAAAAGCAAGATCTTGTTGTCAACAAGATTCTGTCCAAATATCATCTTGATTGGTTAACAATTGTGGTTGTTAGAGTGACAACAAAGTCGAAAATGGAAATTTTGTCAAATTCAAGGGCACATAACTCATGATGTAAAATTCCGATCAAAAATTGAACCCAGGCAGGATATCATGCTTATATATATTCTGTCCAAGTTTTGTCTTGATTGGTTAATATTTGTAGATTTTAGAGTAAAAATAAAGTCAAAACCAGCTTTTTTTGACATTCAAGGGCAGATAACTCAAGTTATTCTAGTTCAATCCAAACTAATTGTAGGAATCTGAGAGAGGGTCACCCAAGGATCATTCCTGTGAAGTTTGGTTGAAATCGATCCAGTAGTTTCTGAGGAGAAGATTTTTAAAGAAAAAGTTTACGGACGCACGGACGGACGGACGGACAGACGGACGCACGACGGACACACCGCTATGACAATAGCCCGCTGGCCTAAAAGGCCAGTGGAGCTAAAAATCACACTAAAAACCCAAATAAAATAAAGAAAGCTTTTCCTCAAATTCTGCAGCTTTACAAACTAGCCCTGCTTGTTCTCAAGTCTAAAGTAGTGGGTATAAGAGGGGTTTAGCCTATCAAATGTACTTTTTCTATGTTATACTATTTTCCGCCAAACTAGGATACCGCATATATATGATTTTTCCCCTTTCTACCAGCGTCCTGTGTCTTCCCCCATCCTGAAAAAGTCCTGTGTTATCTATGCTGTAAAGTACAAAAGTCTTTATCAACATTCAATTTATTGTCTGCGACACCATTCAATATGACTAGTCTGAAAAGTTAACTGTTTCCGGAAAGTAATTGTCAGCAAAGATTTCATTAAGGGGTTCTTACTAAATTGTTATTTTCTGCCTATTTTCCATTCATACTTTGTCAAAATCTTTTTTTTAATCACTCGAAAAATGCCTAAACAAAACATACAACAAATATCCTTTCTGAAATTTGACAACAGTGATTTGTCTCTCACCAATGGATGATTGTTAATAAATTATCTAAGAAGTGGAATATGTGCAGCACGAGGCTCGGATTGTATGTTGTGGTAGCACTATTCTAATAAATGTTAGGAGTGCATGGTAAGGTGCTCCAGCCATAGTTATATGACTGAAATGCTGTTGAAAGTAGAGTTAAACCCCATTTAAGTAATATTAACCCCAATTGATGAGAAACATCCAACTTAAGAGGCAGTCAGCATGGTCAAATATTGAAAAAATGTTGTTTTAGAACCACCGTAATGACCTTATTGATCGATTAAGAACTTATTGAGCTTCAGACTTAAAGACTTAGAATGTATTGTTAAAATTTTTAAGGGACTACAACTTTCAATATTATGTTATCTAATGCTCTGAAGTCACACTTCAATGGATATTTATTTTGAATAAATTATTATGTAAATTATATAAATTTTTCCTAGCATAAAGAATTTATCTTTCGAATTACCATTTTATTTTTTCAAAATTTTCAATAATTTTTCAAGGCAGTGCCACAATTAATTAATTTTCAAAGAAATTTTATTGATATCACTAAAAAGTGACATTATTAAAGCTTTTTGGCTATGCTACACAAAATTAGATACATGTATAGTGTTGCACTTACTGTTTCATTGTGTTTTCAACAAAGTTTGAGCGCAACACTATACCTAACTCAAGATAAGCTTAGTGTTGCACTGACATTTTTTCACTTTTTCATTGAATTTGAGCGCAACACTATGCTAAGTCACATTTTTCATTTTATTTGTTTTCAATTCAAATATCCTTGGATACAAGTATTATCACAATAAATAATACATAAATCTGCATATGAAGACATTCCAGAAGTTTTGAAATACTGACTAGGAAAAAAATAAGAAAGATTTTTCTTTCTCCTGTAAAATTTTCAAAAACGGAGTTAGACTAGTGTTGCGCTGAGCCATCGATATGCTCCCCCGAAATTTTTTCGGGGAGCATAAAAATTTCATTAAATTCTGCCCATTAGATGAAGAGAAATTAGAGAAAAACTAATTTTTACAATAAGGTCTCTTTTTCCATGACGCAGCCTCAAATTAAGATACGGAGAAAAAGGTCCCTAGGTATTATCAGTTTACATGTGAAGTTTCATTGAATTTGGTCCAAGGGTTGCTGAGGGCTGTGGACGGACGGACGGACCTCCCAACCTAAGGATGGCCGGAGGGACCGATGGACAGCATGGAGACTATATGCCCCCCGAAATTTTTTCGTACTAACCAATCAATGGACGCGGTTTGCCAGGTATTACTAGTTGTAAATGCAAAGTATACACACAACGGGTACCAGTTAAATTTATCGTTTTTAGGTCGGGAAATCTCTTCGAGATTTTCCTAACTATAGCTACGCAACGCTTGTACCTTTTTTCTATCTTTTTCTATCTTTACCTCGTATCTGCGGCTTTGTTTTTTCTGCAGATACGAGGTTTTCGATATCATCTGGCCGCCGCATAGTCGTTGTCTGAGTCCGCCGCGAAAAAGTAGACCTACCCTTGAATAATTCAAAATTGCTCAATTAACATAATCATCGTTAATAGACTTTCATTTCCTAATTGTTTTATCAAAACAATGCAGCAGTTTGCTCATAAGTGCGAAAACTATCAACCTCTCTTTTTTGCGAAAAGGTTGATAATTGGTGTGGCAGACTAGAGCAGACGAGAATTTCATCACCAAAACAAATAACTGCGCCACAGTTCGTTTAATCGGACATTTCAGTAAAGCACTCGTAGAGACAAGGAAAATCTATTTATATCCTGAGTCTAGTCAAGTCCTCCGCTATGCGCATAATTTACAACACATGCATTGTATCGGGTTATACGTGTTTTAACACTTCGCGGTGTAAAGCTAGTATATAAGCCTATGCTTAGACCAACCAAAGTGTTACCGTAACGGCGTTGTACGAACTTTGGGCCGTCTTGAGTACCTACAACGTAATTTTCGTGATATATTCATCCTTATTTATCCAGGCTTGGGTTTAACGGGTATTTAGTAATAATAATAATAAGTTTATTTTGGTAAAAGAGTACAAAACATGGTATATTAAAATACGTTACAGCAATATTGCACATAATTAGTTATGAAAAAAAAAAAAAGTAACAACCATGTTATGCGCTCCATTACCAAGGATAACACAAAAAAGAAGAAAATTAAGTCCTCTTATTTCCATTGTGGTCCCAGATAATGAGGCATGGCACAGAAAGTCATGTTTACAATTAAATAATTTAGCATAAGATTTGGTGTCAAATTTAACAGAATGAAAATATAAATAGTAATTCACATTTGTTTGAATATCACAGACTATAGTATCACATTTTGACAGACCATAAGGTAATCTTTATCATACTGATTTACTGAAAAGTTAAAAAACGCATCATTAAAACAGTCATTTAACATAAGAAATAAGGTCAAGATGAATGTATGAAATATATTCTGACTAAAATTAATGAAATTATAAGTATAAAGGATTAATCAGATATGTCCATAAGATATTTTTTCACATCAGTTTAAAAGGAACTGGTGGATTCAATGTCTCTGAGCTGTTGTGGCAGGCAGTTCCAGGAGACAATACCATGATATGCAAATGTTTTCTTACCAAACGTCTTAACTTTTGGCAAAGCATACCGACCAGAGTCATTAAATGTAACATCACCATCGAAAAAAGAAGAAGAAACAGCAGTTACCCTGGATCTTGTTAAACGGCCATGAACTTGACTAAGGGGTATAAAATGTTCCCGCATGTACTCAGGGGCAAAACCTTTGTGAATTTTGTGGACATGACAGAGGGTTAACTGTTCAACTCGTCTGTTGACTGGTAACCAATTTAGCAATTTAAATTGTTCGGCTCCTACATGAGACCTACTGCCCAAGTCCAAAACAAAACGAACTAATTTGTTCTGGGTAGTCTGGAGTCTATTCTTCCAATACTGACTTAGACTTGGATACCAGAAAGAACAAACATAATCAAAATGGCACTGAATTAAAGACATAACTAAAAGCTTACGAGTTTGGAGATTAAAGAATTGCCTATTGCGAAACAAAAATTTCAAACGAGCATTGGCCTTAGAAACAAGCGACCTAGCAATTTCATCACAAGTTAAATGCTGATCTAGAATTGCACCAAGATATTTTACTGAACTGGTTGCTTGTATGTTTATACCATTGCATGATACATTTAAATCATTTTTACTTTTTAGTCTGGGTTTAGAACCAAAGAGTATTGATTCCGTTTTGCCAAGATGGAGTGAAAGCTTGTTATCAACAAGCCATTCACTTACCCTTTCCAGTTCAGAAGTTAAGATTGACTCAATATCACAGGTATTTTTACCAGAGACAAGGATGCCAGAATCATCAGCATATAAAAGTAATTTACTTTTGACTACAGCAGACATGTCATTGACATATATTAAAAATAAAAGAGGTCCAAGGATTGATCCCTGTGGAACCCCACATGATATACAACCTTTATTAGAGGGTACCCCTGAAACCTCAACCAGTTGAGTCCTGTCAGAAAAATAAGACTGAAACCATCTAATTGCATCTGAAGTAAGTCCAATAGCTTCAAGTTTCATTAACAAAATATCATGATTGACAGTATCAAATGCCTTTTGCAAATCTAGTAAAACCATCCCAACCAAATTTCCTTGGTCCATATTAAATTTGATGAAATCTGACAGATGAATTAAAGATGTGGCAGTAGAAAAACCACGCCTAAAACCAGATTGAAAACTGTATAGGGACTGGATGGTATCCCCTGTAGATTTATAAGAGATGGTGCACCCATCATTGCCTGTCATTTAACTCATGTAATAAATCTTTCCATCATTCCATCGTTCCATCAGTATAGTAATCTTTCTTCGACCTGGGTTTGAGATATAGGCTATTTATGAGTTAATTGTAGGGTTCTGTCTCTGCAGAAAAAAGGGTTGATAGAGTTGCCTCTTTCACAAACGACAGAAAGAACAATTCCCAAGTGAAAGCTAATGCAAATGCTAATGCTAAAGCAAAAAGGACATCAAAAATAAAAAGAAAACAAGATCTAGATTTGTGTGCAGAAAATACGAGCTCACTTTTTCAAATTCTGAGTTTAACACACATGTTATTAGAATTGTTGATCAATGTTTATGGTTTAACCTTTACCATTATTTACAATGTACTATATTGTAAATTCAATGATCTAGATCTAGTCAGTTCTCATGTCACTTTTGTGAACCATGTTAAAGTGACAATTCACAATTATTTGTACATAAATTTTACCTTTATTCTATCTGAAAGAGCATGTTTTCTTGTGAAAATTCTGAAAATTTCAAGCAAAAATATTGAACCGTTTACGAGAAATATATATTTTTGTGCTAAAATTAAACAAATTGTTGTGGACAACAGTTAAGATTTATATAGAATTTGTCATTTTGTCTCAACTATAAAGGCATATTTTTCCTTATAAATAACAACTTCAAAAACTGATAGCATTTCTATGCATTAGAATAAACAATCTTTGCATCAAGACATTCTTTCAAAAAATGAAATAAATGTGAAATGTCACTTTAATTTTAACTTCATTCCTCATCCTGCATTTTGCTCAGAAATGTTCCCGTCATAATATTAATATTTTTCATTGTGCAAAGTTTAACCTTTCCTAAACAGTGATATGTAAAAATGCTCTCATGCCCGTAGGAAGCAATTTGATAAGGGGAAGGGGGCTCAAAACTCTGTCCGGGTTTGTGTCTGAACATTTAGGGACTAACTTGGCCTTTTCTTCAATTTTCTATGTAAAATGAGGAAAATTCGATATTTTTGACCAACATTTGGGGCTTATCCCCTCCCTCCCGTGGCTCCAACCTGTGCCTACGGGACTGCATCAAATCGGAATATTGTTGCTAATGTCAAGTTTGTGTTGATAATTTAGATAAATATTCATGTAAAGTTTAGCCGAAGAGTTGTTGAAAGATAGATTGAGACTAAGAAAAAATGTTGGATATCAAAATGTATTCGTTTTGCCACCATGTTTCCTGAAATCTTTTTTATAATGGATATCAAAATGATATAATGATTTACAAACTGTTAACCCAGACAATTCATTAAAATAGTCCATCCGTAATGAGATTCATGTGACGTCGGATCTTTTCTGACAACGCCGTAAACATTTTTAACATTCATTTACCCGTTCAACACAGACACGTTACGACTTAAAAATTGACACTTTCCATCACCGAATGTTTACGACATCACCGGAAAAAAATACGACATCGTGTAATGGATTTGGTTTATTTGGGTTTTAGGAAGTTTTCAACTAATAGGGTCATATCGCGGCTGGACGTGTAATGGAGTAGATCTATATTGTTGACAATTACCCTTTCGTCTACTATGATTTCTTCTCTAGAAATATCAAATTTTTGCTTATGTAAACTGGGAATTAGAGTATAAGGGTTAATTTTAATGATAACATCAGATAACAACATTGAGAATATTTTAAAGGGACATTTCATTCCAATTTCAATTTTTTAAAGTATGTCTTGATGTGAAGATTGGTTATTCTAATGGGTATAAATACTATTAGTTTTTTGAAGTTGTTGCCAATAAGCGAGAAACACGCATTTAAAGTTGAGACATAATCGATAAATTGCATATAAATCCGAACTGTTGTCCACAACAATTTGTTCAATTTTAACACAAAAATATAAATTTCTCGTAAAAGGCGCAATATTTTGGCTTGAAATTTTCAGAATTTTCATGAGGAAATATGCTCTTTCAGATAAAAATAAAAGTAAAATTTATGACAAAAAATTCTGAAATGTCACTTTAAGAATTCAATGTAAATTTAAGAAAATTGACCATTTACTGTATTTCGAATCCTCTGTTTCCCGACCTTCAGTACTATCAGTACTTTGATTGTAAGTTAGCTATTTATAGCTTAGAGCCTTTGAATACATTTCATAGTTCAGTAAACTTGACTGACCCATTTACAAGGAAGGCCATTGAACTGAACTTTGAACCCTAATAAAGCAAATTACTATGTCATTCTTTTCTTCTCTTAGAGTTTGAGTTTATTGGGGTTTTATGCCATTTTCAACTACCAGGGTCATAACACGGCGGCTGGAGCACCTACCCATGGATTCCTGTTGTTTCTCAAACCAGTACTACCACAACACCCTTACCCAGCCTCCAACTGCTCGCCCACTTAGGTTAATGATTTCAAACCCATTGGTGGGTGACAATTTTGTCAGAAAGGGTATTAGCCGCGGCCGGGTATCGAACCCGGGACCTCTCGAATGAGGGTCAGTTTGAGTTTGAGTTTATTGGGGTTTTACGCCGTTTTCAACTACCAGGGTCATATCGCAGCGCCTGGAGCACCTACCCATGGATTCCTGTTGTTTCTCAAACCAGTACTACCACAACACCCTTACCGAGCCTCCAGCTGCTCGCCCACTTAGGTTAACGATTTCAAACCCATTGGTGGGTGACAATTTTGTCAGAAAGGGAATTAGCCGCGGCTGGGTATCGAACCCGGGACCTCTCGAATGAGGGTCAGATGCGCTACCAACTGCGCTAAGGCCGCGGCCTTCTTCTCTTAGAGACATGATTAATAGAATGTTTCACTTTCAGTCACACTATTCAATATCTACATGTATAACTTCAGACTTACATATTGAACATTCGAATGACTGTTACCTCATTAATATTTGCTTTTAATAGAACTATTTATAGTGAGGAGGACCAGAAGGTGTTGTGTGGTATGCAGAGAATGGTAAAGTGCAGAGAAAGGTGGCTGGAAAAAGAAGCAAATTTTGCTTCCCAAAAATCAGGGTAGTTTCCTGACTCGTTTTTGAGTCAGATTTACCTGCCCTTGACAAGTAATGACCATTTTCGCAAAATTACCCTTAAGTTTAAAGTCATATGGCAAGTTATTCTGAATGGATAGTTTCAAATGTTACATCAATTTAGAGACTTAACATATGCACACATGTATTGAAATGATTGAAAGAAATATTTTAGAAGCATTTTCTGGAGAAAATTATGGGAAAAGTTGAAAAATCACACCTTTTTTTAGAAAATTTTGCAACTTTTTTTCAATTCTCCAAAAATTTACCCATTAAGTGTTTTTTGTTTTTGGATATTTTGTAGATAATACCAAGCGCTATTTTCACACGAAAAACCAGCACACCTTTCCACCCAAATAAAAAAGATATTTGACTTTATCTTACCCCACCCACCCTGTTTTAGCCTTATTATGGCAAAAATATCTATATTTTAAAACAAAATCCAACATTTTCTGGCATATGTTTACATTTAGAACGATGAAATAGTTCATATAACATATACCATCACAAACAAGAGGGCCAAGATGGCCCTATATCGCTCACCTTAGAGATCATCAAGATGATAATTTCTGCCTCATGTCACATACACAACTTCTGGACAACATTCATTAGAGGAAACAATTTAAACAATGCTGGTATTAGAGAGTTATACTACCATGGGAAGTGCAAAATTTACCTTTTGGATCTCTGATAAACAGAATTGGAGAAGATTGTATCATTATGAGACAGTTCTACATACAAAATTTCAAAATCCTTACACCAAACAGTTTAGGAAAACTAGACAAACACAAGTTTCATGAAGATTAGACCAAAATTTTTGCCTCGAGAGTGCTAACAAAGATTTTGTCATCAAGGCCCCTTTTCCATGATATCGACTGGAATATTACCATTTTTTAAAGGGTTTATCCTTGTGACTAAAACAAACATTCTTTTAGTTTCATGAAGATTATGCCAAAACTGTTGCTTCTATAGTGTTAACAAGATTTTGTCATAAAGGCCCCTTTTCCCATGATATCAAAATGGAACATTCGGATTGTTGATAGCTTTATCCTTGAAATTAGAAAAATATTCTGATCAAGTTTCACAAAGATCAGGCCAAAATTATGGCCTCTAAAGTGCTAACACGGATTTTGTCATTATGGCCCCTTTTCCTGTGGTATCCAACGGAATATTCAATATTCCAATTCTCTGTGACTATGCAAACATTCTGATCAATTTCTATGAACATCAGGCCGAAATTGTAGCCTGTACAATGCTAACAAGGATTTTGTCTTTTAGGCCCCTTTTCCCATGATATCAATGAGAAGGTTCCAATCATCAACAGGGTTCACCACATATAACCCCCAAGACTCAACAACATATGGCCCTATGAAAAAATTCTGATTTGAGATGAAAAGGTTTTCCAAGTCAAATATCAAAATGTTAGAGATAGAACTCTTATCCCCTTTATAGACCCCAAGAATCAACAACATAGGGCCTTCTTTTCATTGCAAAATAATTAATTTTATAATGATTTGGTAAAGTGCTAAAGAGAATATATTAGTTGCAAAATAGAAGCAAGTCTGACAGAGTCTCTGATTATATATCCGAAGACTAGAGATTCAAATAGGTGAGGTTAAGGGATTTCCAAATTGTAATACACCTTTCAATGTTTATCAAACCCTGTGATGTGGGTATTCATTTGAATGATCTAATCAAAGCTATTTAAAATGATTACCAACACCAAAGGATTGCTTAAATAACAAATAGAATATATTTACCCCTTTTTACATGCACCTCCCAATTCTGGTACTGGCATAAATGTAAACAATTCTCGGCTTTGTTTATTTAATAGGATAAGATATTTCCCCAGTGGGGGATCAAAACCTTGTAACTCGAGCATTGTCAAGCTGTAGTTACGAGGTTTTGACTCCAACTAACCATATATTACCTGGATGAAATTTGATACCCACAACATAGGGCCAATTTTCATTGTATCACAATAATTTGAAGTATTTTGGTAGAGGGCCTTGAGATGATTCTACACACAAAATTTCAAGACTCTAGGCCTTATAGATTGTGAGGAGAAGATTTTTTAGTAATTGTGGACAGACGGACGGACGGACGGACAGACGGACGACGGACGGTGAGCGATCACAATAGCTCACCCTCAGCACTTCGTGCTAAGGTGAGCTAAAAAGGGTAATGGTTCGCTTTAAAAATTTGATGAAAATTGTAGCATGGGCATTTGGTGCCGCAAAATAAACACAAAATTTGTTAGTCACATGGCCACTCTCCAAACTTACCTTAAAGTATGACAAATTATTTACCAAGGGTTTCTCATCATCATCATCATCATCGTCATCATCATAATCATCATCATCATCGTCATCATCATCATCATCATCATCATCATCATCAACATCATCGTCATAGTCATCATCATCATCTTGCTCAATTGCTGCCTTGTAATCTTCTTCTACCAGAAATAGACTATTGATACGAGTCAACATGTTAGTAGCAGCTTTACGTTTAGCATCCCTCATGGTCGTCCCAGAAGCTGCAATAGAAATTAATTGATAGGTTTGGGTTTAACCCCTCTTTCAACTGCTATGGTCATATGACAGTGGCGGCTGGAACATCTACGAGGGTTGTCCCAATAAATCGTAGACAACGTCGGTAAAACAGAAAACACTTACAGATATTTCTATTTTTTCCATAGAGTATAGCCACATATATTGACACTATTTTGGCGAAAAATCATGTTGACTACTTGAATTTTACAAAATATACATAAAATTTAGCAAAGGCATGTACGGACCCGTGGCGCACGTCATAACGTCATATAATAATACCGTTACATTTTCACCGGGAAATGAACGCAAAAATAAATCCATTAGAACCGCATTTTCTTGTGTTATGATTGAACTTTAAACACATCTTGAGGGTACTTTTGATGCTAACGGTGTTTTTCCTAAATACGATGAATCTTTATCATCTCAAAGTCCGCTTCATTCGCCATCCTCTTTAACAGTTTACCATTTATCCTAATTAAATACGTCCTAATTCTTAAACACAGGTTTTTCTACATCAATTTATCATTCTCCGAGAAGCAATTTCGAAATGTCTCTTTGAGACTCATTTGAAAAAAAATCCATACATGTACACTGGACACATTGACCTCTAAGACTTTTTGGGTGGAAATCATTGGGGAAAATAAAGAAATTGCATGTCACCATTCATTTTTTTTTGTTTTCCACAATTTTTTCCAAACTCCTTATCTTTAAGGCAGACTGACTCCATGAATAAAATACCACAAGATTTTTTTTTTCTGTAATCCAGGTCTGATCATCGAACAATAGGAAGGAAGCCTTTTCAGACTGTAATAGAATGGTACATTCACCTTTTTTTACAGTGTATGTTAGGTCAGGTATACAATTTCAAGTGCGAGTTGAAATTATCTGAGTCCTGATTGATAAAAAGCCAAAATCGACTGTAAAAGCGAAATTTGACAGAATCTATTTTCAAATCATGTGCATATGTTGGAATGATGTTACAGTCTCGCTAAAAGGGGTCTCCTGGTAACTGCAAAAGTACCAATCCTCAGCAATCTATAAAGACTGAAAAGACTCTTAGTCCATCTGATGAGTTCGCTGCACCCCCCTAGGTACCAAGGTTGTTATATATGCCGTTTTCTCCTTTCTCCGTTCACCTAAGCCTAAAACTGTTCAATGTGTGTTTAAATTAATTTTTAGAAGCCATTTTTGTGATTTGTTACTGAAGTAACATATTACGAATGTGATCATCACAAAATATTAAACAAGATTTTTCCCTGATTTTCCCCTGACTAAAGACCATTTTCCTGACATAAAATCACTGACTTTTAATACACCATTTCCTGTATTTTTTTTTTAAATAATTTTAAACAAAACTGTTTCTAACGGCCTACCAGCACCCCATACGACTGTCCTCATCCACCAAAACTTATATCTTATCTTAATACATGTACATAAATTTGAACATTTTGATTTTTTTGGCAAGTGATTTCAGCTGGCATTACTAGAGAACTAAATTGGCTTAAAATGTAAGTTGCTTAGTTTGTTTCATATTAGTTAATGTGTTGTTGTTCTAAAATCACCTCCTGTTTCTTGAAAGATTTCGTAATGCGGAAGCCTATTGCACTTGTTTTCAGTGCCTTCTAATGGAGCATGGCGGCCATGCAGAGGGAGACTAGAAAAGACAGTGTTCCTTCTCTAAGGGGGGTTTGGGGGTCTCCCCCGAGAAAATTGGGAAAAATGGTGCAATTCGATGGCATCTGGGGTCTGCTTTTCACATATTAAATCATCAAAATAATATGCTTTTCAGAACTGGAAACTACCTTAGCCATAAAAGTTTGAAATTCCCTGAATTTTCCCCGACTTTTCTCATTTTTTCTGATTTTCTCTGACTCAAATCAAAATTCTCTGACTTTTCCCTGACCTGGAAAAAATATCATTATCCAGACTTTTTTCCTTGACCGTGGCAACCCTGCACAAATATGTGGGTGGGGTAAGATAACATATAAATTACTTGAAATACAATTGTCATTTCCCACAATGTTTTCTAACCAAAAAGACCCCCCCCCCCCCAAAAAAAAAAAACACACACAAATCAAGATGGTCCTATATCGCTCACCTTAGAGCGCCCTGAGACATACTTTTTAACAAACCTTTTAAATCTCCGAGGATTTTGAAAAGAGGATTTTGAAAAGGAGTCATATGACAATGGTACACACTTAATTTCAAACCACAATTTGGGAAAAGATTGTCAAAGATTTTTCCCTATATCTGTATTTAAAACCAGAAAATCCACAACATATTGCTGAATTTCCATTGCACATAGACAAATTGAAGCATTAATCTTGGAAAGAGGTCATTGGGCTATAATATTTAGAAACCATAGAAAGTTTGGAAATTCTGAGACAATTTTAAACCTGTTCCCGCTTTTTCAAATCTAGAATACTTCATGGTAGAGCTTATTTTCCAAGCGAAATGATAACTTGAACTAATCTGTTGAACAAGACAATATGACACACACAACTTATATGCACTTTTTTCTGTACAAAATGCAAGAGCCTAAAGCATAGGAATAATTCTAAAAGTTCTTAAACAAGGCAAAAAAATTATCTTCAGGCCTTAACAACTTGAAAAGATTGTCAAAAATTGCCCTCTATCATTTATATGGAACCCACAGCATAGGGGAAATATTCATTGAACAGTAAGGATTTGGTTATGGTTAAACCTTTTCCAAACAACATAACATAAGAGCAGACATAATCAAAAGCTGCTGTAGATGATAAAACAGGTGTTGATAAAGACTGCATTCTTCATGTATAAAAATGCAGAGAAAATGATGAGGCAAAATGAGACAACACAGGCTATCAAGTTATCAACATTTTCTTCTTTTACCATATCATTTACAAGCCTTTTCTGTCGGTGAGGCAAACCTGTGTATGGTAGAGAAAGGGCATAATGCTTTCCCATACAGAAAGGTAAAGAAAGGAAATATACTGTCCCAATTTGAAAGTTCAGAATACAAAATTGACAGCGGTACAAATAGGATTCGTTTACAATAAACTAGTATATAAAATATTGAATAAAATAAAATAAAATATTGAGGTAAAAGGAGAATCAGCACTTTCTTCATTTGACTCGTTTATTTCCAAAGCCTTTTCTAATAGGGACTTCAAAACAAGGTCTTTCCAGGAAAGGGTTAAAGTATTTAGTTGATCCCTAAACAAACACAAGTGGATTAAGTGCCTCAGGGATACAGGTAAAAGAGGGTAATGGCTTTCAGAATCATAAAATATCTTTTTAATATTTTAACACCCTATGTTGAGGGTATTGATTTGAATTCTTAAATCAAGACTATTCAAACTAGAACTGTGGCAAAGCGGACAAATACCCCCCACTAGCACCTTGTCACTGGAAAAGTGCTATAGGTCAAAAGGTTCTATAGTTGGAGCACGGAAATGAATTTTAAACAAAGTCCAACTGTGACCTTGACCTTTGACCTTGGTGACCCAAAAACAATAGGGCACCCCCTTGGATCATGAGCAACAACTGTGTAAAGTTTCATGATCCTAGGTCAACCGGTTCTCGAGTTAGAGCACGGAAACGGATTTTAAACAAAGTCTGAATGTGACCTTGACCTTTGACCTTGGTGACCCAAAAACAATAGGGCACCTCCTTTGGTCATGGGCAACAACTGTGTAAAGTTTCATGATCCTAGGTCACCCGGTTCTCGAGTTAGAGCACAGAAACGGATTTTAAACAAAGTCTGATTGTGACATTGACCTTTGACCTTGGTGACCCAAAAACAATAGGGCACCTCCTTGGGTCATGGGCAACAACTGTGTAAAGTTTCATGATCCTAGGTCACCCGGTTCGAGTTAGAGCACAGAAACAGATTTTAAACAAAGTCTGATTGTGACCTTGACCTTTGACCTTGGTGACCCAAAAACAATAGGGCACCTCCTTGGGTATTGGGCAACAACTGTGTAAATTTTCATTATCCTAAGTCACCCGGTTCTCGAGTTAGAGCACAGAAACGGATTTTAAACAAAGTCCGATTGTGACCTTGACCTTTGACCTTGGTGACCCAAAAACAATAGGGCACCTGCTTGGGTCATTGGCAACAACTGTGTAAAGTTTCATGATCCTAGGTCACCCGGTTCTTGAGTTAGAGCACGGAAACGGATTTTAAACAAAGTCCGATTGTGACCTTGACCTTTTAACTTGGTGACCCAAAAACAATAGGGCACCTCCTTGGGTCATGGGCAACAACTGTGTAAAGTTTCATGATCCTAGGTCAAACGGTTCTCGAGTTAGAGCACGGAAACGGATTTTAAACAAAGTCTGATTGTGACCTTGACCTTTGACCTTGGTGACCCAAAAACAATAGGGCACCTCCTTGGGTCATGGGCAACAACTGTGTAAAGTTTCATGATCCTAGGTCAACCGGTTCTCGAGTTAGAGCACGGAAACGGATTTTAAACAAAGTCCAATTGTGACCTTGACCTTTGACCTTGGTGACCCAAAAACAATAGGGCACCTCCTTGGGTCATGGGCAACAACTGTGTAAAGTTTCATGATCCTAGGTCAACCGGTTCTTGAGTTAGAGCACGGAAACGAAAAAGTCTACGGACGGACGGACGGACAGACGGATGGACGGACGGACGGACGGACAGACAGACAGACATGGTGAAACCAATATACCCCCCTCTACTTTGTAGGTGGGGGGTATAATGAGTACCCATAACAAAGCGTTCAGATTTTAAACATCAAATATAGAATGATTTACCTCCTTTTATCTGTAGCTCCATGCATTCTTTATCAGATATTATGATCTGCATAATCTGATTATAGGGATATGATATCGTCGGTGGGGAGTCAAAACCTCGTAACTCCAGCTTATTCAAGCTGTAGTTACGAGGATTTGACTCCCTACCAACGATATGTGATAAAATCTACCTGGTCAAAACAATTCCTCACTTGAAAATTCCAGAACCCATAACATAGGGCTTCTTTCCTTGCAATGTGATGATTTTTAGTATTCTGTTAGAGGTTTTTGAGATGTAAAGTCATGCAAAATTTCAAGACTCTAGGCTAAATAGTCCTTGAGAAAATTTCAGTGTGAAACCTTAAACCCCACAACATAGGGCCAATTTTTCTATAAGCACAATTATTTGAAGTATTTTGGTAGAGGGCATTGAGACAATACTACATACAAAATTTCTAGACTCTAGACCTTATAGTTTGGGAGGAGAAGATTTTTTAGTAATTGTGGACAGACAGACGGACAGACGGACGGACGGACAGACGGAAGGACGGACAGACGGACGACGAACGGTGAGCGATCACAATAGCTCACCCTCAGCACTTCGTGCTAAGGTGAGCTAAAAAACCACAAAAAAAACAAAACAACATACAATTCCACTAAATTTTAATTTTCATCTGCAAAATCTTTGAATTTGGATCAGCCTAAAATTTTTGTTGTCTGGTAATGGGTTAAATCTCACCTTGCTCCTGAAATGTCCCAAGTTTTGCCGTACAAACAAATTCCTTATCACGTAGCTTTGTAAGCTCATATGACGGGGCCGTCATCTGTCTTTTCCGAGTCATTTCTTGGAGTTCTAAAACAGGGTTCTGCCATTCATCTGCATCTTCTGTAACTTCAGGAGTAGATCTGAAAGTCATAAAACAGAATTAGAAATAAGAGTGGACGAAAACATTCTAACTTTCTTTTTTAAAATTCAAACCCTATGTAGTGTGTACTCATAAGAATCATCTCTTAAAGATGATTCTAATGGGTACTATTCAAACCCTATGTTGTTTTAACTTGTTAGAACTAGAAAGACCTGAAGGTCTTGAGTCACTCCACAGGCCTGAATTTCTTGTGGTTTAATATAAACTAAACAGTCCTGGCGGCCTGGAAGCGCTCCACATGCCTGATTGTTTGTCTTGTTGAATGCAATTTCAAAGGTTCAGGCTGCGCAAACAAGCAAATGCATGACCAAGCTGAAAATTACGAGCGAGTAAGATCGTATGGTCAGTAAGATTTCTGTGAAAGTTCGGTATTGATTAGTTAATACTAATGGTTGTAAAAGTGAAAGTAAAGCTGAAAATGGCAATTTTGTTAATAACAAGGGCACATAACTCATATAAAATTCAGATCAAGCTGAAAATTACACCAAGGCAAGATTTTATAGTCACCAACATTCTGCAGAAGTTTTGTCTTGATTTGTCGATATTTGTAGTTGCTAGAGTGAAAACAAAGTCAAAATAGAGTCGAAAAATGGCAATTTTGTCAATTTCAAGGGCACATTACTCATGATGTAAAATCAGATCAAGCTGGAAATTATACCAAGGCAAGATTTTATGGTCACCAATATTCTATATAAGTTTTGTCTTGATTGGTCAATATTTGTAGTTGTTAGAGTGAAAACAAAGTCAACAAGAGCCGTCAGAGACGGACAATGCTCCCCGAATAAGGCATTGTCACAATAAATATATACCATGCAGAGCTAATATAAAGCTAACAAATTTAAGCCCCCTTTTTCAATGACGTATTTTGTATACGCAAATTTTAAATAGTTTATTGTCAAGGGCATCTGATTTGCTACTCAAATATGAAATTTCATCAAATTCTGACCATTAGACTAGGAGAAATTAGAGAAAAACTGTATTTAACCTTAAGTCCCCTTTTCCCATGACGAGGCCTCAAATCCAAAAACCGGGGAAAGTACATCGGCATTTTATCATAGGGAGTTCACATGGTAAGTTTCATTTGATTTGGCCCAAGGGTTATGGAGAAATCACTTCGGATGGACGGACGGACGGACGGATGGACGGACGGACGGACGGACGGAATGACGGACGGACAGGACGGACAGACGGACGGACAGACAAAGCGGCGACTATATGCTCTCCCTTCGGGGAGCATAAAAATAGAGCCAAAAATGGCAATTTTGTCTATTTCAAGGGCACATAACTCATGATATAAAATTCAGATCAAGCTGAAAATTACACCCAGGCAAGATCTTATAGCCACAAACATTCTGTACAAGTTTTGTATTGATTGGTCAGTATTTGTAGTTACTAGAGTGAAAACAAAGTCAAAAATAGAGCCAAAGTGGCAATTTTGCCAATTTCAAGTGCACATAACTCATGATGTAAATTTTAGATCAAGCTGAAAATTATACCAAGGCAAGATCTTATGGTCACCAACATTCTGTCTCAGTTTGGTCTTGATTGGGAAGTATTTGTAGTTGCTAGAGTGAAAGCAATGTCAAAATAGAGCCAAAAATGGCAATTTTGTCAAAATCAAGGGCACATAACTCATGATGTTAAGTTCAGATCAAGCTGAAAATTATACCAAAGCAAGATCTTATTGTCACCAACATTCTGTACAAGTATTGTCTAGATTGGTCAATATTTGTATTTGCTAGAGTGAAACCAAAGTCAAAATACAGCCGTAAATTGGCAATTTTGTCAGTTTCAAGGGCACATACCGTATAGCACTTTATTTCTGCGGGGTCCAATTTCTGCAGTTTTTCCAGAAATCAGGCGGATTAAATTTCTGCGGAACATATTTCTGCGGTTTCTCATTTTGCAAATTACGATTTTCAAAGATTTTATTTCAGCACTATCAGATCAGCTTTAGTCAGTATCAGACGTAGTTTGAAAGATGATGCTTACCAAATAATCTAATTACTCCGTTGGGGTAAAGGGATAATCCCACTCATTTACCATTATCTATAAAGGCGTTATGAGAAACAATGCCGTATACAGATAGGTATGAAAAGAAAGACGTGTCAAACTGTTACCAATCAGTCAAACTTGTTAAATCATTGTTTATTGATGAACTAAAATGTCTTATCTACACCTAAGTTAAAGCCGTAGTTACACCATTTTTTAATAGGAAATCACTCCATTGTTATGATATTGTTCTATCTATCGGGTGGTAACAGTTTAACTTGTCCATGTACTGACTAAAATTACAGAATGACAACAACCTCTACCTTAAGGATTAATATTCTGCAGATTTTATTTCTGTGGTGCCGTCCACGACCGCAGAAATAGCAGAAACTAGAAATCTATCACTGAAGGTGATAAAAATACCCCCGCCACCACCTTTGTTCGGACAAGCGTTTTTGTTGATTTAGGAGCCATACTCAGAAATTGTCAATCCAATTTTATTGAAATTTGGTCCAATCAGGGGCCATAACTCAATAAGTATCGGTCTGATTTCCATGAATTTTGCATCTTGCATATATACAGGTCCTAATGCATACATGTGCCAAGTATGAAGCAAATCGTTCATTAACTGTAGGAGGAATTGTCCGGACAAGCATTTTTGTCAAATTAGGGGCCATTACTTTCTTGCACATGTACAGAAGTTAATGCATACCTGTGCCAAGTATGAAGCAAATCAGATGGTAACTGTAGGAGGAGTTGGCCGGACAAGCATTTTTTGGTCAAATCAGGGGCCATAACTCAAAAAGTATCGGTCCGATTTCTGTGAAATTTGCGTCTTGCACATCTACAGGTCACAATGAACACTTAAGCCAAGTATGAACTAAATCGGTCCACAAGTGTAGGAGGAGTTATCCGGACAAGCATTTTTTTGTCAAATCAGGGGCCATAACTCAAAAAGTATCGGTCTGATTTTCGTGAAATTTGTGTCTTGCACATCTACAGGTCACAATGAACACTTGTGCCAAGTATGAACTAAATTGGTCCACAAGTGTAGGAGGAGTTGTCCGGACAAAGTTTTGGAGACAGACCAACCAACCATCCAACCATCCAACCAACCATCCAACCATCCAACCTTCCAACCATCCAACCACTGGACCGACAGGTTGATTCCAGTATACCCCCTCCAAACTTCGTTTGCGGGGGTATAATAAAGTCCCCGCAGAAATAAAGTGCTATACGGTAACTCATGATGTAAAATTCAGATCAAGCTGAAAATGATACCAAGATATTATAGTCACCAACATTTTGTACAAGTTTTGTCTTGATTAATTAATATTTGTGGATTTCAGAGTACAATTAAAGTCAAAACCAGCTATTTTTGACATTCAAGGGCAGATAACTCAGGTTATTCTGATTCAATCCAAATTCTTTGAAGGAATCTGAGAGAAGGTCACCCAAGTATTATTCTTGTGAAGTTTGATTAAAATCTATCAGGTAGTTTCTGAGAAGATTTTTAAAAAACAAGAGCCGTCAGAGACGGACAATGCTCCCCGAATAAGGCATTGTCACAATAAATATATGCCATGCAGAGCTAATATAAATCTAACAAATGTTAAGCCCCCTTTTTGCATGACATATTTTGTATACGCAAATTTTAAATAGTTTATTGTCAAGGGCATCTGATATGCTACTCAAATATGAAATTTCATCAAATTCTAACCATTAGACTAGGAGAAATTAGAGAAAAACTGTATTTAACCTTAACTCTTTCACTGCCATAGGTGACTTTTGTCGCTTTACCTTTCCCTGCCATAGGCGACTTCAGTCGACAAATTTATGGGGGCGAAATATGTGAATATTTTTTACAGCTAAGTGGTTTTCACACATTCTTTTTCTTAAAGCACCGTTTTAGTAATCAAAGTACTAGCGTTTGACAGGTGAAACAGTAGAATTTGTGTTACAATCGGTAAGCTTTTGGTATTTTTATGGGGAATTTTCCAAGACAAAAGACAACAATATGGCTGCCATTAGATCATACACTTGCTATTTATGCCTACAAGCTGTAAATATCAGTATGAATGACACCAAAAATGCTGGAAAAGGCTTCGGGATAGTTTGAAACTAGAAATCTATCACTGAAGGTGATAAAAATACCCCCCCCCACCACTTTTGTTCGGACAAGCATTTTTGTTGAATCAAGAGCCATAAGTCAGATATTGTCAATCCGATTTTCTTGAAATTTGATCAAATCAGGGGCCATAACTCAGAAAGTAACGGTCAGATTTTCGTGAAATTTACGTCTTGCACATCTACAGGTCCTAATGCACACTTGTGCCAAGTATGAAGCAAATCAGACAGTAACTGTAGGAGGAGTTATCCGGACAAGCATTTTTTGTGAAAAAAGGGGCCATAACTCAGAAAGTAATGGCCAGATTTTCATGAAATTTGCGTCTTGCACATCTACAGGTCCTGATGCACACCTGTGCCAAGTATGAAGCAAATCAGACAGTAACTGTAGGAGGAGTTGTCCGGACAAGCATTTTTGGGTCAAATCAGGGGCCATAACTCAGAAAGTAATGGCCGGATTTTTGTGAAATTTGCGTCTTGCACATCTACAGGTCCTAATGCACACCTGTGCCAAGTATGAAGCAAATCGGACAGTAACTGTAGGAGGAGTTGTCCGGACAAGCATTTTTGGGTCAAATCAGGGGCCATAACTCAGAAAGTTATGGTCAGATTTTCGTGAAATTTGCGTCTTGCACATCTACAGGTCCTAATGCACACCTGTGCCAAGTATGAAGCAAATCAGACAATAATTGTATGAGGAGTTGTCCGGACAAGCATTTTTTTGGTCAAATCAGGGGCCATAACTCAGAAAGTAATGGTCGGATTTTCGTGAAATTTATGTCTTGCACATCTACAGGTCCTAATGCACACCTGTGCCAAGTATGAAGCAAATCAGACAGTAACTGTAGGAGGAGTTGTCCGGACAAGCATTTTTTGGTCAAATCAGGGGCCATAACTCAGAAAGTAATGGTCGGATTTTCGTGAAATTTGCGTCTTGCACATCTACAGGTCCTAATGCACACCTGTACCAAGTATGAAACAAATCGGACAGTAACTGTAGGAGGAGTTGTCCGGACAAGCATTTTTGGATCAAATCAGGGGCCATAACTCAGAAAGTAATGGTCAGATTTTCGTGAAATTTGCGTCTTGCACATCTACAGGTCCTAATGCACACCTGTGCCAAGTATGAAGCAAATCGGACAGTAACTGTAGGAGGAGTTGTCCGGACAAGCATTTTTTGGTCAAATCAGGGGCCATTACTCAAAAAGTATCGGTCGGATCTTCGTGAAATTTGCGTCTTGCACATGTACAGGTCCTAATGCACACCTGTACCAAGTATGAAGCAAATCGGACAGTAACTGTAGGAGGAGTTGTCCGGACAAGCATTTTTGGATCAAATCAGGGGCCATAACTCAGAAAGTAATGGTCGGATTTTCGTGAAATTTGCGTCTTGCACATCTACAGGTCCTAATGCACACCTGTGCCCAGTATGAAGCAAATCGGACAGTAACTGTAGGAGGAGTTGTCCGGACAAGCATTTTTGGGTCAAATCAGGGGCCATAACTCAAAAAGTATCGGTCCGATTTCCTTGAAATTTGCGTCTTGCACATCTACAGGTCACAATGAACACTTGTGCCAAGTATGAACTAAATCGGTCCACAAGTGTAGGAGGAGTTGTCCGCACAAAGTTTTGGAGACAGACCAACCATCCAACCATCCAACCATCCAACCAACCAACCAACCAACCACTGGACCGACAGGCTGATTCCAGTATACCCCCTTCAAACTTCGTTTGCGGGGGTATAATTATGTTTATTTGACAATTCAACAATCTGTTCCATCAAATTATTATACTTTCAACGAAAACATTTAGTCGAGGTTTGCTCACCCAATTTTTTCCATTGTTCTACTAGATTGTAACAGTTTGTCAGTTAGATAAAAAAGAAAAAAATATTGTCATTTCATGAATAACTTTGAAAATTTGGTAACATTAAGATGCTTCATTTGTCTGTATGTCCTGAAAATTTGAAAGGAATCCATCAAATGAGTCAAAAGTTATGCATGATTTTGTGTACAGGGTATCTATTCTTGGAAATTTCTTCGAATAAATTCAGCGGTGAGAGACGCGTCAAAGGTCAATATTTGGCAGTGAAAGGGTTAAGTCCCCTTTTCCCATGACGAGGCCTCAAATCCAAAATCCGAAAAGTACATCAGCATTTTGTCATAGGGAGTTCACATGATAAGTTTCATTTGATTTGGCCCAAGGGTTATGGAGAAATCGCTTCGGACGGACGGACGGAATGACGGACGGACAGGACGGACGGACGGACGGACAGACAGACAAAGTGACGACTATATGCTCTCCCTTCGGGGAGCATAAAAAGTTTACGGACGGACGGACGCACGCACGACGGACACACCGCCATGACAATAGCCCGCTGGCCTGTCGGCCAGTGGAGCTAAAAACCCATCTCACTACATTTCTCTTAACCCTTTCCCAAACAGAAAAATTTTAGGGTGATCCAATTAAAAACTGTTATAAACTAGAACTGTCGCAAAGCGGACGAATACCCCCCACTAGGGCCTTGTCACAAATTGGTCAAAAACTGTGGGAGGAGAAGAGGACACAAGATTATGTCCACCCCCCTTAAAAACATCAAAGTGGCATAACTCTGAAACTAATGACTGGATCAAGATGAAAATTGCAGGTGCACAACTTCATATGATAGGAAACATCCTGATAAAATTTCAGAAAAATTGGTCAAAAACTGTGGGAGGAGAAGAGGACACAAGATTATGTCCAACCCCCCCCCCCCCCCCCCCCCTTAAAAACTTTAAAGTGGCATAACTCTAAAACTAATGACTGGATCAAGATGAAAATTGCAGGTGCACAACTTCATATGATAGGGAACATCCTGATAAAATTTCAGAACAAGGTGTCAAACTGTCACAAGATACGCCCGTAACACTGCTTTTTGTTGACAGGTGGAGCAGGTTGGTAAAAGTTTCATGGTCCTAGCTATTATACTTTTCGAGATATGCCCTGGACAAAAATGAAGTATGAAAAATAACAAAGGGCAATAACTCAAAAAATAGGCCAGGTAGAATTATGGTTCTTTTGCACTGCACTCCTTTTTAATGAGATCTATACACCAATGAAGTTTCATGATCCCAGCTATTATACTTTTAGAGATATACTCCGGACAAGATTCAAGTATGAAAAACAACAAAGGGCAATAACTCAAAAAATAAGCCATGTAGAGTTATGGTTCTTGTGCACTGCACTCCCCCTTGGTGAGATCTATACACCCATGAAGTTTCATGATCCTAGCTATTATACTTTTAGAGATATACTCCGGACAAGATTCAAGTATGAAAAACAACAAAGGGCAATAACTCAAAAAATAAGCCAGGTAGAGTTTTGGTTCTTGTGCACTGCATTCCCCCTTGGTGAGATCTATACACCCATGAAGTTTCATGATCCTAGCTATTATACTTTTAGAGATATACTCCGGACAAGATTCAAGTATGAAAAACAACAAAAAGCAATAACTCAAAAAATAAGCCAAATAGAGTTATGGTTCTTGTGCACTGCACTCCGTAATGATAAGAAGAATATAACTGCCAAGTTTAAAGTCAATCGGACTTAAGGTGACAGAGTTATGCTCCGGACAAAGAAGTGGACGCCGCCGGACGCCCGGACGCCACGGGTGATCCCATAATACGTCCCGTCTTCGACGGGCGTATAAAAATTGGTCAAAAACTGTGGAAGGAGAAGAGGACACAAGATTATGTCCACGGACGGATGGACGGATGGACAGACAGACGGACGGATGGACGGACGGACGGACGGACATACGGACAGACGGACGGACGGACAACCTGATTCCAGTATACCCCCCCATAACTTTGTTGTGGGGGGTATAATAACAAAACAGATGTTATTAAAGATGGGTTTTCAGGGTTTTCCCTGAGCATGAGAATTTGGGGGTCATTGAGACCCCCTTGCCTTCAAAGTTAGGGGTCATTTCTACTATTTTGTGGGTCAAATGCTCACTGGTGGTGAACTCGGACAAAGCGAGGAACATTTTTCATGAACACAAGTTACCGATACTTCATGTTTAAATGCGCGTTTAAAAAGCAGTTTTACTAGTTTGAGCATGTACACAACGATTTGCACGTGTTTATCCGCCCAAAACAATATGGACGAATCGGAGAGACACTTAGAGGCTATTACAAGTTTTGTTATTTAATTAATATGACTGATTCTGAAGTTGGTATTACAATTCTTTGAGTAGAAGTTTTTTTGCGGTGTGAAAATCGTAGTTAACGTTTTTTGAAGGGGACTTGTACGGTTTATTTATGATACCGTGAACATTTTCAATGGCTATTCGAATTGCAATGACATTTGTCCTAACAATAGAATGGGTTTTCGGTTAAATATGGATAAATCGTAGGTGTTGTTATAAAATCCCGTAACTACAGTTTCAATAAAGTTGAGTTTGTGACGTTTTAGATTTACACCGACGAAGCACTAGTGTTTGTCCAAAAAAACGTCACTAGGTCTATATATATAGTAGATAAAATTTATTCTTTTTCAAAGACGAATTAATGGTATACAATAATCATTTCCAAAACAATAGGCCTATCTGGTATTGCAGCCCCCAATTAGAAGGCTTTCAGTAATGACCACCATATTGATCGTGCTTCGTTTTCCCGTCCGTCCGTTTTTCTACCCGTCCGCCAATTTGTCTAGCTGACTGCTCTAGATGTCAAAATACATTGATTTTATATGTTGAGAAGTTAAAATGTGTGTACTAAATAAGAAAATATGAAAGAAAAATATTAAGAAACAAGAGCTGTCCGAAGACAGCGCGCTCGACTTTCTAAGTGCTGGACTTTCTAAGTTGCTAAGTATAAAGGGGGCATAACTCCAAATATAGTGGAGCCAGGGTCATGGGCCCTGATAGTAAGGTAGAGGGTGTGATGGTGAATAAGTATTCCAAGTTTGAGTTGAATCCCTTTGATAGTATGCAAGTTATTGATGTTTGAAAAAACTTTAACCTTTGTTGCAATGCCAACGCCAATGCCAACGCCAACGCCGACGCCGACGCCCGGGTGACAGTATAAGCTCTCATTTTCTTCGAAAAGTCGAGCTAAAAAGGAGCCAAATTATTTCCAGTATAGATCTATTCTTCTTTTGATTCAATGTTTTTCCAAACCTTTATAATTGGGGGAAACTGTTTCGGAAATACATAATGTATTTCATTGCTTCGTCTTTGAATAGGGATCAATTTTATCGAGAAAGCAGTGATTAATTTCGGACAAACGATGGCATTCCGTAAATGTAAATGTAAAAGGTCGCAACTAGAGCTTGTTTGAAGCTGTAGTTACGCCAATTTATACTAATACCAACATTTTATAAAAACAGAACAGTAACCAAGTCTATTTTAGCACACAATTGATTGCCATAACCGATATCTCTTATTCATGTGTTCTTCCTATTGATAGGTGCCTTAAAAGGAAAAATATCATTATCCTTTCCCATGAGTGAAACATTTTAACCCTTTCCCAAACAATGATTTTGTTGGTGATGTACAATATTGACAGCTCAGAAAATATTGATACAAAATGAGAAAATGCTGGATTGTATAATTTTCTTTTTTTTTTTTTTTGTCTCAATATTTTCCGAAGCCTTTTCTAACAGGGACGTGAAACCAATGTCTTGTTTGGGATAGGTTAAACATTGGACCTTCCTTTGAGCTTAGATCTGGAAAAGATCCTTTATAGCTTTTGCGACAAACATGGATCCAGATCAGACTTTGCATGTGCACTGTCTGATCAAGATCCATCTTGTTCTCATTTAATAGCTTATTCTCCACCTGTACCAAATTTAAGAAGGCATAACGAAAATCTTACCGGTGAAACTCCAAGGTAACGATAAAAATGATGATGATGATGATGATGATGATGATGATGATGATGATGATGATGATGATGATGATGATGATGATGTCATCTAATTGTCATCACCTGTCAGTAATTTATATGAAAGGGGAGTTAGGCAGTACATATTGATATATATTGAAACAAGTACCTTGTGCTCGAATTTGATGCCGGAAATATATGGTTAGATGCTCAAATCAGTGCGATATTACCGAATAAATGTTTAAATGCGCCGTTAAGTCCAGTGCAATCGATTAATTTATCAAACATGTGCTCATAAAACACCGTAGCTGGAAAAGATAACATCGCAAACATGCTGTAACGTTGTCACGAAGAAACCCCACAATGATTTTCAATGACATGACACCGAAAACTGCCATTTACAGCAATTATTTGTACATGTATATGTCTTTTTTGTTTACTTGTAATGCAAATAGATAAACATAAACAGTGATATCGTACCATTTCGTTCGGGCGATTAAGATCAACCCACATGATCTCAATATGCGCTTTGTGCACTTGCAATCCGTTTATACCATTTGAAAATAATGATCGATAAAACTGATATTTTCGTGCGTATCATTAATCATATCTACATACCTTAGTAACTTCCATTTGAGTGCATCCTTTGAAAAAAGACGGAAAGAGAAGAAAAACAAAATGACACGTGTATTGTTTACAAAAATCCGGATGTACAATGAAGTATCTGTACCTTGTGTTCATGAAAAATGTTCCTCGCTTTGTCCGAGTTCACCACCAGTGATGCTCAAGTACTCAAGTATGATTGAAAAATCTGGATTTTGAAACTTGCGTCATTAATGTCCCTCAAGTAAATTTCTAAGGGGTCATCTGTACTGAAGTTGCGACAATGACGCATGATTTGTGCGTCATGGAAAACCCTGGGTTTTGTGTAAAATATGACATAGAAAATACCGAGACAAAAGGAGAAACTGCTGGTTATCAGCAGTTTCTTCTTTTGTTTCAATGTTTTCCCAAGCCTTTTCTATTAGGGACGTCATAACCAGTTCTTGTTTGGGTAAGGGTTAAAACAAAAGTTATTGTTGAGGATCTGTTTTGGTGACTTCATAACATAGGGTTGTGACATGAGCTCCTCTGAAAATAAAGTCCTAGCTTGCAAGAAATTGGCAAGAATAGAATACGAGTAATTTTTGATCAGTGGTTCTGTCTCTGTTGGTGTGCGTGTGTGCCTGCGTGTGTGTGCATGTGTGTGTGTGCATTTGTGTAAACTGGCCTTTACCTGGACGTGGCATCATCAGCAGGGGTCACACCTTCAAGTGCATGCTGGATCTGGTTTATAACATGCATGCATAGCCTCCTTCTTGCTGAATCCTGTCGGCGTGCGTGCATGTGTGTGTGTGCGTTCGTGTGATCTGACTATTACCTGGATGTGGCATCATGAGATGGGGTCACGCTGGATCTGTGTCCATGTGTGTGTGCGTGCGTGTGTGTGTGTGTGTGTGTGTGTGATTATGTGTGATTTAACCTTTACCTGGATGTGTCATCATGAGCTGGAGTCACACTTTCAGGTACGCCCTGGATCTGGTTTATAAGATCTTGTGCTGCTGCATGAATAGCCTCCTTCTTGATGAATCCTGTCGGTGTGGGTGCATGTGTGTGTGTGTGTGTGTGTGTGTGTGTATGTGCGTGCGTGCGTGAGTGTGTGTGTGAGTGCGTGATTATGTGTGTGTATGTGTGTGTGTGTGTGTGTGTGTGTGCGTGCGTGCGTGCGTGCGTGTGTGTGTGTGTGTGATTTAGTGTGACTTAACCTTTACCTGGATGTGGCATCATGAGCTGGAGTCACACCTTCAGGTACGCCCTGGATCTGGTTTATAAGATCTTGTGCTGCTGCATGCATAGCCTCTTTCTTGCTGAACCCTGTTGGAAAAGGAGAATAAGAAGTTATAGAATTAATATTCTTTGACTGCAAAAATTTTGAATACTCCCATTCAAGCTTTTAACAAATATAAAATTATTAAACCTTCTTCTTTTCTCTAAATGATTTTTCAAGCTTTTTCTTTCGGGGATTTCCAAACAACATCTTGTTTAGCCCATTACCACACAGTGACTCCTTTTGACTCCCAACAAGATAATGGCTTTGGAAAACATCGTGGAAAATGAAGAAATTGCTTGTGACAAGCAAATTCTTCATGTTCCACAGTGTTTTCTACGTAAAGAGACTGAAAATTGTAAAATTTCATTCACTTGAAAATGTCGTCTGCATCATCTTTGAATTTGGACAAGTCCAAAATTTTGTTGTTTGGTAATGGGTTAGGAGACTGTCAAAATAGACATATCATACAGCAGAGCAACAGACAAGAGGAGGTAAAGACATTCTTAACCCATGACTAAACGACAAAATTTAGGGTGCTCCACTTCAAAAACTGCCACAACATTTTTTTCAGTTTTTGAAGTGGATCACGAGGTTTGATGTGGTCAATGTAGCCTAGAAAATATTGAGGCAAAAGGAGAAAATGCTAATCATTAGCATTTTCTTCTTTTGCCTCAATGTTTTCGCAAGTAATTTTTAGCAGGGTCATCAAAACCAGGTCTTGTTTGGGATAGGGTTAACCCTTTCCCAAACAAAACCTGGTTTTGACCTCCCTATAAGGGTAGGCTTGGGAAAACATTGAAACAAAAGAAGAAACTGCTGATAACCCAGCAGTTTCTCCTTCAGGGTCCAAGAAATCCACTCGTCCGCTCGTATTTACGAGTAAAATTTGGCGAGGATGAGTGAAAAAATGAGTCATGGTTGTCCTGCAGGACGAGTAGAAAATTAAGTAGATAACAATTTGTTGATTATCTTAAATCATCCCAATAAGGAAAAATAGGGTTGGGGCTAGAATTAATCGAGATTATCAAGTCAGAATCTACACGGTAGAATGCTAATTCTCTCACATAAATACAACATGATGTGAAAAATAGTTTTGACTATTTTGAGACGGCCCCCAGTTACCATGACAGTGTAAACAAAGATGGGGGAAGCAGGGGCCTCGTTCATTGTTTAACGCTAGACATTTTTTTGGTGATATTTTCATCAAAATGCAACACAACATTTACTAAAACCAATTTCTAAAGGAAGGCTTCACCAATGCATTGTAAATAAGCTTATTTACCAATTAAAACATTAGTTCAGTTCTAATTTGACAGGCATAAAAAGATCGCGGAGGATGACTCATTTCCATTGCTCCAAACATACACTAATGATTTCATTTTTTCAGATGGCTAAAACTTATATAAATAATAGTTTTTCAAAGGATTTAGGTATAATAAGGGTTCCACACTAAGGGGAGTCCGCGAGTCCGAGACTCCCTAAAAATTGGTGGGACTCCCTGATTTTTAACTTAGGGAGTCCGACTGACTCCTTAAAAATTCTGCCGAAGAATCATGAGCAAAATGATAAGTAAGCTGGTAGCTCTAGATAACAGGATCTAGTATCCTGAATTCATGTTTAGTATTCTATGCAGACATGAGAATGACATTGACTAGTTAACATGCATGCAACATAAAATATTTGCTTCTTTTTCGGACTCCTTTTTTTTTCCACCGGACTCCCCAAGTTCTCTTGATGGGAGTCCAGCAGACTCCTTGGTTGGGAAAGTTAGTATCTAACCCTGATAATTATTTAACAAGAGCTGTCCGAAGACAGCGCGCTCGACTTTCTAAGTGCTGGACTTTCTAAGATGCTAAGTATAAAGGGGGCATAACTCCAAATTTAGTGGAGCCAGGGTCATTGGCCCTGATAGTAAGGTAGAGGGTGTGATGGTGAATAAGTATTCCAAGTTTGGGTTGAATCCCTTTGATAGTATGCAAGTTATTGATGTTTGAAAAAACTTTAACCTTTGTTGCAACGCCAACGCCAACGCCGACGCCAACGCCAACGCCAACGCCGACGCCCGGGTGACAGTATAAGCTCTCATTTTCTTCGAAAAGTCGAGCTAAAAATGAAAGAAAACAAAATATTTCTAAATATAATTAGACTGGAATCTTTGTACTCTAAAGTCTGGAATCCCCTATGGTTTAACCTGGTCTAGACTCCAACCTACGATGTTGGTAGGACGAGTAAAGGCATGATCAGGACGAGTGGATTTTCTAAATCACTAGTCCTGCAGGACGAGTGCAAATTTTGGAATTTCTTGGACCCTGTCCTTTTGTCTCAATATTTTCTGAGCTGTATCATACACAAATCTTATCTTTATCAACATTCATTTTGTCGTCTGCAGCGGCTTTCAAATTGGATCACCCTCAGATTTTGTCGTTTGGGAAAGGGTTAAGGGACCTTTTTCCAAATCCTGGCTCAATTTTTCTTATACCTTTAGCAATGGATGAGACATTTCCAGCCGTCACTTTCATTGTAAATACTCTTCTGTTGTCTTCAGCCATTTCTACAGCTACGACTTCATGACGAGGTTTGATGTGGTCAATGTAGCCTAGAAAATATCGAGGCAAAAGGAGAAAATGCTAATCATTAGCATTTTCTACTTTTGCCTCAATGTTTTTGCAAGCAATTTTTAACAGGGACGTCAAAACCAGGTCTTGTTTAGGATAGGGTTAACCCTTTCCCAAACAAGATCTGGTTTTGACGTCCCTAGTAGAAAGGGATTGGGAAAACATTGAAACAAAAGAAGAAACTGCTGATAACCAGCAGTTTCTCCTTTTGCCTCAATATTTTCTTGGCTATATTGTACATAAATCCTACTCTATCAAAACCAACAATTTTGTTTATAGCAGCTTTTGAATGGAACCCCCCTAAAATTTTGCCGTTTGGTAATGGATTAAAGGACCTTTATCCAAATCGTGGCTTAATTTTTCTTATACCTTTAGCAATGGATGATACATCTCCAGCCGTCACTTTCACTGTGAATACTCTTCTGTTGTCTTCAGCCTTTTCTACATCTACAACTTCATGCTGGGGTTTGATTCCTCTCGCAGTACACAGTAACCCGAGGACATGCAGCGGAGTCTCAGAAGACGGAATTTTACCTCCATACATCTAAAAGACATGATTGATTGGTTGATTGATCTATCGATTTATTGATTAATCTACTGATTTATTGGGACTTAACACCTCTTTCATTTTGATTGATCATGGTTCATACAAAGTTTTGATGGAAAAATTCAAGGACTTTTTAAAAGTTTTTTAAGGACTCACCATTAAAATTCAAGGGCTACTAACAATAATCTAAGCGCATTATGGTTCGTATATAGTTTTTAACACACGTTATATCTAAGTTACTATGAAACAATCATATTGCAAAGAAATAAGTCTTATCTGGTAGAGCAACCATTATCTCATCAATGTAAACATTATCAACTTCATAGTATGTTTATTTTTAATTTGATGCAACCCCACAGAAATTGGTATAGTCCAGAGCTCCAGATAATTTTTGAGCCTAAAGGGTTTTTACCCCCTAAATTTTTTGTCATTGCTGATTTAGTATTCTATAATGCTGAAATTAAAGCCAAAACAGATTTAACTTTTGACTCATTGTGGCACTTGATGCTGTAATTTCATTTGGACTTTTGGGGACCCATTTTCTGTCCAAAATTATATTCCTTTCCTGCTGTTCAGCTCAAAGATAACATTTCAGTCACTTATTCAGTCCATCATCGACAATGTGAAGCAATGAATATTTTAATTTCTATATCTAGACAATTTTTTTCAGACATAATATATAGAATCGAAGGCATGCTTCTTTGCAGACTTGCCATATCTTTCAAAGATCGTGTTGATCCCATCAAAGAGGATTTGGTGGAGAAATTAACTCGCTGTATATGGTGAATGTTTTCTCTTATTTGATATTAATCTACTTGGTCGCGGAGAATTTTGTTGGGAAACTTTAATCCTGCATTACTCTAAAACTGCCACATGAACGCTGAAATGCAGGGATCGACAAGAAAGATCTTTCGTTTGATTCAATAATTCAGGAAAGAAAATCAGTTTGGGACCAGCTCGCTATTACTATAGTTCTGAGAACACGGGAACCTGAGGCTGTCTTGTTCGTTTAAATTAGAAATGTTGACTTACGTAATAATGTTCCACATGTATGATATGAATTTTTACGCACAGACATTTATCGATATACTGATTTATTTTTTGCAGTGCGTTTTTTTACCCCTGAAAATATTTTTCAAAGCATATTTTGTTATTTTTAATGCGTTTTCACGTAAAAACGCACCTTATCTGGAGCTCTGATAGTAAATGCAGATAAGCATTGAACATGTTTCTTACTTTTGATACTCACCCGTTTTACCCAAGTCAAAACAATAGAGAATAAAATTCAAGGGTTTTTTAAGGGCCCAAACTTGCTTTTTAAGGGTTTTACAAGGCTCAAATCCATTTTCAAGGGTTTAATAAGGCCAAGATCAAATTCTAGGGTTTTTCAAGACCTGTGCGAACCATGTTGATTGATTAATTTGGACTCAACACCTCTATCATCTTGTATGACATGATTGATTGATACAGGGCTACAAATAAAAGGGAGTGAAAGCATTTCAAATGCAATATTTCATTAAGTGTTCATTAACCCATTACCAAACGACAAATTTTAAGGGTGGTCCAAATTGAAAGATCCTGCAGACGACAATTTCAAGTGAATGAAATTTTAAATTTTTGGGTCTTTTTGGATGGGAAAAAAAATGTGGAAATTGAAAAAATTGCTTGTCTGAAAACATAGTGGAAAATGAAGAAATTGCTTGTCTCAAGCAATTTCTTCAATTTCCACAATGTTTTCCATAGCCATAATTTTTTGGGGAGCCAAAAAGAGTCATTGTGTGGTAATGATAAATTTGATAAATGCAATCTTACCCCCTCCCCAACAGCACCTTGTCTAAAATTTTATCTCAAATCCAAACCCTATGTTGTGGGTACTCATTTGAATCATCTCAATGAGCCGATTCTAATGAACACCTATAACATAGGGTTTGATAACAAGTTAACCTATTCCCACATAATTCTGCATGGCCCTTCAAGATATTTTCTAATTCTTTTATTTCAAGTCCAAACCCTATGTTGTGGGTACTTATTTGAATCTTCTTGAAAAGAAGATTTGGATGAGTAGCCTCAATATAGGCTCACTAAAAATCGGTGCCTACAGCTCTGCTTAACCCATTACCACACAGAGGCTCTTTTTGACTCCCTAGATAATGAAGGCTTTGGAAAACATTGTGGAAAATGAAGAAATTGCTTTTGACAAGCAATTTCTTCATTTCCCACAATATTTTCTACACAAAAAGACCAAACAATGTAAATTTTCATTTAGTTTTAATTGTTGTCTGCAACATCTTGGAACTTGGAACAGTCCAAAATTTGGCAATTTGGTAATAGCTTTCTCAAAACTGCCAGGTATCACAGAAAAAGCTGAACCTACTTGCTTGGAATCTCCTGTCCTTTCAACCGACTTAGACCTTCTTTTTGGTGCTTGATCCTTGTTGATTTCAAAGCTGTCACGTACGGTACTAAATGCTGCTGAACCTATTTGGTCGGATTCTTCCGCAGCTTCAACCTCCTGTAAATCTTCTCTTGGTGCTTCATCCTTGCTAACTGGTGAGGTTTGTATGAAGATATTTGTTGAACCATTCTAAAATACAAATTGATTGATGAGTTTTGATTGATCTCAAAGAAACAATTCTATTGAGTACCCACGACATAGGGTTTGATTAGCTTTTAGTGAAATATTCAGAGATTAATCTTTGACAAGAGGACCATGATGGTCCTTAATCGCTCACCTGAACTGAGATTCACAAGGTGGAAAATGATAGCATCCTGTCCCATGATATCCAAAAGAGCATTATATTTTTCAATAGTCTTCATCCTTGTGACTAGACAAACATTCTGAACATGTTTCATGAAGATAGGACAAAAATTGTAGCATCTACATTACCAACAAGGATTTTGTCTTTAAGGCCCCTTTTCCATGACATCCAACAGAACATTCCCACTGTCAATAGGCTTAGAGAAATAATCTGACAAAATTTCATGAATATTGAGCCAAAATTATTGTCTCTATAGCGCTAACAAGGATTTTGTCATTAAGGCCCCTTTTCCCATGCTATCCCATAGAACATTCCTATTTTCCTCAGAGTTCATCGGTGTGACTAGACAAACACAAGTTTCATGAAGATCGGACCAAAATTTTTGCCTCTAGAGTGTTAACAAGATTTTGTCATAAAGGCCCCTTTTCCCATGATATCAAAATGGAACATTCAGATTGTTGATAAGATTTATCCTTGTGATTAGACAAATATTTTGATCAATTTTAACAAAGATTAGGCCAAAATTCTGGCCTCTAAAGTGCCAACACAGATTTTGTCATTATGGCACCTTTTCCCACGGTATCCAAAGGAATATTCAATATTCCAATTCTCTGTGACTACACAAACATTCTGACCAATTCTTATGAACATTGGGCCAAAATTGTAGCCTGTACAATGCTAACAAGAATTTTGTCTTTCAGGCCCCTTTTCCCATGATATCAATGAGAAGGTTCCAATCATCAACAGAGTTCACCCCATATAAACCCCAAGAATCAACAACATAGGGCCCTTTTTTCATTGCAAAATAATTAATTCTATAATGATTTGGTAAAGAGTTAAAGAGAATATATTAGTTGCAAAATAGAAGCAAGTCTGATTATAAATCCAAAGACTAGAGATTCAAATAGGAGAGGTTAAGGGATTTCTAAATTGCAAAATATCTTTCAATGTTTATCAAACCCTGTGATGTGGGTATTCATTTGAATGATCTAATCAAAACTATCTAAATGAGTACCAACAACAAAGGATAGCTTAAATAACAAATAGAATGTATTTACCCCCTTTTACATGCAGCTCCCCATTCTGGCGGAGTTTGTGTAAACAATTCCGGTCTTTTGTTTATTTAATAGGATTAGACATTTCCCCAGTGTGGGATCAAAACCTCATAACTCCAGCTTTGTCAAGCTGTAGTAACGAGGTTTTGACTTCCACTAACCATATGTTACCTGTTTGATTTTTTAAAGAATTTTCTTAGGATTTCTAAAGTCTGACACTGCCACACCCACATTTTTTGACAAATCTTAAAATTTGTGGACAAATTACCAAAAGAGTCACTAAAAGAACATTCCTGCCAAGTTTGGTTCTAATTGGCCCAATGGTTGATTTTTAAAGAATTTTCTTACGATTTATAAGCCCCGCCCTGCCACGCCCACATTCTTTGACGAATCAAAAATTTGTGAACAAGTTTTGAAAAGGGTCACCTCAGAAACATTCCTGCCAAGTTTGGTCGCAATTGGCCAAATGGTTCTGGAGGAGAAGATGTTTAAAGAAATTGTGGACGGACGGACGGACGGACAGACGGACGGACGGACGGACAGACGGACGGACGGACGGACGACGGACGGTGAGCGACCACAATAGCTCACCTTGAGCACTTTGTGCTCAGGTGAGCTAATAACTGGTGAGTTTTGTATGAAGATATATGTTGAACCATTCTAAAATACAGATTAATTGATTGATTGATTAGGTTGATTAGGACAAGGGAGGGTGAAAAGAATCTATTTCTAATTTTGATTTCAAATCCAAACCCTATGTTGTGGGTACTTATTTTAATTGTATCAATGAGACCATTCTAATGAGTACCCACAACATAGGATTTGATTAGCGTTTAGCGAAATATTGAGAGCTTAGTCTTTGTTAACCTGGAGACAGTTTGACAGTCACAAACCATCCTAAAATACAGACAAGAGGGGGGGGGGGGGGTGAAAACAGATTGATTGATTGAGTGATTGATTGATTGATTACTTAATAGATTAGGACACGAGGAGAGTGAAAACAATCTAAAAAAATTAATTTCAAATCCAAACCCTATGTTGTGGGTACTCATTTTAATTGTCTCGATGAGACTATTCTTATGAGTAACCACAACAAAGGGTTTGATAAACATTTGGTTAGACATTGTGAATTTGAATTATGTAAACTGGTGACTGTTGTATAAAGATATTTTTTGAACCATTCTAAAATACAGACAAGAAGGGGGGGAGTGGATGATAACATTCTAAATTCTTAATTTCAAATCCAAACCCTATGTTGCGGGTACTCATTTGAATAGTCTCAATTCCCATATGGATTCCTGGTATTTCTCTAACAAGTATCATGACAATATCCAATGCGAGTCTCCAGCTGCTCTCTGACTTAAATGATTTATATCCATTCTGAAATACCTTGGTCAGAGCTAAATATAAGTGGGGGTGTTTCAATTTTAAATCCAAACCTATGTTGTGGGTACTCATTTGAAACGCCTCGATGAGACAATTCTAATGAGTACCAACAACATAGGGTTTGATAAACATTTAGTGAAATATTTCATTTTAAAAGCCATCACCCCCTCTTTTCTGTAACTCTAAAAGTGGTTGGTCTGAGCTAGACACAATGGAGTAATGGCTTTTCAAAATACAATGCTGAATTTATTTTTCCTTAAACCCCATATTGCGGGTACTCATTTGAATCGTATCGATGAGACGATTCTAATGAGTACCCACAATATAGGGTTTGATAAACATTAAGTGAAATATTTCATTTTGAAAGCCACCTCCCATCTTATCTGTAGATCTGAGAGTAATTGGTCCGAGTTACAGACACGATGGAGTAATGGCTTTTCAAAATTTTATCAAACCCGATATTGTGGGTACTCATTTGAATCGTTTAGATGAGATGATTCTAATGAGTACCCACAACATAGGGTTTGACAAAAATTAAGTGAAATATTTCATTTTGAAAAGCCATCACCCCCTCTTTTCTGTAACTCTCAGAGAGGTTTATCTGAGCTACAGATAAGAGGGATTAATGGCTTTTCAAAATACAATGCTGAATTTATTTTTACTCAAACCAAATATTGTGGGTACTTATTTGACTTGTTTTGGAAAGGGTTAACACAGGTAAAACTGTAAAATAATGACTGGTAAACTGAATGTGGTCCATGCATTTGTATTCTGATTGGTACTTGTTTGATTAATCATTTATCATATTTTGCTTTTAAGGTATTCACACACTAATGGGTATAAAATTCTACGGTGTGGATCACTTTATTTTTTCAATCTACATACAAAGAGACACCTTTTCTGAAAAAATATGGGAATTTGGCCACAATTTTACAATTTTATGACAAATTTTAGATTTATCACACCGATATGAAAAATGGGCTTTTCGCGCATTGAGTAACAGATGATCAAAACTGAATAAAAAGTGACATTTTCCAGAAACATCTATAATTTATGCACCAAACAAGAGCTTATGAAATATACTTCTATAAAAAAGAACTCTTGACATATTGTGGCAACAATAATATTGGAAAAATGCAAAAATCGGAATGCATAGCAACAAAATTATCTTGAAAATCTGTTTGAATTTTTTTGGGTTGTCATATTTAAAAAGTCATTCTACAAATAAGTATTGGTGAGGCCTTTCTAATCAGAATTTGAAAAATATCTACACAGGTGTAGGAAGTAAATAAATAAGAATAGGGAAGTTTCGTCGTCCAAAATTAAAAATAATCGCCATGGTAACATGCCTTGTGCGTTTTTTGACAACTCAAATAACATGTTAAATTTTATTTTGCCTTAAATATCTATCCTTTTGGACATGATTTTGTGAAGAGGTTAAACTGAAAATTGAATTATAATTCACTTACAAATCACCCATTTACAAATCTATTAACCGATTTCCCTACAATTTGGTTTTAGTTGTTTGACAACAAGCTATACACGCGTCGACGTCAATTATACAGAACGCGGGAACGACGTCACATTTTTTGGCGGCGACTTTATGACGTCATTAAAACAAATCCTGAACTGTAACTTTTGTTTTAAGACAAATGCAGTAAGAGGTTATTTTTTTCAACATTTCATCTTTAAAACTCTAAAATATTGGAACAAATGGATTTAATTATACTAACACAAATAATTTCCCCTGGAAAAAATATTTGAAAGAAAATACGGAAAATGTCGACATATGTCGACATTTGCCGATGAATTTTGACGTTCATTAGTGTGTGAATACCTTAATAAGTTCTTAACCCTTTCTTATTTATAGCTTTGGATATAAAGATAGCAATACTTACTTTTGGTAGCACAAGTACTATGTTAGAGTTCTTATTGGCCACTTTTATATGTTCCTGTAAGCAAAACAACAAAGAAATATTTACCTTTTCCCAAACAACAAGAAGATATGTTTGTGAAACATGAATGCCCCCGAAATGGATACTTTCCCAAAATATTAAGTTTTTATGTTAAAGGTTGATAAGGGTTACTAGATGACCTTGAGGAAGGTCATATTGCATGGAACAGATAAATATCATTGAAAGGAAGTTAGATACCAAATTTCAGCTTTGTATGTCGACCACTTTTGGAGGAAAGGCATATATTAAGTTATCAGACAGACAGATGGACAGACACGTGTAAAACAATATGCCCCAAATCTTTGAATATAGGAGCATAAAAATGTAGGGTGGTCTAAATTGCAAGCCAATGAGTCTGCAGATGATAAAATGATTGTATAAAGATAGTATTTGTGTAAAAAATAGCAAAGAAAACATTGAGGCTAAAGGAGAAAATGCTGATTATAATAAGCATTTTCTTCTGTTGTCTCGATTTTTTCAAAAGCTTTAACACTTAGGAACCCCAAAATACATCACTGTTTCGGAATGGAAGTTCAGAAGTTACAAGTAAACACAGCAACCCTCATAAATTGCTTTAATTCAGGGTTGCTTTGAGTCAACGGAAACAAAAATTCCTGACAATTCCCTAACACAGGGCTTACCCTGGCGCACAAAGTTGTGCCTTTTGGCCCAATTTTAATTCAAATGACCCTCTAAAATTTATCAACAGGGACATGAAGAAACAATGTTACAATAGGTATGACCCCCCCTAATTTGAAGACTAGGGGAACATAATGACCCCCTCCAGAAAAAGTCAAGGGAAAACCCTGCCTGACAAAATTCAAAATTAACCTGATATGACTTGCATCATTACTGTAATTATCTTACTAAGTTTATAACTTGAGACATTTTGAAATAATTCTAAAAGATAATGTCCAAAACATAAAATGTATGGCACTGCATCATATTTTTTTGCAAAATTCCCTGACAATTCCCGACATAAACATGTATTTTCAAATTTCTCTGGCAGTTCACAAAATTCTGTATTAATTTCCTAGCCTTGGAAAAAATCCATTTCCCTGGCTTTTCCCTGAAGTATTGCAACCCTGCAAATTACAATAAATGATTTCATCAATCTAACACTTTTCCAGACAAGACCTGGTTTTGACGTCCCTATTAGAATAGACTTGGGAAAACATTGAGACAAAAGAAGAAACTGCTGATAACCAGCAGTTTCTCCTTTTGTCTCAATATTTTCTAAGTTATTTTGAACACAAATCCTCTCTCTGTCAAAATTTGTTTTGTCATCTGCATTTAAGCATTTGAACTGAACCACCCTAAAATTTTGTTGTTTGAAAGAAGGGTCAATACAAGTCTGTGTTAAAAGCAGACTTAATTGCATGCTAATTATCAGCAATTTCTTTTCTCTCAATATTACCTAAGCACTTTCTACTAGGATTAAATATACCTGTGTTTTAGGATCTGTTTCAATCCCATACAGAAAATTGGATGGAGCGCTGATAGTATGTCTACCGGTGTTGGGCAATTTGTAAACTGTAGCATTGTCTTGTTGCTGCGCTGGAACTGTTCTAAGCCTGATAACACGCTGCTCATTTTCCTGTAGAAAATATATATACGAGGGCTGTTAACCCTTTCCCAAACGACAAAAAATTCCACTGTTTGAAAGCTGCTGCAGACGACAAAATAGATGTTGAAAAAGATTGAATTTGTGCAAATTGTAGCACAGAAAACATTAAGGCAAAAGGAGAAACTGCTGGTTATCAGCAGTTTCTTCTTTTGTCTCAATGTTTTCCCTAGCATTTTCTATTAGGGATGTCAAAACCAGGTCTTGTTTGGGAAAGGGTTAACAAAGTATCCAGAATGGTTTCCTAACCTTTAACTTTCATTGTCTCCATATTTTCAACACCAATACTTTGGAGAATTGTGCTGTTTATCCCGCAACAAAAGCTAGATTGTTTGCTTTAGGCCTCATTCTACAGTTGCTATAAATGGCAATGCAGAGTCATGTCGAGTGGGGCAACTTAATTACTTCTAAGAAAGATAAAACGTTGGAAAAGTCTGTTTTACAATCTAATACTTCAGCGTTTTTTCTCATGGTTTTGGGGACAGGTCCAAAAGCAGCCAAACTGGGAAAAATGCGTTTAAAATTGAGAAAAAGATTTTCATCAAAGATTGCAAAACAAGAGATGTTTGTAAAACATATATGCCCCCTTCAAGTGCCTACATTTGATGTAGGTCAAAGTCCAAGGTCAAGTTAACAAGGTCCAAGGTCATGGTCAAATATGAAAGGTCTTGGTAGGAGGTGTCTATGTGTGAAATATCAAGGCTGTATATGTAAAAGTAAAATGAAATATAGGCCAGATTAAAGTTTTTAAAAGTAGGCCAAATGGCAAGGTCAAGGTCATGGTCAAATGTGAAAGGTCTTGGTTGGAGGTGTCCATGTGTGAAATATCAAGGCTGTAGGTGTAAAAGGACATGATATATATGCCTGGTTTAAGTTTTTTTAAAAGTAGGTCAAACTCCAAGGTCAAGGTTGCAATATTCAAGGTCATGGTCAAATGTTAAAGGTCTTGGTAGGGGGTGTCTATGTGTGAAATATCAAGGCTGTAGGTGTAATAGGACATAAGATAAAGGCTAGGTTAAAGATTTCTAAAAGTATGTAAAAATCAAAGGTCAAGGTCACACAGGCCAAGGTCATGGTCAAATGTGAAAGGTCTTGGTAGGAGGTGTCCATGTGTAAAATATTGAGGCTGTATAGGTAACAGGACATGAGATATATGCATAGTTTAAGTTTTTTATAAGTAGGTCAAACTCCAAGGTCAAGGTCCAAGGTCATGGTCAAATGTGGAATGTCTTGGTTGGAAGTGACCATGTGTGAAATATCAAGGCTATATGTGTAAAATGACATGAAATATAGGCCATGTTAATGTATTATAACAGTAGGTCAATTACCAAGGTCAAGGTCACAAGGTCCAAGGTCATGGTCAAATAAGAAAGGTCTTGGTAGGAGGTGTCCATGTGTAAGATATCGAGACTGTATAGGTAACAGGACATGAGATATAGGCCTAGTTTAAGTTTTTTAAAAGTAGGTCAAACTTCAAGGTCAAGGTCCAAGGTCATGGTCAAATGTGAAATGTCTTGGTTGGAAGTGACCATGTGTGAAATATCAATGCTGTATGTGTAAAATGACATGAAATATAGGCCAGGTTAATGTATTATAAAAGTAGGTCAAACACTAAGGTCAAGGTCACAAGGTCCAAGGTCATGGTCAAATGTGAAAGGTCTCAGTCGTAGGTGTCCATGTGTCAAATATCAAGGCTGTATGTGTAAAAGGACATGATATATCAGCTAGGTTAAAATTTTATAAAAGTAGGCAAAAGTCCAAGGTCAAGTTCACAAGGTCCAGGGTCATTGTCAAATGTGAAAGGTCTTGGTAGGATGTGTCCATGTGTGAAATGTGGCTGTATGTGTAATAGCACATGAGATATAGGCCCAGTTTATTTTTTTTAAAAGTAGGTCAAACTCCAAGGTCAGGGTCATAAGATCCAAGGTCATAGTCATAAGTGATAGGTCTTAGTCGGAGGCTTCCATGTGTCAAATATCAAGGCTGTATGTGTAAAAGGACATGATATATCGGCCCAGTTTATTTTTTTAAAATGTAGGTCAAACTCCAATGTCAAGGTCACAAGGTCCAAGGTCATGGTCAATTGTGAAAGGTCTTGGTAGGAGGTGTCCATGCGTGAAATATCAAGGCTGTATGTGTAAAAGGTCATGAGATTATATGCCGGGTTTAATTTTTTTTAAAGTAGGTCAAACTCCAAGGTCAAGGTCACAAGGTCGAAGGTCATGGTCAAATGTGAATGATGTTGATAGGAGGTATCTATGTGTGAGATATCAAGTCTGTATGTGTAAAAATACATGAGATATAGGCAAGGTTAATAATTAAGTGTAAAAATCAACAAAGGGCAATAACTCCAAGAAGTTGATCGGCAAGGTTATGGTTCTTGTGCACTGCACCTCTCCATAATGAGATCTATCCACCTGTGAAGTTTCATGATTCTACCTTATATACTTTTTGAGTTGTGCTCTGGACAAGAATCAAGTTATAAAATCAACAAAGGGCAATAACTCAAAAATTTTGATCGGCAGAGTTACGGTTCTTGTGCACTGCACCTCTCCATAATGAGATCTATCCACCTGTAAAGTGTCATGATTCTACCTTACATACTTTTTGAGTTATGCTCCGGACAAGAATGAAGTTTGAAAATCAACAAAGGGCAATAACTCCAAAAATATGATCAGCAAAGTTACGGTTCTTGTGCACTGCACCTCTCCATAATGAGATCTATCCACCTGTAAAGTTTCATGATTCTACCTAACATACTTTATGAGTTATGCTCCGGACAAGAATCAAGTTTGAAAATCAATAAAGGGCAATAACTCAAAAAATTTGATGGGCAGAGTTAAGGTTCTTGCGCACTGCACCTCTCCATGATAGTATCTATCCACCTGTGAAGTTTCATGATTCTACCTAACATACTTTTTCAGTTATGCTCCGGACAAGAATCAACTTGGAAAATCAACAAAGGGCAATAACTCCAAAAATTTGAATGGCAGTTACGGTTCTTGTGCACTGCACCTCTCCATGATGATATCTATCCACCTGTGAAGTTTCATGATTCTACCTTTAATACTTTTTGAGTTATGCTCCGGACAAGGTTTGGTCTACGGACAGACCGACCGACATACGGACCGACCGACCGACCTTCCGACCGACACTTGCAAATCAATATACCCCCATTTTCTTCGAAAGGGGGCATAAAAATAAGTCATCTGTATAATTTTCCATAATTAAATAAACTGGATGTAATTCCAGTTGTCCTTGGATACTTTTTGCTCAACATAAAAATTATGAAAAGGGTTTAGCAAATTTTTTTTAAAAGATAAAGTTGAAATTTTGTTTTGGGAATTTTCTGTCCATAATTTAGGAAAAAATACCCTTTTTGGCATTGCGAACGGGTCCGTTTTACGCACCCATGCAAAGAAGGAGAAAAAACACAGTATTTATTGCTATCGCGATAGTATTGCTGTTTCACATTGCTATTGCAATACTATTGCTATATACTATTGTTATACGCTTTTAGTGCTATAAATGGATATTTTTTCATTACAAATCACATTTCCTGCATATTTTACATAATTGGTTTAATTGGTTTAATTTGCAGAATCATTTAATAAATAATCAGAAGGAAGAGAGTGACATTTCATGATTTGAGTAGCCTGTTATTGATGTCTGATATTCAAGAGACAGTAGAGTCAAAGCAGTATTCAATGAAGTTTTAGATGTAAATGGGTAAACCAAAGCAAGAGACAATCTCTATGATAATGAACACATACAGTGATAATTCTATACAAATAATAAAGCCAAAGCATTAATGAGCAGTGTTTCTCCTAGGACCAATTTGTGGGAGAAGTATGTACTGTTCGGTGGCAAATATATTGAAAATATGTGAATATAAGATTGTAAAACCCACTTTTTCAATGTTTTATCTTTCTTGTAAGTAAGATGCCCCACTAGACATGATTCTGCATTGCCATAGCATCAGAAACCATGATGAAAATATGGCTGCCCAAAACAACACAATTTATACAACAAGATTGATGGTAATCCATGAAAATAGTAGTGCCAAGTTTCATGGTAAGATCATATGCTGTAATCATTTCTGATCTTTTAATACTGTATTTGAGAGTGAAAGTTCCCACATCATAAATTGTACAAGTCCTGCTCCGGACCTTGGTTTCGAGGGTCAAGGACACAATATCCTGCGTCTGGAAAAGCTTGCGTTTCTACTGTACTTACCTCTGGGCGCCTGCGAAGTCCCCGCCTGCGATATCTAGTCTGTTGTAATTGAGATGTTCTTGGTGAATATGCGATGTGCAAAGCACACCTAGGTAAAGATTTAATGAACATAAGTCCGGCTAAAGTGTTGATTCATCGAAGATTTCGGGACAGTTCGCGAAAACTAATTACAACCGTATTCTGCAAAGAATTTGACAATGGCAACATCTTGAAATTTGCTGAAATATCTTCATGTGTTAAAATGTTTTCAAAACATTCCTTTTCACAACATTAAAACCCTTCTTTTATCTCTATTGGTAAGAATATAAATTGAAGCGTGGATCTGCAAAACATTGGCTTTTTTCACGACCTAAATTTATTTGTACGCGACACCGGTTGTACGGTGAGCGTTAGAATTACTTCACGTGATAAAAGTCATGTTCTGTCTTGCCGGTAGTATTTTAGGGCAAAAACAACAAAATATTGATTTTGAGCTTTAAAACAATGAACTGTTTATAATGCAGCTATACGCGCATATAGTTCATAACATTTAAAGATGTTGCCATTTTCATGTTCGTTGTAAAATATCTTTTGTAATTGGTTTTCGCGAGCTGATTCTATCAGAACATTCAACAATTTAGCTTGTCTATTTACCAAGACGTATGTTTAATTCTTTACCTCGGTGTGCTTTGCGCATCATCAATCCAAGACGAATTTCTGAATTTCAACAGACCAGATATCTCAAGCACCCAGATGTAAGTCACTTATACTAAGTGGACACTTGCGCTTGCTCTGATCTTCACACGTTCCTATGAACAGGTTGGTGAAATTTCCCGATTGAGCAATATTGCCGAATTGGGCAATCTTGCCCGATCGGGCAACAGTGAAATTGAAAGAAAACAACAAAAAGTTAAATTGCCGTGAGATGTTTCAGTATTGAGTAACCAAAGTTTTTGGGCATATGGGTTAGACTAGTTGCAATAATGTAACCGTCTAACCGAAACCTTTTTGAATTTTGATCTGGGTTTCGGTTACAATTCCTTCCTATTCATTGCAATGGAGCAGGTGCTGGAATGATTCATTCCAGCAAGTTTAGCATAGTCAAACTTCAAAATAAAGCTATGGAATGTAGTAAGAATGTTACCTGACAACAGGTTCAGAGCTCCAGATAATATTTTGAGGCAAGGGGTATTTACCCCTCAGAATTTTTTCCAATGCGTATTTCCAGATAATGTTTTGAGGCAGGGCGTAATAAACAGGAACACCCGATCGGAACGACCCACTTTCATTTTCGGGTTCGAGGACATCTAATATGATCTAACCGCGGTATGTTCCCGACCATCGAGTTTCTTTTCTGAACAAGATTACCATCGTGTGCTATCTTTGCCTGTAGGGCCACTGTCTTCAGAAAGAATATCGGCAAAAATCGCCTAAAGTTACGATCTGCTCAGCAGTGGATTTACCCGTTTGTCGGTTTGAAAAGAAAACAAACACCTTCGAGTTCATTTACGATTTACGGATTGAAACAATGGTCTGTTAAATCGGGTAACGATTTGCTTTCACGGAGATAACCGATTGATTGAAATTCAAACAAATACAACACTCGGCATCATTCGGTAGATCTACGGAATAGCCGATTCAGATTGTCGCTCGGCTGGTTACAGTGGTGACGTAATTGGTATTCCCCAATTATTCAAGGCTGTGATTGGCTGATTAAAGTCGTAATAGAAATCGGATAGCTGACTGCCGTAACCTATTTTTTACAGACAAAAAGTTTGTGTTAATTGTTGGAATTTCCTAGTGTATGTCTTTTATGGACATTTTCCGATCTTGATACGCTAGCTGGCAATTATCAAATGCGTTTTCATTATTTTGAATGCGTATTTTTACGCATTCTTATAAAAGTTAATGCGTATTCAGACCAAATCAATGCGTATTTTACGCAAATACGCATCCTATCTGGAGCTCTGCAGGTTAACTAATTTTCTGTCAATCCAGCGTAGTTTTATGTTGAAATCACTTTCAAATAAAGTTTAATTCAATTTTGAAGCGGAGTACCCACCCATTTTATTCTACTGAGACTTGAATTTTCCGTTGGAAGAAATAATTAATAACAATTCTTGTTGATACTTTTTAACTGAATTTGTGCAATGGAATATCTTTTTATGGGACACACATCTGATTAGATATGTTAGTATTCAAAAATTTAAGCAAGAAAATGTGTTTTCCACTCTTTAGTCTTGCTCCACAAGAAGGGATAGGGTGGACTCGTAGCTACAAACCAATACCCATCATCAAGTTTGTGGCTACGATATCGCAGCTTAGGTTAGACCTCCTGTCACACATTCCCAAAGAAATTTCCCATCAAAGTGGTCTATCTTCATGCGCCCAGACTCTTTTCCGTTATATTGGAATGAATAGGAAATTAACTAAAAGAACAAAACCTTACATTTTCCAGCATTAATCACTGTAAACTTTTTTCATCAACCAGGGTCCGCCATTTTGATTATTTCTGGACCGGTAAAAAATGCCAATGTACAACAGATTCTTGTCTATGGAAAGGTGATAATAAAAGCACAGTGGTACACCTAAAAGTTATGTGGCATATTTTATGTGGGTAATAAAACATGAATACTGTAATATCCTGTGCTTACTATCAAAACAACATGATTGCTGTTTGCATTTAAGAACATAATTGATTAAAAATGAAATGTGTTTATTTGGGATCAAAACAAACACATTTTTAAAGTTTTCAGGTTCATCCATTACTCGAAGCAAAATACGAACATAACTTTTTGTGTACACTGTAATTTTATCTTCCCCTGTCCAGGCTGGGCGCATGAAGATAAACCATTTTGATGGGAAATTTGTTTGGGAATGTGTGACAAGAGGTCATACCCATATGCCCAAAAACTTTGGTTACTCGATCAGGGCTTTTTCCAGGTATTTTGGGAAAGGGCCCCTAGCTCAGAATTGGGAAACTTTTATCGACAAAATGCCAAATATGGGAAAAAAATAAATTTTGTACAAATAACCAGTAAGACTTTAATTATTTAAAATAACTGAGCTAAAACATGATTATAATTTATACCAGAATCAAAACTCTCACCAACACGACAAAATCATGTTGTTTTTAATTTTGCCTAATTCTATCCTAAACAAGACTTGGTTTTGACATCCATGTTAGAATAGGCTTGGTAAAATACTGAAACAAAAGAAAACAATGCTGATCAATAACCAGCATTTTCTCATCTATGTTTTGGAGCTGTATCATTCACAAATCTTACATCTAGTTACACTTATTTTGTTGTCTGCACTAGCTTTAGAATTGGACCACTGTAAAAAATTTGTTGTGTGGGAAAGGATTAAATATTTCATGAAGCTGAAAGAACTAATGATCGACAGAACTAAAATACCACCCTCCCCCCACCCCCCAATCTGTCATGTAATTCATGTAATAAAAGTTAGTGTGAAAGTATATAAATGATTTTATTTAAATTTAAATCATTTTCAAGGATATTTAGCTGAAAAATATTGATCTTTGATCATACACAGCTTTGATTTTCCACCTATCAATTCTTTGTTTACATCGCGAAAACCCATGACATTAAGTTTTTTATTTCTGTTTCTGTTTTTCCCAAGAGCATAAAGCAGTCAAAACAATAAAACATCAAATAGATAACAAGACCCGACTGAATTACCGAAGAATCCTTTTGGATTTTTTTAGATACAGTGCTAATTAATTGACAATTTACGACCGCAAATTTACGATCGGCGATTTACCTGAATTAATATGACTACTCCAATTGATAGATAAAAGGGCTGTAGCCAATTAAATATTGGATTCCCAGCTGATAATCGTCATACTCTCTACATCAGTACATTGGATTGGGATTTTTTTTTTCTGAATTCAATTGGGAAAAAATAGGGGCCGATTTCGATTGGGAATGGGGCCGAATATCGGCCCCTATGGAATAGGCGAAAAAGCCCTGTCGATACCGAAATATTTCACAGTAATTGGACTTTTTGCTATTTTCTTTCAATTTCGCTATTGCCCGATCGGGCAGGATTGCCCGATTGGACAATATTGCCCAATTGGGAAATTTCACCAACCTGATAAAAGCATTTAATTATTTTACATCGATTCGGATTGGGAAGCAAGTTTCTTCAACTTATTTCAATCTTCTCGATTGAGCTTCCTAGAAATCCACAAGTACTCACGCTGATTGTGTGGGCCAATGAGAAGCCAAAAACAACCTCCGCTACCGGGGATCAAACTTGGATCCTCTTAGTCGCAAGGCCGGCGCTCTACCTCTCAACTACAGACAGGTCTTAGCGATATCAAAGGAAAATTGATTTTGTAAAACAAGGAAGATTTTCTCAGAGTTTTCTCTTGACTTTTTGACTTTTTTGGAGGGGTCATTATGTCCCCCTGGTCCTCAAATTAGGGGGGGGGTCATACAGTCATACATATTGTAACATTGTTTCTTCATGTCCATGCTGATAATTTTTAGAGGGTCATTTGAGTTAAAACTGGGCCAAAACACACAAGTTTGTATGCTAGGAAAACATAAACCCTGTTATCTTATTTGGTTGCTTTCTGTGGGGTTTTCAAAGACTTTTGTTGTTCATTTCATCAAAATTGATTGGAAAATAAGAAAGTTATTGAAGATTAAAGTTTACCGATTACCTCCCCTTTTCTGTCACTTGATTTCGTGTTTCAAGTTGAAGCACATAATTTAAATGCGCTAATAGATACTCAAATGCGCTCATATCCACACTAGTAAGCCGAGTTTTCTCTGAGGAAATTCACTCTTTGATATCTTGATGTCGCTCATTTACATCAGAGCGCACTACTATTCAAAAACATCGGAAAGTATTACACAAGTTGTGGCGCTTTGTTCACCGTCCGATTTTAAACGATCTCCTTAAAATCCTTATGATACTGATCAATGAACTATTTATTGTCAAACCTGGTGAAAAATTTAAGACCAAAATGTATTTCTAAAAGGTTTATAGGCAATGTTTTGTAACAACCCTCACCTGAACAGCCATTGATTACAATGACCTACTTTCCGTTGATTTTTTAGTGGAAGTGCACTCTGATGTAAATGAACATCAACATATCAAAGAACGAATTTCATCAGAGAAAACTCGGATAACCACATTAGCTGCGATATCGTAGCCACAAACTTGATAAACCCAGATCAAAATTCAAAAAGGTTTCTGTTACATCACTACAACTGAGCCGGGATCTGGAAAAACGTCCTTTAAAGCATTTTCAAATATTGAGTTTCAAGATCAGCCTGTTGTCAAATGCAGTGGAATATGCATCCATGCTGCTCTCTTTAGGTTACTACAGGTCACGAAGAAGCTAATAGAGAACAGTGTGGATCCTGATCAGACTGTGCGTATGCACAGGCTGATCTGGATCTATGTTGGGCTCAAAAGCCTTAAGGGACGTTTTTCCAGATCCTGGCTCAACTAATATCCACACTAAAGCAGGCCATTTGAATCCCTAATTCCACTTTTCAAAATTGGATAGAAATTAAAAATGAAAGTTAGCTTCAACATATTGTCATGAAAATGAACAAAGGTGGTTGCCTCGCTTGATTCCATCTTTTGATATCGCTATCTTACTGGAAGTTGCAAAATATGTTTAGGAATTCATAATGTATTAAAGGGACATTTCATTCCAATTTCAATTTTTTAAAGTATGTCTTGATGCCAAGATTGGTTATTCTAATGAGTATAAATACTTTTAGTTTTTTTAAGTTGTTTCCAATAAGCGAGGAACACGCATTTAAAGTTGAGACATAATCGATAAATTGCATATAAATCCAAACTGTTGTCCACAACAATTTGTTCAATTTTAACACAAAAATATCAATTTCTCGTAAACGGCGCCATATTTTGGCTTGGAATTTTCAGAATTTTCGTAAGGAAATAAGCTCTTTCAGATAAAAATAAAAGTAAAATTTATGACAAAAAATTCTGAAATGTCACTTTAAGCAAAGTTTGTAGATTGGGATTTTAGGGGGTCAATCTGGCCATGGCCCCCTCTAGATTCAACTCTGTATTTTGCTTAGTCAAAAGTCATTACCCACTCACATCTATTGCTATGTATTTTCTACAGAAATATGGCCAGCGTGGTATCAGACAAAACAAGAATCAAGAGAGAAAACAAGACAGGTTCACAGCCCATAAACGGCAAAGTGAAAGTGGAGACAGCAGCAGTAATCGATCTAAGTATTTGTCAAAGTATTATGGGATTCAAACAGAAAACACTACACAGGTACTAACTTTAGTTTAACCCTTTCCCAAACGACACAATTTTAGAACGGTCCAATTTGAAAGATGCTGCAGACGAAAAAATAAATGTTGATAATTATAGTATTTGTGTAAAATAATGCACAGAAAATATTGAGACAAAAGGAGAAACTGCTGGTTATCAGCAGTTTCTTCTTTTGTCTCAATGTTTTCCCAAGCATTTTCTATTAGGGACCTCAAAACCAGGCCTTGTTTGGGAAAGGGTTAACCCTTTCCCAAACAACCAAACAAGACCTTGATTTGGCATTGATTATGACATTTTTGAGGCAAAAACATTGCCTTTATTAAGCCTTTTCTCATTTTGTCTCAATTTTTGGGTAATATTGCATCTTTATCAGTACCAATTTAGTGAATTGGTGGATGTTGTTTTCAAATAAAAATTGTCATATTTTTTACAGTTTTGAAAAGGGATTGAAGAGCTACAGAAGACAATTAAAAAGGCCAAATTACAGCCAGTGAAAATTTCCTTATAACCAGAGTTCTTACACTATAGGACCATTCTTGTTGTAGCGCTCAAATTTTCAAAGAAAACAAAAATGTAAACGCCAAAATTGTGAAGAATAAACAATCGTCCCTGTAAATAACCACATCTTTTTTTTTAATGTTGATTAAAATCAATGAGAAATGACTGCAGAGAATGTGGTTTTCCAGGCATTCCATATTTTGGTCTTTTCTACATTAACAAAATAATAGGCTTTTATCTAATGGAGGTAAGCCACATGAAATTAGGTTTTTTGCCTGATACTACTAATTTTGAAGCCTTACAAAATTAATGTGATATTCAAAAGGACCTTTTGAGAAGTTTCATAAAACCAGTTTTTGGAAAAAGAGACAATAAACCAATTTGCGAAAAATAGACAAGATTTCAGCTGGCATCAACCAGATGTCTTATTTTGGAAATGAACAAATCGGGTATAGTAAGATAGGAGAAACCATCCACAAAATTACCTGTTGGTGAAAAATCTTGATCCTAGTCAGTTGTGCTCTCTGTGCAAACTCACAAAGTCAATAGTTTTAAAATTTCACACTTCTCAGAAGGTCCCTGTTAGTGTGACAGGTCACATTTAATAAATATGTCAATGGTGCATACAAGGTGGCCAGAAAAAGAAAAAAATGAGACTTTTGATTTATCTATCAATATTTTAGACCAAGAAAAATTTGCACAACAGGGAATGATTTTATCTAGTTACCAATGCCTTAATTTCGGACATACAATTCTATTTTGTAACTGTTTGTTATAAAATCTTCCAACTATGGCTTGATTTAATACAAGCCGTAGTTACAAAATTTTATAGCAACACTGACTGTTTATCAATACATAATGTTAAACATAGTTTTTTTAGCACAAAATTCATTGCTATTTTGTGTTTATATTTGAATGATTTCAGTTTGAAGAGTACCTTTCCAAATATCAAACCAGAAAAGGTGTGAAAACAGGAAAACTTATTGAGGTAATGTTATTTAACCAATTCTTTAAACTATATGTAGTCTGATTTTGGAATTATGATTAAAAAAAAGGCATAGAAAAAAGAAAAAAAATGCTGATTATCACCATTTCATCCTCAGCAGCAGATTTCGGCAGCATTTGGGCATGTGTTTAGTATAATTTGTTCAAACTTACCATGTTCGTAATTTGGATATCACCATGTGAATGCTTAACCCATTCCTACACAGTGACACCTTTTGACGCCCTTCAAGATAACAGCTTTGGAAAACATTTTGGAAAATGAAGATATTTTTTTTTTTGTTTTTAGCTCACCTGAGCACGAATTGCTCAAGGGTGAGCTATTGTGATCGCTCACCGTCCGTCGTCCGTCTGTCCGTCCGTCCGTCTGTCTGTCCACAATTACTAAAAAATCTTCTCCTCCTTCAGCATAAGGCCTAGAGTGGTGAAATTTTCCATGTAAAACCGTCTTGTGGTCTGCTATCAAAAAACTAAACATTTTGAGGATATCACTTTAAATATAAAAGAACTATGTTGTAGGAACTTGCATTTTACACAAAAAAACCTGATTAAAAAAGATAACCAAGGGTAGAATTGTGATATGGAAAATCTAAGTTGTCTCCCTGGGTTCATATTAATAAACTTGTTATCTCAAGACTGATCTAGGCTGGGTTAATCTAAATGTAAACAATAAACCCTTCCCCAAATTGCTTACATTTAGAGGGTCTCATTCAAATGCTGCTGCAGATGACAAATGGATGTTAATAAATATTGGATTTGTGTATCATATTACCAATAAAATGTTGAGGCAAAAAAAGAAAATGAAGTTAATGCTGATAATCAACATTTTCTACTTTTGCCTCCATAATTGATATGCTACATTGAATATGAATTCTACCTTTGCCTTTTTTGTTTTCTGCCACTCTTATCTAATTGGAAAGGTCCTATTCTTTTCTATTTGGGAAAGGATAAAGCCCTCTCCCAAACATCCAGTGATATAGCCCTCTGTCAGGATACTTATATTTTTATCTGCAATGAAAATGATTCCTATGTTGTGGGTTCCTGGGAGGAAATTTAGAACCATATTTAGGGGTTTCAATAACTTTTGGGCCACCTGGGACTCAAGGCAAAGTAGGCTGGGATTTTTGTTTGTTTCCCTATTAACCTCATGCAATGCATGTATTTACAAAAATAGCAAGGGGATGGTACTCAAATAGAATGGTAGAATCCTCCTTCCTCCCCACCTCTTAACCATTGCATATTTGTTCTCTTTCCCAAACAAGAACATATTTTGATGTCCCTGATAGTAAAGGTTTAGGAAAATACTGAGGCAAAAGCAGAAATGCTGATTATCAGAATTTTCTCCTGTAGCCTTAATGTTGTCTTTGCTGAATTTTACAAAATATCACTCTTAATTAACATATTTTGACTGCATATGGAATTAGCCCTATGTTGTGGGTTCCTTGGGGTTTTTTTGACATTTTTACCCTTAAACTGTTTGGCAGAGTTTTTAATTTTGTGTGTGGCACCCTGGAGTCATAGCCCTTTACCGGAATGTATAAAAAAGCATGTTGCAATTGAACTAAACCATATGTTGTAGGTTCCTGGGGAAAATTTATGATAACGTTCTTCTCCTAAACCAGTTGGCCTTGAAACGTTCTTCTCCCAAACTGGTTGGCTTTGAGCTTTGAAATTTTCTTTGTGATTTGAAAGAACTATGGAAAAAATAGTATAAAAGAATAAAATGTTTACAACCAACATTTCCTTTGTTCAGGCATTATTTCTGACTAGGAATTTCAAGAAATCAGTGACACCTATTTGTTGTTTTAGCTCCTTCTAATTTCTCAAATAATACATAGAGTATAGTTCTCTATAAATTACAAGACTGAGCATCTCTAGCTGTTAATTTATGGCATATTTGATGCAGTACTTTATTATCACAGTATTTGCAGTGTTTGTTTATCTGATTATTTATTAGTTTTTTACATCTGTTTGACTTAGTGGGTCCAGAGTAAACATTCCCATTCAATGCTCTTGAAGGAGTGAATAGCATTTGTATACTTAATCCTTTCCCAAACAAGATGTAAAGAAAACAAATAAAGCATGTGTCATTGATAGTTTTGCAATACATGTCAATTTTATGCCACTGTTTCGAAATATCGGTGTGGGGGGGGGGCATGTTGTTTTACTCATGTGTGTCTGTCCATCTGTTTGTCTGTCGGAGAACTTAGCATTAACCATTTTGGGATTAGTGTTGCACATGTTGTTTTTAATAATAGGTTAGACTGATCAAAACAGAATTATTGCAATGATAACAAGGACTGTTTTGTAATTTTGATGGGTATTTCATATGTCTCTCAATTCTAATAGGTTTAAATCTCAGCAACCAATATATTGTGGGCCGTGGCCATGGCACAGTTGGTAGCGCATCTGCCTCTCATTTGCAAGGTCCTGGGTTCGATACTCCGTCGCTGCAAATACCCTTACTGACAAAAATGTCACCCATCAATGGTTTGATATCGTAAACCTATGTGGGGGAGCAGCCTGAGGCTCGGTAAAGGTGTTGTGGTAGAACTGGTATGAGAAACGACAGGAATCCATGACTAGGTGCTTCAGCCGCTGTGATATGACCGTAGTAGTTGAAAACAGTGTAAAACATCAATAAACCATGCCAATATTTCGTGAAGTAAACTCTGCAAACTCAGGTGAGCGATACAGGACCATCATGGTCCTCTTGTTTTTTAAAACCTTTATTCACATCATTCAAAGTTACATGTGCATTCAGAATAATAACTGTTTGTAAATATAACTATGCATTTATAAACAATTTGAAAAAAAGTATACCACACAGTTGACACTCTTTATTTCCCATTCTACACGCCAAGTTTTTAGGTCACTCTCTAATCAGTTATAACCAGTTAGGTTTTATCCTTTTTAATTTCATTCAAAAAAATGTGTGACAAGCAATTTCTACATTTACCACAATGTTTTCTACTCAGAAAGACACACTAAATTTTCATTGCTTTACAAATCATCGTGTGCAACATCTTTGAATTTGGACCAGTCTAAAATTCTGCGGTCTGGTAATGGGATAATAGGTGAATTAGCGCAGGTAATGCCATCAAAACAATGGAAAAGTGTTGAAAACAATAATCAAATTGAAAATTATTGCTTTTTGTTACAATCAACATTCAAAGAAATATCTTAAAATATCAGAAAAAAAAATGTATTGGTGTAATCCTTATTTAAAGATACATTACATTCCCATATGATTAGAGCCAGATTCTCATGTATTACTAAAAATGAAAAATGTAGGCTGATCCGAAAAAAAAAATAATTCAAATAATAAGGTCTAAATGGACATGTTGCCAATTTTCACTGCAATGATAATAACATTATATTATTGTATTTAATTACAGGGACATGTTAGAATAGCCAGGAAGAACTCAAACATAGTATTTGTTACACCAACAGTAGGTATAGTTACTTAACCCTTTCCCTAACAAGACCTGGTTTTGACGTCCCGAACGGAAATTGATTTGGAAAACATTGAACCAAAAGAAGAAACTGCTGATAACCAGCAGTTTCTCCTTTTGTCTCAATATTTTCTGTGCCATATTTTACACAAATTCTATCTTCAATAACATCTATTTTGTCATTTGTGGCAGTTTTTGAAGTGGATCACCCTAACATTTTGTTGTTTGGGAAAGGGTTAAATTATACCCCTTTTCATCTACGTGACGACTCTCAGGGCCATCAGTCTTTTGATTATGCTGTTTGATATAGGGATATTACTGCTTTTCAACAAAAACCTCGTAACTGCATGCTTGTTCTGAGTAAACAGTTCATCATGACAACGGGCTAGAAAATGCATTGCAATTGCAATTTAAAAATGTGCAGATGAGCGATTTTTTCCTAAGAATTTCATTGCAATAGACAGCAATTTTCTTTTTTTATTCGACAAACTATCATACTTGCGACAACTCAACCAAAAAAAAGCAGCTAACTTTTATCTAGTCTGTATGACACTGATGGTGAACTAAAACAATTTTCGCTACAACAAGGTATAGATATTTTGAGTTTAAATGTGAGTTTATAGATTTTTTTTCTAATGACAATGAACTTGTTCTAAAAACAGACCGGGTTTACCGTTTTGTATTGACAAACTGTCGGTGTTGATACAAGATTTCATAACTATGGCTTCGATAAAGCCTTAGTTACAATATTTCATAACAATACCGATGGGATACATTGATCGCGAAAAAACGTCCCTTGCTTTGGCCGAGTTCACCACCAGTGTATGAGGTAGAATGTGAATGCGCATCATTGACGTCATCAATGATGGACAAAATAATGTCAAATGCGTTTATAACGACATTTGTTTGGTTGCTACTCCATAACAACCAGCAGGACAACCGCTTGGCGGTGTTTGGCGATTTAAAAAAAGATCGGACTAAATCCACCAAGGGTGAATACAAATATAGGTTGGTTCAACCCTGGCTAGCCAAGATGTGTTTTCCCAAGCTTTCTCTCTAAGTGTTTTGGAAATTTGTCCTTGTTCATGTAATAGTTAACCCTATCCCAAACAAGACCTGGTTTTGACGTCCCTAATGGAAAAGAATTGGGAAAACATTGAAACAAAAGAAGAAACTGCTGATAACCAGCAGTTTCTCCTTTTGTCTCAATATTTTCTTTGACATATTTGACACAAATTCTATCTTTAATAACTTCCATTTTGTAATTTGTGGCAGTTTTTGAAGTGGATCACCCAAAACATTTTGCCGTTTGGGAAAGGGTTAACCAACCACTTTCTGTTTTAGGACGGTACCTCAGATGTTTTCATCGATCATGCTTGTATAAACAAAAACAGGGCACTGAATTGTGATCTGGTGGCTGTTGAAATAGTGAGCGATCCAAACCAAGTAGGTTCAGCTTTCCAAACAACAAAACTAACCATTCTATCTGTTGTAGGACGGTTCCCCTGATATTTTCATCGAACACTCTTGTATAAACAAAAACAGGGCACTGAATTGTGATCTGGTGGCTGTTGAAATAGTGAGCGATCCAAACCAAGTAGGTTCAGCTTTCCAAACAACAAAACTAACCATTCTATCTGTTGTAGGACGGTTCCCCTGATGTTTTCATCGAACACTCTTGTATAAACAAAAACAGGGCACTGAATTGTGATCTGGTGGCTGTTGAAATAGTGAGCGATCCAAACCAAGTAGGTTCAGCTTTCCAAACAACAAAACTAACCATTCTATCTGTTGTAGGACGGTTCCCCTGATGTTTTCATCGAACACTCTCGTATAAACAAGAATAGGGCACTGAACGGAGATCTAGTGGCTGTCCAAATAGTGAGCGATCCAAACCAAGTAGGTTTAGCTTTGCATCTTTAATTTTAGACCTTTCCAACATATTGGCGCTTTTTGACGCCCCACAAGAAGGCTTGAGAAATTATTGAGGAAAATGAAGAAGTTGCTTGTGACAAGCAATTTCTTCTTTCACCACACTGTTTTCTACCCAAAAAGACCAAATATTTTAAATTTCTTTCACAAGATATTGTCTTCTGTAACATCTTTCAATTTGAAAATTCCAAAATGCTGCTGTCTGGTAATGGGTTTATTTTAGACCTTTCCAACATATTGATGCCTTTTGACGCCCCACAAGAAGAAGTCTTGAGAAAACATTGAGAAAAACGAAGAAGTTGCTTGTGACAAGCAATTTCTTTATTATACCCCCAAATTCAATATGGGTGGTATATAGGAGTCAGCTTGTTTGTTGGTCTGTCTGTCTGTTGGTTTTTCTTTAAACATCTTCTCCTCCTCAACCACTGGGCCAATTCTTACCAAACTTGGCAGGAATGTTCCAAGGGTGACCCTTTTCAAAACTTGTTTGTAAATTTTTTGTGGGCGTGGCAGGGCGGGGCTTATCGGACTTAGAGAAATCATGTGAAAAATCAAGGGTTTTTTAAGGGCCCAAACTTGCTTTTTAAGGGTTTTACAAGGCTCAAATCCATTTTCAAGGGTTTAATAAGGCCAAGATCAAATTCTAGGGTTTTTCAAGACCTGTGCGAACCATGTTGATTGATTAATTTGGACTCAACACCTCTATCATCTTGTATGACATGATTGATTGATACAGGGCTACAAATAAAAGGGAGTGAAAGCATTTCAAATGCAATATTTCATTAAGTGTTCATTAACCCATTACCAAACGACAAATTTTAAGGGTGGTCCAAATTGAAAGATCCTGCAGACGACAATTTCAAGTGAATGAAATTTTAAATTTTTGGGTCTTTTTGGATGGGAAAAAAAATGTGGAAATTGAAAAAATTGCTTGTCTGAAAACATAGTGGAAAATGAAGAAATTGCTTGTCTCAAGCAATTTCTTCAATTTCCACAATGTTTTCCATAGCCATAATTTTTTGGGGAGCCAAAAAGAGTCATTGTGTGGTAATGATAAATTTGATAAATGCAATCTTACCCCCTCCCCAACAGCACCTTGTCTAAAATTTTATCTCAAATCCAAACCCTATGTTGTGGGTACTCATTTGAATCATCTCAATGAGCCGATTCTAATGAACACCTATAACATAGGGTTTGATAACAAGTTAACCTATTCCCACATAATTCTGCATGGCCCTTCAAGATATTTTCTAATTCTTTTATTTCAAGTCCAAACCCTATGTTGTGGGTACTTATTTGAATCTTCTTGAAAAGAAGATTTGGATGAGTAGCCTCAATATAGGCTCACTAAAAATCGGTGCCTACAGCTCTGCTTAACCCATTACCACACAGAGGCTCTTTTTGACTCCCTAGATAATGAAGGCTTTGGAAAACATTGTGGAAAATGAAGAAATTGCTTTTGACAAGCAATTTCTTCATTTCCCACAATATTTTCTACACAAAAAGACCAAACAATGTAAATTTTCATTTAGTTTTAATTGTTGTCTGCAACATCTTGGAACTTGGAACAGTCCAAAATTTGGCAATTTGGTAATAGCTTTCTCAAAACTGCCAGGTATCACAGAAAAAGCTGAACCTACTTGCTTGGAATCTCCTGTCCTTTCAACCGACTTAGACCTTCTTTTTGGTGCTTGATCCTTGTTGATTTCAAAGCTGTCACGTACGGTACTAAATGCTGCTGAACCTATTTGGTCGGATTCTTCCGCAGCTTCAACCTCCTGTAAATCTTCTCTTGGTGCTTCATCCTTGCTAACTGGTGAGGTTTGTATGAAGATATTTGTTGAACCATTCTAAAATACAAATTGATTGATGAGTTTTGATTGATCTCAAAGAAACAATTCTATTGAGTACCCACGACATAGGGTTTGATTAGCTTTTAGTGAAATATTCAGAGATTAATCTTTGACAAGAGGACCATGATGGTCCTTAATCGCTCACCTGAACTGAGATTCACAAGGTGGAAAATGATAGCATCCTGTCCCATGATATCCAAAAGAGCATTATATTTTTCAATAGTCTTCATCCTTGTGACTAGACAAACATTCTGAACATGTTTCATGAAGATAGGACAAAAATTGTAGCATCTACATTACCAACAAGGATTTTGTCTTTAAGGCCCCTTTTCCATGACATCCAACAGAACATTCCCACTGTCAATAGGCTTAGAGAAATAATCTGACAAAATTTCATGAATATTGAGCCAAAATTATTGTCTCTATAGCGCTAACAAGGATTTTGTCATTAAGGCCCCTTTTCCCATGCTATCCCATAGAACATTCCTATTTTCCTCAGAGTTCATCGGTGTGACTAGACAAACACAAGTTTCATGAAGATCGGACCAAAATTTTTGCCTCTAGAGTGTTAACAAGATTTTGTCATAAAGGCCCCTTTTCCCATGATATCAAAATGGAACATTCAGATTGTTGATAAGATTTATCCTTGTGATTAGACAAATATTTTGATCAATTTTAACAAAGATTAGGCCAAAATTCTGGCCTCTAAAGTGCCAACACAGATTTTGTCATTATGGCACCTTTTCCCACGGTATCCAAAGGAATATTCAATATTCCAATTCTCTGTGACTACACAAACATTCTGACCAATTCTTATGAACATTGGGCCAAAATTGTAGCCTGTACAATGCTAACAAGAATTTTGTCTTTCAGGCCCCTTTTCCCATGATATCAATGAGAAGGTTCCAATCATCAACAGAGTTCACCCCATATAAACCCCAAGAATCAACAACATAGGGCCCTTTTTTCATTGCAAAATAATTAATTCTATAATGATTTGGTAAAGAGTTAAAGAGAATATATTAGTTGCAAAATAGAAGCAAGTCTGATTATAAATCCAAAGACTAGAGATTCAAATAGGAGAGGTTAAGGGATTTCTAAATTGCAAAATATCTTTCAATGTTTATCAAACCCTGTGATGTGGGTATTCATTTGAATGATCTAATCAAAACTATCTAAATGAGTACCAACAACAAAGGATAGCTTAAATAACAAATAGAATGTATTTACCCCCTTTTACATGCAGCTCCCCATTCTGGCGGAGTTTGTGTAAACAATTCCGGTCTTTTGTTTATTTAATAGGATTAGACATTTCCCCAGTGTGGGATCAAAACCTCATAACTCCAGCTTTGTCAAGCTGTAGTAACGAGGTTTTGACTTCCACTAACCATATGTTACCTGTTTGATTTTTTAAAGAATTTTCTTAGGATTTCTAAAGTCTGACACTGCCACACCCACATTTTTTGACAAATCTTAAAATTTGTGGACAAATTACCAAAAGAGTCACTAAAAGAACATTCCTGCCAAGTTTGGTTCTAATTGGCCCAATGGTTGATTTTTAAAGAATTTTCTTACGATTTATAAGCCCCGCCCTGCCACGCCCACATTCTTTGACGAATCAAAAATTTGTGAACAAGTTTTGAAAAGGGTCACCTCAGAAACATTCCTGCCAAGTTTGGTCGCAATTGGCCAAATGGTTCTGGAGGAGAAGATGTTTAAAGAAATTGTGGACGGACGGACGGACGGACAGACGGACGGACGGACGGACAGACGGACGGACGGACGGACGACGGACGGTGAGCGACCACAATAGCTCACCTTGAGCACTTTGTGCTCAGGTGAGCTAATAACTGGTGAGTTTTGTATGAAGATATATGTTGAACCATTCTAAAATACAGATTAATTGATTGATTGATTAGGTTGATTAGGACAAGGGAGGGTGAAAAGAATCTATTTCTAATTTTGATTTCAAATCCAAACCCTATGTTGTGGGTACTTATTTTAATTGTATCAATGAGACCATTCTAATGAGTACCCACAACATAGGATTTGATTAGCGTTTAGCGAAATATTGAGAGCTTAGTCTTTGTTAACCTGGAGACAGTTTGACAGTCACAAACCATCCTAAAATACAGACAAGAGGGGGGGGGGGGGGTGAAAACAGATTGATTGATTGAGTGATTGATTGATTGATTACTTAATAGATTAGGACACGAGGAGAGTGAAAACAATCTAAAAAAATTAATTTCAAATCCAAACCCTATGTTGTGGGTACTCATTTTAATTGTCTCGATGAGACTATTCTTATGAGTAACCACAACAAAGGGTTTGATAAACATTTGGTTAGACATTGTGAATTTGAATTATGTAAACTGGTGACTGTTGTATAAAGATATTTTTTGAACCATTCTAAAATACAGACAAGAAGGGGGGGAGTGGATGATAACATTCTAAATTCTTAATTTCAAATCCAAACCCTATGTTGCGGGTACTCATTTGAATAGTCTCAATTCCCATATGGATTCCTGGTATTTCTCTAACAAGTATCATGACAATATCCAATGCGAGTCTCCAGCTGCTCTCTGACTTAAATGATTTATATCCATTCTGAAATACCTTGGTCAGAGCTAAATATAAGTGGGGGTGTTTCAATTTTAAATCCAAACCTATGTTGTGGGTACTCATTTGAAACGCCTCGATGAGACAATTCTAATGAGTACCAACAACATAGGGTTTGATAAACATTTAGTGAAATATTTCATTTTAAAAGCCATCACCCCCTCTTTTCTGTAACTCTAAAAGTGGTTGGTCTGAGCTAGACACAATGGAGTAATGGCTTTTCAAAATACAATGCTGAATTTATTTTTCCTTAAACCCCATATTGCGGGTACTCATTTGAATCGTATCGATGAGACGATTCTAATGAGTACCCACAATATAGGGTTTGATAAACATTAAGTGAAATATTTCATTTTGAAAGCCACCTCCCATCTTATCTGTAGATCTGAGAGTAATTGGTCCGAGTTACAGACACGATGGAGTAATGGCTTTTCAAAATTTTATCAAACCCGATATTGTGGGTACTCATTTGAATCGTTTAGATGAGATGATTCTAATGAGTACCCACAACATAGGGTTTGACAAAAATTAAGTGAAATATTTCATTTTGAAAAGCCATCACCCCCTCTTTTCTGTAACTCTCAGAGAGGTTTATCTGAGCTACAGATAAGAGGGATTAATGGCTTTTCAAAATACAATGCTGAATTTATTTTTACTCAAACCAAATATTGTGGGTACTTATTTGACTTGTTTTGGAAAGGGTTAACACAGGTAAAACTGTAAAATAATGACTGGTAAACTGAATGTGGTCCATGCATTTGTATTCTGATTGGTACTTGTTTGATTAATCATTTATCATATTTTGCTTTTAAGGTATTCACACACTAATGGGTATAAAATTCTACGGTGTGGATCACTTTATTTTTTCAATCTACATACAAAGAGACACCTTTTCTGAAAAAATATGGGAATTTGGCCACAATTTTACAATTTTATGACAAATTTTAGATTTATCACACCGATATGAAAAATGGGCTTTTCGCGCATTGAGTAACAGATGATCAAAACTGAATAAAAAGTGACATTTTCCAGAAACATCTATAATTTATGCACCAAACAAGAGCTTATGAAATATACTTCTATAAAAAAGAACTCTTGACATATTGTGGCAACAATAATATTGGAAAAATGCAAAAATCGGAATGCATAGCAACAAAATTATCTTGAAAATCTGTTTGAATTTTTTTGGGTTGTCATATTTAAAAAGTCATTCTACAAATAAGTATTGGTGAGGCCTTTCTAATCAGAATTTGAAAAATATCTACACAGGTGTAGGAAGTAAATAAATAAGAATAGGGAAGTTTCGTCGTCCAAAATTAAAAATAATCGCCATGGTAACATGCCTTGTGCGTTTTTTGACAACTCAAATAACATGTTAAATTTTATTTTGCCTTAAATATCTATCCTTTTGGACATGATTTTGTGAAGAGGTTAAACTGAAAATTGAATTATAATTCACTTACAAATCACCCATTTACAAATCTATTAACCGATTTCCCTACAATTTGGTTTTAGTTGTTTGACAACAAGCTATACACGCGTCGACGTCAATTATACAGAACGCGGGAACGACGTCACATTTTTTGGCGGCGACTTTATGACGTCATTAAAACAAATCCTGAACTGTAACTTTTGTTTTAAGACAAATGCAGTAAGAGGTTATTTTTTTCAACATTTCATCTTTAAAACTCTAAAATATTGGAACAAATGGATTTAATTATACTAACACAAATAATTTCCCCTGGAAAAAATATTTGAAAGAAAATACGGAAAATGTCGACATATGTCGACATTTGCCGATGAATTTTGACGTTCATTAGTGTGTGAATACCTTAATAAGTTCTTAACCCTTTCTTATTTATAGCTTTGGATATAAAGATAGCAATACTTACTTTTGGTAGCACAAGTACTATGTTAGAGTTCTTATTGGCCACTTTTATATGTTCCTGTAAGCAAAACAACAAAGAAATATTTACCTTTTCCCAAACAACAAGAAGATATGTTTGTGAAACATGAATGCCCCCGAAATGGATACTTTCCCAAAATATTAAGTTTTTATGTTAAAGGTTGATAAGGGTTACTAGATGACCTTGAGGAAGGTCATATTGCATGGAACAGATAAATATCATTGAAAGGAAGTTAGATACCAAATTTCAGCTTTGTATGTCGACCACTTTTGGAGGAAAGGCATATATTAAGTTATCAGACAGACAGATGGACAGACACGTGTAAAACAATATGCCCCAAATCTTTGAATATAGGAGCATAAAAATGTAGGGTGGTCTAAATTGCAAGCCAATGAGTCTGCAGATGATAAAATGATTGTATAAAGATAGTATTTGTGTAAAAAATAGCAAAGAAAACATTGAGGCTAAAGGAGAAAATGCTGATTATAATAAGCATTTTCTTCTGTTGTCTCGATTTTTTCAAAAGCTTTAACACTTAGGAACCCCAAAATACATCACTGTTTCGGAATGGAAGTTCAGAAGTTACAAGTAAACACAGCAACCCTCATAAATTGCTTTAATTCAGGGTTGCTTTGAGTCAACGGAAACAAAAATTCCTGACAATTCCCTAACACAGGGCTTACCCTGGCGCACAAAGTTGTGCCTTTTGGCCCAATTTTAATTCAAATGACCCTCTAAAATTTATCAACAGGGACATGAAGAAACAATGTTACAATAGGTATGACCCCCCCTAATTTGAAGACTAGGGGAACATAATGACCCCCTCCAGAAAAAGTCAAGGGAAAACCCTGCCTGACAAAATTCAAAATTAACCTGATATGACTTGCATCATTACTGTAATTATCTTACTAAGTTTATAACTTGAGACATTTTGAAATAATTCTAAAAGATAATGTCCAAAACATAAAATGTATGGCACTGCATCATATTTTTTTGCAAAATTCCCTGACAATTCCCGACATAAACATGTATTTTCAAATTTCTCTGGCAGTTCACAAAATTCTGTATTAATTTCCTAGCCTTGGAAAAAATCCATTTCCCTGGCTTTTCCCTGAAGTATTGCAACCCTGCAAATTACAATAAATGATTTCATCAATCTAACACTTTTCCAGACAAGACCTGGTTTTGACGTCCCTATTAGAATAGACTTGGGAAAACATTGAGACAAAAGAAGAAACTGCTGATAACCAGCAGTTTCTCCTTTTGTCTCAATATTTTCTAAGTTATTTTGAACACAAATCCTCTCTCTGTCAAAATTTGTTTTGTCATCTGCATTTAAGCATTTGAACTGAACCACCCTAAAATTTTGTTGTTTGAAAGAAGGGTCAATACAAGTCTGTGTTAAAAGCAGACTTAATTGCATGCTAATTATCAGCAATTTCTTTTCTCTCAATATTACCTAAGCACTTTCTACTAGGATTAAATATACCTGTGTTTTAGGATCTGTTTCAATCCCATACAGAAAATTGGATGGAGCGCTGATAGTATGTCTACCGGTGTTGGGCAATTTGTAAACTGTAGCATTGTCTTGTTGCTGCGCTGGAACTGTTCTAAGCCTGATAACACGCTGCTCATTTTCCTGTAGAAAATATATATACGAGGGCTGTTAACCCTTTCCCAAACGACAAAAAATTCCACTGTTTGAAAGCTGCTGCAGACGACAAAATAGATGTTGAAAAAGATTGAATTTGTGCAAATTGTAGCACAGAAAACATTAAGGCAAAAGGAGAAACTGCTGGTTATCAGCAGTTTCTTCTTTTGTCTCAATGTTTTCCCTAGCATTTTCTATTAGGGATGTCAAAACCAGGTCTTGTTTGGGAAAGGGTTAACAAAGTATCCAGAATGGTTTCCTAACCTTTAACTTTCATTGTCTCCATATTTTCAACACCAATACTTTGGAGAATTGTGCTGTTTATCCCGCAACAAAAGCTAGATTGTTTGCTTTAGGCCTCATTCTACAGTTGCTATAAATGGCAATGCAGAGTCATGTCGAGTGGGGCAACTTAATTACTTCTAAGAAAGATAAAACGTTGGAAAAGTCTGTTTTACAATCTAATACTTCAGCGTTTTTTCTCATGGTTTTGGGGACAGGTCCAAAAGCAGCCAAACTGGGAAAAATGCGTTTAAAATTGAGAAAAAGATTTTCATCAAAGATTGCAAAACAAGAGATGTTTGTAAAACATATATGCCCCCTTCAAGTGCCTACATTTGATGTAGGTCAAAGTCCAAGGTCAAGTTAACAAGGTCCAAGGTCATGGTCAAATATGAAAGGTCTTGGTAGGAGGTGTCTATGTGTGAAATATCAAGGCTGTATATGTAAAAGTAAAATGAAATATAGGCCAGATTAAAGTTTTTAAAAGTAGGCCAAATGGCAAGGTCAAGGTCATGGTCAAATGTGAAAGGTCTTGGTTGGAGGTGTCCATGTGTGAAATATCAAGGCTGTAGGTGTAAAAGGACATGATATATATGCCTGGTTTAAGTTTTTTTAAAAGTAGGTCAAACTCCAAGGTCAAGGTTGCAATATTCAAGGTCATGGTCAAATGTTAAAGGTCTTGGTAGGGGGTGTCTATGTGTGAAATATCAAGGCTGTAGGTGTAATAGGACATAAGATAAAGGCTAGGTTAAAGATTTCTAAAAGTATGTAAAAATCAAAGGTCAAGGTCACACAGGCCAAGGTCATGGTCAAATGTGAAAGGTCTTGGTAGGAGGTGTCCATGTGTAAAATATTGAGGCTGTATAGGTAACAGGACATGAGATATATGCATAGTTTAAGTTTTTTATAAGTAGGTCAAACTCCAAGGTCAAGGTCCAAGGTCATGGTCAAATGTGGAATGTCTTGGTTGGAAGTGACCATGTGTGAAATATCAAGGCTATATGTGTAAAATGACATGAAATATAGGCCATGTTAATGTATTATAACAGTAGGTCAATTACCAAGGTCAAGGTCACAAGGTCCAAGGTCATGGTCAAATAAGAAAGGTCTTGGTAGGAGGTGTCCATGTGTAAGATATCGAGACTGTATAGGTAACAGGACATGAGATATAGGCCTAGTTTAAGTTTTTTAAAAGTAGGTCAAACTTCAAGGTCAAGGTCCAAGGTCATGGTCAAATGTGAAATGTCTTGGTTGGAAGTGACCATGTGTGAAATATCAATGCTGTATGTGTAAAATGACATGAAATATAGGCCAGGTTAATGTATTATAAAAGTAGGTCAAACACTAAGGTCAAGGTCACAAGGTCCAAGGTCATGGTCAAATGTGAAAGGTCTCAGTCGTAGGTGTCCATGTGTCAAATATCAAGGCTGTATGTGTAAAAGGACATGATATATCAGCTAGGTTAAAATTTTATAAAAGTAGGCAAAAGTCCAAGGTCAAGTTCACAAGGTCCAGGGTCATTGTCAAATGTGAAAGGTCTTGGTAGGATGTGTCCATGTGTGAAATGTGGCTGTATGTGTAATAGCACATGAGATATAGGCCCAGTTTATTTTTTTTAAAAGTAGGTCAAACTCCAAGGTCAGGGTCATAAGATCCAAGGTCATAGTCATAAGTGATAGGTCTTAGTCGGAGGCTTCCATGTGTCAAATATCAAGGCTGTATGTGTAAAAGGACATGATATATCGGCCCAGTTTATTTTTTTAAAATGTAGGTCAAACTCCAATGTCAAGGTCACAAGGTCCAAGGTCATGGTCAATTGTGAAAGGTCTTGGTAGGAGGTGTCCATGCGTGAAATATCAAGGCTGTATGTGTAAAAGGTCATGAGATTATATGCCGGGTTTAATTTTTTTTAAAGTAGGTCAAACTCCAAGGTCAAGGTCACAAGGTCGAAGGTCATGGTCAAATGTGAATGATGTTGATAGGAGGTATCTATGTGTGAGATATCAAGTCTGTATGTGTAAAAATACATGAGATATAGGCAAGGTTAATAATTAAGTGTAAAAATCAACAAAGGGCAATAACTCCAAGAAGTTGATCGGCAAGGTTATGGTTCTTGTGCACTGCACCTCTCCATAATGAGATCTATCCACCTGTGAAGTTTCATGATTCTACCTTATATACTTTTTGAGTTGTGCTCTGGACAAGAATCAAGTTATAAAATCAACAAAGGGCAATAACTCAAAAATTTTGATCGGCAGAGTTACGGTTCTTGTGCACTGCACCTCTCCATAATGAGATCTATCCACCTGTAAAGTGTCATGATTCTACCTTACATACTTTTTGAGTTATGCTCCGGACAAGAATGAAGTTTGAAAATCAACAAAGGGCAATAACTCCAAAAATATGATCAGCAAAGTTACGGTTCTTGTGCACTGCACCTCTCCATAATGAGATCTATCCACCTGTAAAGTTTCATGATTCTACCTAACATACTTTATGAGTTATGCTCCGGACAAGAATCAAGTTTGAAAATCAATAAAGGGCAATAACTCAAAAAATTTGATGGGCAGAGTTAAGGTTCTTGCGCACTGCACCTCTCCATGATAGTATCTATCCACCTGTGAAGTTTCATGATTCTACCTAACATACTTTTTCAGTTATGCTCCGGACAAGAATCAACTTGGAAAATCAACAAAGGGCAATAACTCCAAAAATTTGAATGGCAGTTACGGTTCTTGTGCACTGCACCTCTCCATGATGATATCTATCCACCTGTGAAGTTTCATGATTCTACCTTTAATACTTTTTGAGTTATGCTCCGGACAAGGTTTGGTCTACGGACAGACCGACCGACATACGGACCGACCGACCGACCTTCCGACCGACACTTGCAAATCAATATACCCCCATTTTCTTCGAAAGGGGGCATAAAAATAAGTCATCTGTATAATTTTCCATAATTAAATAAACTGGATGTAATTCCAGTTGTCCTTGGATACTTTTTGCTCAACATAAAAATTATGAAAAGGGTTTAGCAAATTTTTTTTAAAAGATAAAGTTGAAATTTTGTTTTGGGAATTTTCTGTCCATAATTTAGGAAAAAATACCCTTTTTGGCATTGCGAACGGGTCCGTTTTACGCACCCATGCAAAGAAGGAGAAAAAACACAGTATTTATTGCTATCGCGATAGTATTGCTGTTTCACATTGCTATTGCAATACTATTGCTATATACTATTGTTATACGCTTTTAGTGCTATAAATGGATATTTTTTCATTACAAATCACATTTCCTGCATATTTTACATAATTGGTTTAATTGGTTTAATTTGCAGAATCATTTAATAAATAATCAGAAGGAAGAGAGTGACATTTCATGATTTGAGTAGCCTGTTATTGATGTCTGATATTCAAGAGACAGTAGAGTCAAAGCAGTATTCAATGAAGTTTTAGATGTAAATGGGTAAACCAAAGCAAGAGACAATCTCTATGATAATGAACACATACAGTGATAATTCTATACAAATAATAAAGCCAAAGCATTAATGAGCAGTGTTTCTCCTAGGACCAATTTGTGGGAGAAGTATGTACTGTTCGGTGGCAAATATATTGAAAATATGTGAATATAAGATTGTAAAACCCACTTTTTCAATGTTTTATCTTTCTTGTAAGTAAGATGCCCCACTAGACATGATTCTGCATTGCCATAGCATCAGAAACCATGATGAAAATATGGCTGCCCAAAACAACACAATTTATACAACAAGATTGATGGTAATCCATGAAAATAGTAGTGCCAAGTTTCATGGTAAGATCATATGCTGTAATCATTTCTGATCTTTTAATACTGTATTTGAGAGTGAAAGTTCCCACATCATAAATTGTACAAGTCCTGCTCCGGACCTTGGTTTCGAGGGTCAAGGACACAATATCCTGCGTCTGGAAAAGCTTGCGTTTCTACTGTACTTACCTCTGGGCGCCTGCGAAGTCCCCGCCTGCGATATCTAGTCTGTTGTAATTGAGATGTTCTTGGTGAATATGCGATGTGCAAAGCACACCTAGGTAAAGATTTAATGAACATAAGTCCGGCTAAAGTGTTGATTCATCGAAGATTTCGGGACAGTTCGCGAAAACTAATTACAACCGTATTCTGCAAAGAATTTGACAATGGCAACATCTTGAAATTTGCTGAAATATCTTCATGTGTTAAAATGTTTTCAAAACATTCCTTTTCACAACATTAAAACCCTTCTTTTATCTCTATTGGTAAGAATATAAATTGAAGCGTGGATCTGCAAAACATTGGCTTTTTTCACGACCTAAATTTATTTGTACGCGACACCGGTTGTACGGTGAGCGTTAGAATTACTTCACGTGATAAAAGTCATGTTCTGTCTTGCCGGTAGTATTTTAGGGCAAAAACAACAAAATATTGATTTTGAGCTTTAAAACAATGAACTGTTTATAATGCAGCTATACGCGCATATAGTTCATAACATTTAAAGATGTTGCCATTTTCATGTTCGTTGTAAAATATCTTTTGTAATTGGTTTTCGCGAGCTGATTCTATCAGAACATTCAACAATTTAGCTTGTCTATTTACCAAGACGTATGTTTAATTCTTTACCTCGGTGTGCTTTGCGCATCATCAATCCAAGACGAATTTCTGAATTTCAACAGACCAGATATCTCAAGCACCCAGATGTAAGTCACTTATACTAAGTGGACACTTGCGCTTGCTCTGATCTTCACACGTTCCTATGAACAGGTTGGTGAAATTTCCCGATTGAGCAATATTGCCGAATTGGGCAATCTTGCCCGATCGGGCAACAGTGAAATTGAAAGAAAACAACAAAAAGTTAAATTGCCGTGAGATGTTTCAGTATTGAGTAACCAAAGTTTTTGGGCATATGGGTTAGACTAGTTGCAATAATGTAACCGTCTAACCGAAACCTTTTTGAATTTTGATCTGGGTTTCGGTTACAATTCCTTCCTATTCATTGCAATGGAGCAGGTGCTGGAATGATTCATTCCAGCAAGTTTAGCATAGTCAAACTTCAAAATAAAGCTATGGAATGTAGTAAGAATGTTACCTGACAACAGGTTCAGAGCTCCAGATAATATTTTGAGGCAAGGGGTATTTACCCCTCAGAATTTTTTCCAATGCGTATTTCCAGATAATGTTTTGAGGCAGGGCGTAATAAACAGGAACACCCGATCGGAACGACCCACTTTCATTTTCGGGTTCGAGGACATCTAATATGATCTAACCGCGGTATGTTCCCGACCATCGAGTTTCTTTTCTGAACAAGATTACCATCGTGTGCTATCTTTGCCTGTAGGGCCACTGTCTTCAGAAAGAATATCGGCAAAAATCGCCTAAAGTTACGATCTGCTCAGCAGTGGATTTACCCGTTTGTCGGTTTGAAAAGAAAACAAACACCTTCGAGTTCATTTACGATTTACGGATTGAAACAATGGTCTGTTAAATCGGGTAACGATTTGCTTTCACGGAGATAACCGATTGATTGAAATTCAAACAAATACAACACTCGGCATCATTCGGTAGATCTACGGAATAGCCGATTCAGATTGTCGCTCGGCTGGTTACAGTGGTGACGTAATTGGTATTCCCCAATTATTCAAGGCTGTGATTGGCTGATTAAAGTCGTAATAGAAATCGGATAGCTGACTGCCGTAACCTATTTTTTACAGACAAAAAGTTTGTGTTAATTGTTGGAATTTCCTAGTGTATGTCTTTTATGGACATTTTCCGATCTTGATACGCTAGCTGGCAATTATCAAATGCGTTTTCATTATTTTGAATGCGTATTTTTACGCATTCTTATAAAAGTTAATGCGTATTCAGACCAAATCAATGCGTATTTTACGCAAATACGCATCCTATCTGGAGCTCTGCAGGTTAACTAATTTTCTGTCAATCCAGCGTAGTTTTATGTTGAAATCACTTTCAAATAAAGTTTAATTCAATTTTGAAGCGGAGTACCCACCCATTTTATTCTACTGAGACTTGAATTTTCCGTTGGAAGAAATAATTAATAACAATTCTTGTTGATACTTTTTAACTGAATTTGTGCAATGGAATATCTTTTTATGGGACACACATCTGATTAGATATGTTAGTATTCAAAAATTTAAGCAAGAAAATGTGTTTTCCACTCTTTAGTCTTGCTCCACAAGAAGGGATAGGGTGGACTCGTAGCTACAAACCAATACCCATCATCAAGTTTGTGGCTACGATATCGCAGCTTAGGTTAGACCTCCTGTCACACATTCCCAAAGAAATTTCCCATCAAAGTGGTCTATCTTCATGCGCCCAGACTCTTTTCCGTTATATTGGAATGAATAGGAAATTAACTAAAAGAACAAAACCTTACATTTTCCAGCATTAATCACTGTAAACTTTTTTCATCAACCAGGGTCCGCCATTTTGATTATTTCTGGACCGGTAAAAAATGCCAATGTACAACAGATTCTTGTCTATGGAAAGGTGATAATAAAAGCACAGTGGTACACCTAAAAGTTATGTGGCATATTTTATGTGGGTAATAAAACATGAATACTGTAATATCCTGTGCTTACTATCAAAACAACATGATTGCTGTTTGCATTTAAGAACATAATTGATTAAAAATGAAATGTGTTTATTTGGGATCAAAACAAACACATTTTTAAAGTTTTCAGGTTCATCCATTACTCGAAGCAAAATACGAACATAACTTTTTGTGTACACTGTAATTTTATCTTCCCCTGTCCAGGCTGGGCGCATGAAGATAAACCATTTTGATGGGAAATTTGTTTGGGAATGTGTGACAAGAGGTCATACCCATATGCCCAAAAACTTTGGTTACTCGATCAGGGCTTTTTCCAGGTATTTTGGGAAAGGGCCCCTAGCTCAGAATTGGGAAACTTTTATCGACAAAATGCCAAATATGGGAAAAAAATAAATTTTGTACAAATAACCAGTAAGACTTTAATTATTTAAAATAACTGAGCTAAAACATGATTATAATTTATACCAGAATCAAAACTCTCACCAACACGACAAAATCATGTTGTTTTTAATTTTGCCTAATTCTATCCTAAACAAGACTTGGTTTTGACATCCATGTTAGAATAGGCTTGGTAAAATACTGAAACAAAAGAAAACAATGCTGATCAATAACCAGCATTTTCTCATCTATGTTTTGGAGCTGTATCATTCACAAATCTTACATCTAGTTACACTTATTTTGTTGTCTGCACTAGCTTTAGAATTGGACCACTGTAAAAAATTTGTTGTGTGGGAAAGGATTAAATATTTCATGAAGCTGAAAGAACTAATGATCGACAGAACTAAAATACCACCCTCCCCCCACCCCCCAATCTGTCATGTAATTCATGTAATAAAAGTTAGTGTGAAAGTATATAAATGATTTTATTTAAATTTAAATCATTTTCAAGGATATTTAGCTGAAAAATATTGATCTTTGATCATACACAGCTTTGATTTTCCACCTATCAATTCTTTGTTTACATCGCGAAAACCCATGACATTAAGTTTTTTATTTCTGTTTCTGTTTTTCCCAAGAGCATAAAGCAGTCAAAACAATAAAACATCAAATAGATAACAAGACCCGACTGAATTACCGAAGAATCCTTTTGGATTTTTTTAGATACAGTGCTAATTAATTGACAATTTACGACCGCAAATTTACGATCGGCGATTTACCTGAATTAATATGACTACTCCAATTGATAGATAAAAGGGCTGTAGCCAATTAAATATTGGATTCCCAGCTGATAATCGTCATACTCTCTACATCAGTACATTGGATTGGGATTTTTTTTTTCTGAATTCAATTGGGAAAAAATAGGGGCCGATTTCGATTGGGAATGGGGCCGAATATCGGCCCCTATGGAATAGGCGAAAAAGCCCTGTCGATACCGAAATATTTCACAGTAATTGGACTTTTTGCTATTTTCTTTCAATTTCGCTATTGCCCGATCGGGCAGGATTGCCCGATTGGACAATATTGCCCAATTGGGAAATTTCACCAACCTGATAAAAGCATTTAATTATTTTACATCGATTCGGATTGGGAAGCAAGTTTCTTCAACTTATTTCAATCTTCTCGATTGAGCTTCCTAGAAATCCACAAGTACTCACGCTGATTGTGTGGGCCAATGAGAAGCCAAAAACAACCTCCGCTACCGGGGATCAAACTTGGATCCTCTTAGTCGCAAGGCCGGCGCTCTACCTCTCAACTACAGACAGGTCTTAGCGATATCAAAGGAAAATTGATTTTGTAAAACAAGGAAGATTTTCTCAGAGTTTTCTCTTGACTTTTTGACTTTTTTGGAGGGGTCATTATGTCCCCCTGGTCCTCAAATTAGGGGGGGGGTCATACAGTCATACATATTGTAACATTGTTTCTTCATGTCCATGCTGATAATTTTTAGAGGGTCATTTGAGTTAAAACTGGGCCAAAACACACAAGTTTGTATGCTAGGAAAACATAAACCCTGTTATCTTATTTGGTTGCTTTCTGTGGGGTTTTCAAAGACTTTTGTTGTTCATTTCATCAAAATTGATTGGAAAATAAGAAAGTTATTGAAGATTAAAGTTTACCGATTACCTCCCCTTTTCTGTCACTTGATTTCGTGTTTCAAGTTGAAGCACATAATTTAAATGCGCTAATAGATACTCAAATGCGCTCATATCCACACTAGTAAGCCGAGTTTTCTCTGAGGAAATTCACTCTTTGATATCTTGATGTCGCTCATTTACATCAGAGCGCACTACTATTCAAAAACATCGGAAAGTATTACACAAGTTGTGGCGCTTTGTTCACCGTCCGATTTTAAACGATCTCCTTAAAATCCTTATGATACTGATCAATGAACTATTTATTGTCAAACCTGGTGAAAAATTTAAGACCAAAATGTATTTCTAAAAGGTTTATAGGCAATGTTTTGTAACAACCCTCACCTGAACAGCCATTGATTACAATGACCTACTTTCCGTTGATTTTTTAGTGGAAGTGCACTCTGATGTAAATGAACATCAACATATCAAAGAACGAATTTCATCAGAGAAAACTCGGATAACCACATTAGCTGCGATATCGTAGCCACAAACTTGATAAACCCAGATCAAAATTCAAAAAGGTTTCTGTTACATCACTACAACTGAGCCGGGATCTGGAAAAACGTCCTTTAAAGCATTTTCAAATATTGAGTTTCAAGATCAGCCTGTTGTCAAATGCAGTGGAATATGCATCCATGCTGCTCTCTTTAGGTTACTACAGGTCACGAAGAAGCTAATAGAGAACAGTGTGGATCCTGATCAGACTGTGCGTATGCACAGGCTGATCTGGATCTATGTTGGGCTCAAAAGCCTTAAGGGACGTTTTTCCAGATCCTGGCTCAACTAATATCCACACTAAAGCAGGCCATTTGAATCCCTAATTCCACTTTTCAAAATTGGATAGAAATTAAAAATGAAAGTTAGCTTCAACATATTGTCATGAAAATGAACAAAGGTGGTTGCCTCGCTTGATTCCATCTTTTGATATCGCTATCTTACTGGAAGTTGCAAAATATGTTTAGGAATTCATAATGTATTAAAGGGACATTTCATTCCAATTTCAATTTTTTAAAGTATGTCTTGATGCCAAGATTGGTTATTCTAATGAGTATAAATACTTTTAGTTTTTTTAAGTTGTTTCCAATAAGCGAGGAACACGCATTTAAAGTTGAGACATAATCGATAAATTGCATATAAATCCAAACTGTTGTCCACAACAATTTGTTCAATTTTAACACAAAAATATCAATTTCTCGTAAACGGCGCCATATTTTGGCTTGGAATTTTCAGAATTTTCGTAAGGAAATAAGCTCTTTCAGATAAAAATAAAAGTAAAATTTATGACAAAAAATTCTGAAATGTCACTTTAAGCAAAGTTTGTAGATTGGGATTTTAGGGGGTCAATCTGGCCATGGCCCCCTCTAGATTCAACTCTGTATTTTGCTTAGTCAAAAGTCATTACCCACTCACATCTATTGCTATGTATTTTCTACAGAAATATGGCCAGCGTGGTATCAGACAAAACAAGAATCAAGAGAGAAAACAAGACAGGTTCACAGCCCATAAACGGCAAAGTGAAAGTGGAGACAGCAGCAGTAATCGATCTAAGTATTTGTCAAAGTATTATGGGATTCAAACAGAAAACACTACACAGGTACTAACTTTAGTTTAACCCTTTCCCAAACGACACAATTTTAGAACGGTCCAATTTGAAAGATGCTGCAGACGAAAAAATAAATGTTGATAATTATAGTATTTGTGTAAAATAATGCACAGAAAATATTGAGACAAAAGGAGAAACTGCTGGTTATCAGCAGTTTCTTCTTTTGTCTCAATGTTTTCCCAAGCATTTTCTATTAGGGACCTCAAAACCAGGCCTTGTTTGGGAAAGGGTTAACCCTTTCCCAAACAACCAAACAAGACCTTGATTTGGCATTGATTATGACATTTTTGAGGCAAAAACATTGCCTTTATTAAGCCTTTTCTCATTTTGTCTCAATTTTTGGGTAATATTGCATCTTTATCAGTACCAATTTAGTGAATTGGTGGATGTTGTTTTCAAATAAAAATTGTCATATTTTTTACAGTTTTGAAAAGGGATTGAAGAGCTACAGAAGACAATTAAAAAGGCCAAATTACAGCCAGTGAAAATTTCCTTATAACCAGAGTTCTTACACTATAGGACCATTCTTGTTGTAGCGCTCAAATTTTCAAAGAAAACAAAAATGTAAACGCCAAAATTGTGAAGAATAAACAATCGTCCCTGTAAATAACCACATCTTTTTTTTTAATGTTGATTAAAATCAATGAGAAATGACTGCAGAGAATGTGGTTTTCCAGGCATTCCATATTTTGGTCTTTTCTACATTAACAAAATAATAGGCTTTTATCTAATGGAGGTAAGCCACATGAAATTAGGTTTTTTGCCTGATACTACTAATTTTGAAGCCTTACAAAATTAATGTGATATTCAAAAGGACCTTTTGAGAAGTTTCATAAAACCAGTTTTTGGAAAAAGAGACAATAAACCAATTTGCGAAAAATAGACAAGATTTCAGCTGGCATCAACCAGATGTCTTATTTTGGAAATGAACAAATCGGGTATAGTAAGATAGGAGAAACCATCCACAAAATTACCTGTTGGTGAAAAATCTTGATCCTAGTCAGTTGTGCTCTCTGTGCAAACTCACAAAGTCAATAGTTTTAAAATTTCACACTTCTCAGAAGGTCCCTGTTAGTGTGACAGGTCACATTTAATAAATATGTCAATGGTGCATACAAGGTGGCCAGAAAAAGAAAAAAATGAGACTTTTGATTTATCTATCAATATTTTAGACCAAGAAAAATTTGCACAACAGGGAATGATTTTATCTAGTTACCAATGCCTTAATTTCGGACATACAATTCTATTTTGTAACTGTTTGTTATAAAATCTTCCAACTATGGCTTGATTTAATACAAGCCGTAGTTACAAAATTTTATAGCAACACTGACTGTTTATCAATACATAATGTTAAACATAGTTTTTTTAGCACAAAATTCATTGCTATTTTGTGTTTATATTTGAATGATTTCAGTTTGAAGAGTACCTTTCCAAATATCAAACCAGAAAAGGTGTGAAAACAGGAAAACTTATTGAGGTAATGTTATTTAACCAATTCTTTAAACTATATGTAGTCTGATTTTGGAATTATGATTAAAAAAAAGGCATAGAAAAAAGAAAAAAAATGCTGATTATCACCATTTCATCCTCAGCAGCAGATTTCGGCAGCATTTGGGCATGTGTTTAGTATAATTTGTTCAAACTTACCATGTTCGTAATTTGGATATCACCATGTGAATGCTTAACCCATTCCTACACAGTGACACCTTTTGACGCCCTTCAAGATAACAGCTTTGGAAAACATTTTGGAAAATGAAGATATTTTTTTTTTTGTTTTTAGCTCACCTGAGCACGAATTGCTCAAGGGTGAGCTATTGTGATCGCTCACCGTCCGTCGTCCGTCTGTCCGTCCGTCCGTCTGTCTGTCCACAATTACTAAAAAATCTTCTCCTCCTTCAGCATAAGGCCTAGAGTGGTGAAATTTTCCATGTAAAACCGTCTTGTGGTCTGCTATCAAAAAACTAAACATTTTGAGGATATCACTTTAAATATAAAAGAACTATGTTGTAGGAACTTGCATTTTACACAAAAAAACCTGATTAAAAAAGATAACCAAGGGTAGAATTGTGATATGGAAAATCTAAGTTGTCTCCCTGGGTTCATATTAATAAACTTGTTATCTCAAGACTGATCTAGGCTGGGTTAATCTAAATGTAAACAATAAACCCTTCCCCAAATTGCTTACATTTAGAGGGTCTCATTCAAATGCTGCTGCAGATGACAAATGGATGTTAATAAATATTGGATTTGTGTATCATATTACCAATAAAATGTTGAGGCAAAAAAAGAAAATGAAGTTAATGCTGATAATCAACATTTTCTACTTTTGCCTCCATAATTGATATGCTACATTGAATATGAATTCTACCTTTGCCTTTTTTGTTTTCTGCCACTCTTATCTAATTGGAAAGGTCCTATTCTTTTCTATTTGGGAAAGGATAAAGCCCTCTCCCAAACATCCAGTGATATAGCCCTCTGTCAGGATACTTATATTTTTATCTGCAATGAAAATGATTCCTATGTTGTGGGTTCCTGGGAGGAAATTTAGAACCATATTTAGGGGTTTCAATAACTTTTGGGCCACCTGGGACTCAAGGCAAAGTAGGCTGGGATTTTTGTTTGTTTCCCTATTAACCTCATGCAATGCATGTATTTACAAAAATAGCAAGGGGATGGTACTCAAATAGAATGGTAGAATCCTCCTTCCTCCCCACCTCTTAACCATTGCATATTTGTTCTCTTTCCCAAACAAGAACATATTTTGATGTCCCTGATAGTAAAGGTTTAGGAAAATACTGAGGCAAAAGCAGAAATGCTGATTATCAGAATTTTCTCCTGTAGCCTTAATGTTGTCTTTGCTGAATTTTACAAAATATCACTCTTAATTAACATATTTTGACTGCATATGGAATTAGCCCTATGTTGTGGGTTCCTTGGGGTTTTTTTGACATTTTTACCCTTAAACTGTTTGGCAGAGTTTTTAATTTTGTGTGTGGCACCCTGGAGTCATAGCCCTTTACCGGAATGTATAAAAAAGCATGTTGCAATTGAACTAAACCATATGTTGTAGGTTCCTGGGGAAAATTTATGATAACGTTCTTCTCCTAAACCAGTTGGCCTTGAAACGTTCTTCTCCCAAACTGGTTGGCTTTGAGCTTTGAAATTTTCTTTGTGATTTGAAAGAACTATGGAAAAAATAGTATAAAAGAATAAAATGTTTACAACCAACATTTCCTTTGTTCAGGCATTATTTCTGACTAGGAATTTCAAGAAATCAGTGACACCTATTTGTTGTTTTAGCTCCTTCTAATTTCTCAAATAATACATAGAGTATAGTTCTCTATAAATTACAAGACTGAGCATCTCTAGCTGTTAATTTATGGCATATTTGATGCAGTACTTTATTATCACAGTATTTGCAGTGTTTGTTTATCTGATTATTTATTAGTTTTTTACATCTGTTTGACTTAGTGGGTCCAGAGTAAACATTCCCATTCAATGCTCTTGAAGGAGTGAATAGCATTTGTATACTTAATCCTTTCCCAAACAAGATGTAAAGAAAACAAATAAAGCATGTGTCATTGATAGTTTTGCAATACATGTCAATTTTATGCCACTGTTTCGAAATATCGGTGTGGGGGGGGGGCATGTTGTTTTACTCATGTGTGTCTGTCCATCTGTTTGTCTGTCGGAGAACTTAGCATTAACCATTTTGGGATTAGTGTTGCACATGTTGTTTTTAATAATAGGTTAGACTGATCAAAACAGAATTATTGCAATGATAACAAGGACTGTTTTGTAATTTTGATGGGTATTTCATATGTCTCTCAATTCTAATAGGTTTAAATCTCAGCAACCAATATATTGTGGGCCGTGGCCATGGCACAGTTGGTAGCGCATCTGCCTCTCATTTGCAAGGTCCTGGGTTCGATACTCCGTCGCTGCAAATACCCTTACTGACAAAAATGTCACCCATCAATGGTTTGATATCGTAAACCTATGTGGGGGAGCAGCCTGAGGCTCGGTAAAGGTGTTGTGGTAGAACTGGTATGAGAAACGACAGGAATCCATGACTAGGTGCTTCAGCCGCTGTGATATGACCGTAGTAGTTGAAAACAGTGTAAAACATCAATAAACCATGCCAATATTTCGTGAAGTAAACTCTGCAAACTCAGGTGAGCGATACAGGACCATCATGGTCCTCTTGTTTTTTAAAACCTTTATTCACATCATTCAAAGTTACATGTGCATTCAGAATAATAACTGTTTGTAAATATAACTATGCATTTATAAACAATTTGAAAAAAAGTATACCACACAGTTGACACTCTTTATTTCCCATTCTACACGCCAAGTTTTTAGGTCACTCTCTAATCAGTTATAACCAGTTAGGTTTTATCCTTTTTAATTTCATTCAAAAAAATGTGTGACAAGCAATTTCTACATTTACCACAATGTTTTCTACTCAGAAAGACACACTAAATTTTCATTGCTTTACAAATCATCGTGTGCAACATCTTTGAATTTGGACCAGTCTAAAATTCTGCGGTCTGGTAATGGGATAATAGGTGAATTAGCGCAGGTAATGCCATCAAAACAATGGAAAAGTGTTGAAAACAATAATCAAATTGAAAATTATTGCTTTTTGTTACAATCAACATTCAAAGAAATATCTTAAAATATCAGAAAAAAAAATGTATTGGTGTAATCCTTATTTAAAGATACATTACATTCCCATATGATTAGAGCCAGATTCTCATGTATTACTAAAAATGAAAAATGTAGGCTGATCCGAAAAAAAAAATAATTCAAATAATAAGGTCTAAATGGACATGTTGCCAATTTTCACTGCAATGATAATAACATTATATTATTGTATTTAATTACAGGGACATGTTAGAATAGCCAGGAAGAACTCAAACATAGTATTTGTTACACCAACAGTAGGTATAGTTACTTAACCCTTTCCCTAACAAGACCTGGTTTTGACGTCCCGAACGGAAATTGATTTGGAAAACATTGAACCAAAAGAAGAAACTGCTGATAACCAGCAGTTTCTCCTTTTGTCTCAATATTTTCTGTGCCATATTTTACACAAATTCTATCTTCAATAACATCTATTTTGTCATTTGTGGCAGTTTTTGAAGTGGATCACCCTAACATTTTGTTGTTTGGGAAAGGGTTAAATTATACCCCTTTTCATCTACGTGACGACTCTCAGGGCCATCAGTCTTTTGATTATGCTGTTTGATATAGGGATATTACTGCTTTTCAACAAAAACCTCGTAACTGCATGCTTGTTCTGAGTAAACAGTTCATCATGACAACGGGCTAGAAAATGCATTGCAATTGCAATTTAAAAATGTGCAGATGAGCGATTTTTTCCTAAGAATTTCATTGCAATAGACAGCAATTTTCTTTTTTTATTCGACAAACTATCATACTTGCGACAACTCAACCAAAAAAAAGCAGCTAACTTTTATCTAGTCTGTATGACACTGATGGTGAACTAAAACAATTTTCGCTACAACAAGGTATAGATATTTTGAGTTTAAATGTGAGTTTATAGATTTTTTTTCTAATGACAATGAACTTGTTCTAAAAACAGACCGGGTTTACCGTTTTGTATTGACAAACTGTCGGTGTTGATACAAGATTTCATAACTATGGCTTCGATAAAGCCTTAGTTACAATATTTCATAACAATACCGATGGGATACATTGATCGCGAAAAAACGTCCCTTGCTTTGGCCGAGTTCACCACCAGTGTATGAGGTAGAATGTGAATGCGCATCATTGACGTCATCAATGATGGACAAAATAATGTCAAATGCGTTTATAACGACATTTGTTTGGTTGCTACTCCATAACAACCAGCAGGACAACCGCTTGGCGGTGTTTGGCGATTTAAAAAAAGATCGGACTAAATCCACCAAGGGTGAATACAAATATAGGTTGGTTCAACCCTGGCTAGCCAAGATGTGTTTTCCCAAGCTTTCTCTCTAAGTGTTTTGGAAATTTGTCCTTGTTCATGTAATAGTTAACCCTATCCCAAACAAGACCTGGTTTTGACGTCCCTAATGGAAAAGAATTGGGAAAACATTGAAACAAAAGAAGAAACTGCTGATAACCAGCAGTTTCTCCTTTTGTCTCAATATTTTCTTTGACATATTTGACACAAATTCTATCTTTAATAACTTCCATTTTGTAATTTGTGGCAGTTTTTGAAGTGGATCACCCAAAACATTTTGCCGTTTGGGAAAGGGTTAACCAACCACTTTCTGTTTTAGGACGGTACCTCAGATGTTTTCATCGATCATGCTTGTATAAACAAAAACAGGGCACTGAATTGTGATCTGGTGGCTGTTGAAATAGTGAGCGATCCAAACCAAGTAGGTTCAGCTTTCCAAACAACAAAACTAACCATTCTATCTGTTGTAGGACGGTTCCCCTGATATTTTCATCGAACACTCTTGTATAAACAAAAACAGGGCACTGAATTGTGATCTGGTGGCTGTTGAAATAGTGAGCGATCCAAACCAAGTAGGTTCAGCTTTCCAAACAACAAAACTAACCATTCTATCTGTTGTAGGACGGTTCCCCTGATGTTTTCATCGAACACTCTTGTATAAACAAAAACAGGGCACTGAATTGTGATCTGGTGGCTGTTGAAATAGTGAGCGATCCAAACCAAGTAGGTTCAGCTTTCCAAACAACAAAACTAACCATTCTATCTGTTGTAGGACGGTTCCCCTGATGTTTTCATCGAACACTCTCGTATAAACAAGAATAGGGCACTGAACGGAGATCTAGTGGCTGTCCAAATAGTGAGCGATCCAAACCAAGTAGGTTTAGCTTTGCATCTTTAATTTTAGACCTTTCCAACATATTGGCGCTTTTTGACGCCCCACAAGAAGGCTTGAGAAATTATTGAGGAAAATGAAGAAGTTGCTTGTGACAAGCAATTTCTTCTTTCACCACACTGTTTTCTACCCAAAAAGACCAAATATTTTAAATTTCTTTCACAAGATATTGTCTTCTGTAACATCTTTCAATTTGAAAATTCCAAAATGCTGCTGTCTGGTAATGGGTTTATTTTAGACCTTTCCAACATATTGATGCCTTTTGACGCCCCACAAGAAGAAGTCTTGAGAAAACATTGAGAAAAACGAAGAAGTTGCTTGTGACAAGCAATTTCTTTATTATACCCCCAAATTCAATATGGGTGGTATATAGGAGTCAGCTTGTTTGTTGGTCTGTCTGTCTGTTGGTTTTTCTTTAAACATCTTCTCCTCCTCAACCACTGGGCCAATTCTTACCAAACTTGGCAGGAATGTTCCAAGGGTGACCCTTTTCAAAACTTGTTTGTAAATTTTTTGTGGGCGTGGCAGGGCGGGGCTTATCGGACTTAGAGAAATCATGTGAAAAATCTTTAAAAATCAATTATCAGGCCAATTTGAACCAAACTTGGCAGAAATGTCCCTTGAGTGACTGTATTTAACACTTGTTCATGATATTTAGCTCACCTGAGCACGAAGTCTGTCGTCTGTTCATCTGTCAGTCTGTCCACAATTTGTTGTTACCACTCTAGCATCCACAAATATTAACTAATCTTGACCAAACTTGGTCAAAGCATGTATGACCATAAATTCTCAGACAAATTCAATTTTGGGTCGGATCGGATCAGAAAGTTCGGAGTTATGTGCCCTTGAATATCAATAATAGCTAGTATTGACCTTGTTACCACTTGAGTATCTACAAGTTGACCAATCTTGACCAAACTTGGTCAAAACATGTATGACCATAAGTAGATGAGTTTGATTTTGAGTCAGATCGGACAAGGAAATCCGGAGTTATGTGCCCTTGAACATAAAAAATGGCTAGTTTTGACTTTGTTACATGTACCACTCTAGCATCTACAAATATTGACTGATCAAGACAAAACTTTGCTACAATGTTGGTAATAATAAGATCTTGGATGAGTTCGATTTTCAGTGTGATCGGAGTAGGAAGTCTGGAGTTATATACCCTTGAATTTGACAAAATTGCTGTTTTCGACTTTATTTACACTGTAGCTTCTACATTTAATGACCAATCAAGACAAAACTTGGCCACAATGTTTGTGACCATAAGACCCTGTATGAGCTAAATTTTCAGCTTGATTTTACAGAAAAAACAAGAGTTATTGGCCCTTAAATTTCACAAAATTACTGTTTTCAACTTTATTTTCACTCTAACACAAATATGGACCAATCAAGACACAACTTGGTCGCAATGTTGGTGACCATAAGATCTTAAATGTTTTAATTTATTAGATTGATTGGACTGAAAAAACAGAGTTGTGTGCCCTTGACCATGACAAAATTGCCGTTTTCCACTTTGTTTTTAGCTCACCTGAGCACGAAGTGCTCGAGGTGAGCTATTGTGATCGCTTTTTGTCCGTCGTCCGTCGTCCGTCCGTCTGTCCGTCTGTCCATCTGTCCGTCTGTCCACAATTTGGTGTTTACACTCTAGCATCCACAAATATTAGTCAATCTTGACCAAACTTTGTCAAAACAAGTATGGTCATAAGTTCTCGGATGAGTTCGATTATGGGCCAGATCGGACCAGAAAGTGTGGAGTTATCTGCCCCTGAATGACAAAAAATGCTGTTTTTAACTTTGTTTACACTCTAGCATCTACAATTATTGCCCAATCAATACAAAACTTGGATATAATATTGGAGACTATAGGATCTTGGATGAGTTCGATTTTCAGTCAGATCAGGCGAAAAAGTCAAAAGTTATGTGCCCTTGAATTTGTCAAAATTGCCGTTTTCGACCGTTTTCGACCTTGTTTACACTCTAGAATCTACAATTATTGACCAATCAAGACAAATCTTGAACACAATGTTGGAGACCATAAGATCTCGGGTGAGTTTAATTTTTAGTCTGATTAGACGAGAAAGTCGAGAGTTATGTGCCCTTGAATATGACAAAATTGTCGTTTTTGACTGTTTTTGACCTTGTTTACACTCTAGAATCTACAATTATTGACCAATCAAGACAAATCTTGGACACAATGTTTTAGACCATAAGATCTTGGATGAGGTTGATTTTCAGTGTGATCTGACAAAAAAGACTGGAGTTATGTGCCCTTGAATTTGATAAAATTGTCATTTTCGGCTGTTTTCGACATTGTTTATACTCTAGAATCTACATTTATTAATCAATCAAGACAAAACTTGGACACAATGTTGGAGATCATAAGATCTCAGATGAGTTGAATTTTCAATCTGATAAGACAAGAAAGTCGAGACTTATGTGCCCTTGAATTTGACAAAATTGTCGTTTTTGACTGTTTTCGACCTTGTTTACACTCTAGAATTTTCAATTATTGACCAATCAAGACAAATCTTGGACAAAATCTTTGAGACCATAAGATCTTGGATGAGTTTGATTTTCAGTGTGATCTGACCAGAAAAAAGAGAGTTACGTGCCCTTGAATTTGACAAAATTGTCGTTTTTGACTGTTTTCGACCTTTTTTACACTCTAGAATCTACAATTATTGATCAATCAAGACAAATCTTGGACACAATGTTTGAGACCATAAGATTTCGGATGAGTTCGATTTTCAGTGTGATCTGACAATAAAGACAAGAGTTACGTGCCCTTGAATTTGATAAAATTGTCATTTTCGGCTGTTTTCGACATTGTTTACACTCTAGAATCTACATTTATCAATCAATCAAGACAAAACTTGGACATAATGTTAGAGATCATAAGATCTCAGATGACTAGAATTTTCAATCTGATAAGACAAGAAAGTCGAGACTTATGTGCCCTTGAATTTGACAAATTTGTCGTTTTTGACTGTTTTCAACCTTGTTTACACTCTAGAATTTTCAATTATTGTCCAATCAAGACAAATCTTGGACACAATGTTTGAGAGGATAAGAACCCGGATGAGTTTGATTTTTAGTGTGATCTGACCAGAAAGAGGAGAGTTATGTGCCCTTGAATTTGATAAAATTATCATTTTCGGCTGTTTTCGACCTTGTTTACACTCTAGAATCTACAATTATCAATTAATCAAGACAAAACTTGGACACAATGTTTGGGATCATAATATGTCGGATGAGTTTGATTTTCAGTCTGATCCGATCAGAAAGTTGAGAGTTATGTGCCCTTGAATATTACAAAATAGCCGTTTCTGGCTGTTTTTCGATCTTGAATCTTCAATTATTGACCAATCAAGACAAATCTTGGACAGTATGTTGGAGACCATAATATCTTGGATGAGGTAGATTTTCAGTCTGATGTGATCAGAAAGTCGAGAATTGTGTGCCCTTGAATTTGAAAAAAAATACCGTCTTTGGCTGTTTTCGACCTTGTTTATACTCTAGAATCTGTGATTATTTATCAATCAAGAAAAACCTGGACACAATGTTTGGCACCATAAGATCTCAGATGAGTTTGATTTTCACAAAGTTATTGACTATAAGTTAGTTTTCAGTCTTAAAGTCATAAATGTTTATTGAATTGAACAAAAGTGTTGCTCATATCATTTTGGTTCAGGTGAGCGATATAGGACCATCATGGTCCTCTTGTACAAAATTTTACAGGAGAGTGAAAAAACATCTCACTTTTTTTATTTATCTTTTTTATGAAAGATATTTATTGCATATACATTTAAAATGTGTTGACTTTTCATGTGCATAAGTGATTTTAAAGAATAAAAGCTTATTTTTCTTGATATTGGATGATTATTCACTTACGACAGTTTTACAACTGAAATTTGTAAAAAATTGGTATTTCTGAATATGGAAAAGTGTCGTAACTGTCAGTTAGCTACAGTTTTCCATAAACATAATCTGCATTTACATACATTGTAAAATTCATGTTCTTGAATGAAAAACAAAATATTGTTATTTTTGTTTAATTCTAATGTCATTAAAAGTAAATTAACAGTAAACAAAAGCTAAAACAATAAAAATCTTGATTGAAACTATAGGTTTGATAAATGAAACAACATTTAAGTTACTTTTCTGTATCTTGAACACATACAAATTTCAAGCAACTGTAATTGAATTAATTTAATGAAGTTAGCCTTTTTTCTTATTTTCTCTTGGAAGAGTTTTGTTTTCAATGTGCATTTTGTAACTATTTTCCATATTTGGTTGATTGGGCTTTTCAACTGCTATGGTCATATCGCAGGGGCTGAAGCACCTAACCATTGATTCCTGTTGTTCCCCATACCAGTACTACAACAACACCTTTACTGAGCCTCCAGCTGCTCACCCACATAGGTTAACAATATTAAACCATTGGTGGGTGACTTTTTTGTCAGAAAGGATATTTGCCGTGACCAGGGATTGAACCCTGGACTTTTCGAGTGAAAGTCAGATGCGCTACCAACTGCACAATGGCTGCGGCCCATTTTCCCTTTTAAATCTTTGTTCTGGAAGACAGTTTTGTATGCTACACAATTATGTCACATTGGTCCTTTATAGGACAATGGAAATCAAAATTGTAGGTGTTAAAAACTCATCTATATACAGGCCTGTAGGAAGCAATTTCATATTGGGTAGGCTTAAGCCCCTGTGTCTGAATATTGGGGGGGCTAAATTGGATTTTCCCAAAAATTTTCAGTGTAAAAAATGGAAATTTGGCATTTTTGTCCAACTTTGGGAGGGCTTAGCCCCCCCCCCCCCCCCCCCCCTAGGCCCCCTGTTCCTACGGGCCTGATATATTTGCATTGATAAAAGATTTTTTTCATTACAATGCTCTTTGTACAGATTGTTTCTGAGGTAGTCTCTTTTCTAATCTTTATGGCAAAAAGTGAATTTCCATTAAAGGAAAAGATTCTGTATGAAATCTGACAATGTCCACTTGTTTGGAAGAAATTTTATGAGGTCTATTTTTGTGTTTACCCTCATTGTCATCACCAAAAATATCTGTGTATTTTTTCTTGTTTTCCGTAGTTACATACCTTCCTGTAATGGAAAGAGTATCTAAGAACAAGAGGACCATGATGCTCCTAAATCGCCCACCCTTACCAAGATGCAAAAGCAAAAATGGCAATTTTGTCATAATTTAAGACTTTCTCTTCTAATCAGGCTCAGAATCAAAGTTGTCCAAGATCTTACATACCAAACCGTTTTAACACAAGTTTATTCTAATTGATTTATATTTGTGATGGTATTGGACTTGAAACTAAGAGGAAAACAGAAATTTTGTCAAATTCAAGGACACACAACTCAAGATTAAGACTATAATCATTATGAAAATTATACTCATACGAGATCAGATGGAAACCAACACTTTGTCCAAGTTTTGGCGTTGAGCAGTCAATAATTATGTCCTCCTTTTACAGTTAAAACAACATTGACAAAAGGACCATGATGGTCCTATATCGCTCACCCTGAACCAAAATGATATGAGCAACACTTTTGTTCAATTCAATTAATATTTATGACTAAGACTAAAAACGAACTTATGGTCAATAACGTTGTGAAAATCAAACTAATCCAAGATCTTATGGTGCCCAACATTGTGTCTGGACAAGTTTTGTTTTAGTTAAATTAATTGTAGATTCTAGAGTATAAACAAGGTCGAAAACAGCCGATAACGACAATTTTATCAAATTTAAGGGCACATAACTCAAGACTTTCTGATCAGATCAGACTGAAAAATCAAACTCATCCGAGATCTTATGGTCCCCAACATTGTGTCCCAAGATTTGCCTTGATTGGTCAATAATTGTAGATTCTAGAGTGTAAACAAGGTCGAAAAAACAGAAAACGACAATTTTATCAAATTCAAGGGCAACATAACTCAAGACTTTCTCATCAGATCAGACTGAAAATCAACTTATTTGAGATCTTATGGTCCCAAACATTGTGTCCAAGTATTGTCTTGATTAATAATAATTGTAGATTCTAATGTGTAAACGAGGTCGAAAAACAGCAGAAAACGGCAATTTTGTCAAATTCAAGGGCACATAACTCAAGACTTTCTGATCAGATCAGACTGAAAATCAAACTCATCTGTGATCTTATAGTCCCCAACATTGTGTCCAAGTATTGTCTTGATTGATTAATAATAATTGTAGAATCTAATGTGTAAACAAGGCCGAAAACGGCTGAAAATGGCAATTTTAACAAATTCAAGAGCACATAACTCTTGACTTTCTGATCAGAACTGACTGAAAATCAAACTCATCGGAGATCTTATAGTCCCCAACATTGTGTCCAAGTTTTATCTTGATTGATTAATGATTGTAGATTCTAGAGTTTAAACAAGGACGAAAAACAGCCAAAAATGGCAATTTTGTCAAATTCAAGGGCACATAACTCTCGTTTTTCTGGTCAGATCAGACTGAACATCACACTCATCTGAGATCTTTTGGTCTCCAACATTATGTCCAAGTTTTGTCTTGATTGATCAATAATTGTAGATGCTAGAGTGTAAACAAAGTTTAAAACAGCATTTTTTGACATTCAAGGGCAGATAACTCAGCACTTTCCAGTCTGATCTGACTTATAATGGAATTAATCCGAGAACTTAACACCATACTTGTTTTGAGAAAGTATGGTCAAGATGGGAAAGTGTCTGTTACTGAATTGATGCATCTAGCAGAAATCCCACATTCACTTACGACAGTTTTCCGTTTTTATAAAGAGGACTTTTCACTTACGACACTTTTGCACTAATCTTTTTTAAGTCATGAAAAATAAAAATTTGAAGCTACAAATTTTTTTACAAGTGTATATGTTTAAATGGGTTACAAAAATAGAATAAAAGTGATTTTGAAAAAAATGTTAGTTACGACAGTTTTCCGTTCACCCCTCGATTTGGTCTTATGAATTCACCAATGACCTTCTCCATAGTAATGATTCAGGCCACCAATAGACATAATGTAGCTGTTTAGCGAAAAGTAAACCTATCAGAATGGTTCCTTTCTTTGGGACCAGTCTCTTGATCAAAGGTACTATTCTAGTATATTATTGACATACTTAATGAGTGCATCTTTTAGTGATTAGAGTACAATTTGAGTGCTTGATCTGAATCAAATATTGTTTTTAACCCTTTCCCAAGTGGAGTGTTTTGGGACACTATAATTTGCTGCTGCAGATGACACATTGGATGTTGATAAATTACAGGAGAATTTGTATATGATATGGGCCAGTTACAGGAAGCAATTTCATAGGGGGGTGGGGGGTGTGGGGGGGGGGGGGGGGCAGGGGCAATTACCGCTAGCTCAAGCCCCCGTCTTTCCCATTGTCTGAATATTGGAGGGACTGAATTGGTTTCTCCCTAAATTTTCAGGGCAACAAAGTAAAATTGGGTATTTTTTGCCACCTTTGCAGGGTGCTTATTATCAGCATTTTCTTCGTTTGTGGTAATGTTTTCTGAGAAAGTCTTTCTTAGGGACATCAAAACGATTAACTGCGCAAGACCATTGTGCTTCTTTAAATTATGAATAGAAAAAGGCTGGAATGTATTGGCATGTACTATTAGAAAAGGAAATTGAAATTTAATTGTGGTAAAGACTGTTTTATTTCGGAAACATATGTTTGGAACATATGCTAGGAAAAACTCGCTTGATGGCATTAAACACATGTTCATGATGAGTAACTTTGTTAAATACTGTTTTGTCTTCTATGAATTGCCTACATTCTGGAAGATTTTGTCTGTAGTCAAATTTTTTTTAAACTTGAGCCATGGCCAAAGGGCAGTTGGTAGCGCTTGGGACTCTCACTGTTGAGGTCTCGGTTCATCCCTGGCTGCAGCAAACATTCTTTCTGACAAAATAGTCTTCCAACAATAGTTTGATAATCATCAACCTATGAGGGTGAGCAGCTGGAGGCTTGGTGATGATGTTGTGCTAGTATGGGTGTGAGAAACTACAGGAAACCGGTAACGTGCTCCAGTCTCTATGATATGACCAAAACAGTTGAAAGAGGCGCTAAAAACTAATAAATCAATTATTTAATCTTTTGAATTTGGTCTTAACATGGATGATGTCTATAGGTATGAAACTATTCAAGATGAGCTTTTCAATTTACAGCAGCTACAATGTTGTTGTATGGCAAATACCTAGTTGTCTCAAGTATAAAGTTCAATGACCTGAGCAGAAAGATCCAAGACCTATAGACTGGAATGTTGAGTTAATTAAGGACAGATCCTCCATTTATTTCCTACGGTAAGATTTTTTTTATTATTTCTGTACTGATATTTAAATATATGAGAAGTAAAAAAATGACTTAAAAACTATAGATCACCAAGCGAAATAAAAAGTTATTGGATTTCAAGGGAGACTACTCTTGTCTAAAATTGCAAAAATGAGGTGTCACTTAAATACCCACAAAAAAGGTGTTCGAAATGACTAGGATTACATAAATAAGTCTTCATTGTATTCAATATGTTTTATTCTGTCTAAATGAGTATCAATTTGGGAAAATTTAGTGATGATTTTGAAATTTTTAGTAAAACATTCTTTCAAAAGTAGCTGAAATTTCTCTTTTTTCGCAACGTTTCCGATAATAAAAAATATTCCAGCGGTAAGAATTTTCTCTTTTTTCGTATAGACTTAGTGCTTGGTCATACCTACAAAAGCAAAAAAAGAAAAATATATCAAACCAAGCACTTTTCTTAGTTATAAGTAAATTTTGGTTTACTTTTTGCAGCTCTGTCCGAAATTGCTTCACTACTTTTATCCATTTTCTTCCTTATAACCAGCTTTTGATAATAAAAAGTGTCGTCTTTTGTGTTCATCTGAAGCGGACTAGCTCATAAAGACGCCACTTTGCTTTTGTTGCTCCGTTTTCTGATCGCTAACGCCACACGTTGAACGTGTAACAGAAAGCGAAATGTACCATCCGAGTACTATTACACTTTAATTGACCAAACAGAGAAAATGGAAATAACCGAAAAGGGTCTTGTCATTTATCAACCAAACATTAACTAAAGGTAATAAATATATTTGCTGAAAAGGCCAATTACTGAAACAGCCTTTTTTTCGTTATTCAGGATATGCGCAGTAAGTTGCGCAGTAACAACTGGAGGATCTGTCCTTAAGAAGTATTTAATTATACACTAAGGTACAGTGATGGATCAATTAGCAGTGATTGAAGAATTCATAAACAAGGCTTGGGAGAATGTTCCTGTGTAAATAGTGGTGGAACTGGAAGGAAAACCTGTAGTTTTGATTGAATAGGGGCTCTAATGAACATCCGATTCTATGTTAGAAGTGCAAGATTTTGTCCTATGTGCATGGATTTGAATTTTTACTTGGCCAATACCATTTCTGACTTTTAGACTGGCAAAGTCATGTTATTTGTGTTGGTGTGCCGAACTACCACACTGAGCTATGGCAACTATTGTTGCAGCCACATCAACGGCAAATATTGGTGCAGGAAATGCTGCACCTGTCGCACCCATGTCTTAAATCATTGGGGGTTTAAACATTTGTGTTATGATGCGTTGTTTGGGGTAGAGGCTAAGTAACTCATGGATTCTGAGAACGATGTTTAATCAATGCTAACTAGTTACAGACTGCTATCAAAGTGTACAACATGCAGTATATAATGTATAAAGGGAGACAACTCATAAGGGGCTAATACAATTATACAAACAAGCTATCAAGGGTTAATTCCCATATCATAACATCTCCCTCCTTTTGAAAACATTGAGCTAAGGATGGCTTATCAGCACAGCGATACTAAATTACTGCGGTCAAACATTCAGACTGCTAGCTAATTGGCTTTATTACAGTGGGCAGTGATTAATTGCTTTTATAGCACTATTAAGTATCCACATAATTTGCTTGAAATCCTTTCGTCTGCCATTTAGATTCTTGATTAGACATGGTCAATATTTTCTTAACTTGACAGTGGCAGATTAATGAGCATTCTTCTGGACATTAATGCAATATCAATAAGAAAGTCTTTGTGGTGGTTTCACCTTCCGACCAGATCTAGTTGTCCTGAATTCAGACTCTACTAAACACTTATCATTTTTCTGGATATTGGTATTTACAGGCTGTGTCTGTGTGTCTGTTTGCTGTGATTGCATTGTGTTATTCTCATTTTGACTCAATACCACATCAGGGTTATTTTGTACATTGTTATTTGAATTATTTTCAAATGTTTGTGTGCTTGATTGATTTTCCTGTACTTTTGTCTCATTGGTTTTCAATAAATGATACCTATTTCTCCTATATTCAGCACCATTGTCCGTTCTGACCATGTAAGATCTACTATTTATTTTATCTATTACTTCTGCAGGTTTCCAAAATTTACCTAATCTTATCCTTATCCTTTCCCCAATATCAAATGGCTGCAATGCCCTAGACTTTTTGTCATAATAGAACTTTGACCTCTGTCTGACATCTGTCATGCTGGATTTGACCTGTTCTTGACACGGCACTTTTGGGGCAAGCTGATCTGTAGTTACAGGTAGGACTGACCTTAACTGTCTGCTCATCAGCAGCTGAGCTGGGGATTTTCCACAAGCTAGTGGGGAATTACGATATTCAAGCAAGGCAAGATATGGCTCTTTTCCTGACTGTTTTGCTTTTGTGAAAATGGATTTGATCGTCTGCACTGTTCTCTCAGCCAGACCGTTAGATTTCGGGTACGTCAGGCTTGACGTAACATGTGTGAAATCCCATTTTTCTTCAAATTTCTTGAATTCCTGAGATGTGTATTGTGTGCCATTGTCACTTATCAGCTTTTGCACAATACCATGCCTACTCATGTAGCTTTTTAAGCGTTCTATGACTGTAGTTGACCTCATATCAGGCAAAATACTGACCTCAAAATACCTGCTATAGTAATCTACCAGTAGAACATAATTTGCATTATTCCATTGGAATATATCTGTGGCAGCTATTTGCCATGGTCCCTCGGGAATGTCACTGCTCTGCAATGGTTCCCGCACATTAGAATTTCTATGCTCCAGGCAAATGGGGCATTTTTGCACCACTTCCTTTATATCTTTGGACATGCTGGGCCAAAACAACACTTCTCTAGCTCTTTGGGTGCACTTTTCAATACCCAAATGTGCTTCATGAATTTTACCTAGCATAAACTGTCTACATGCTTTTGGTACAAATATCTTTGACCCTTTAAGAACAATTCCGTCAATTACAGTCAATTCGTCCCTATAGTTCCAATATCCTAACAACTCTTTAGGACATTCTGCTCTATTCTCAGGCCAACCATTTTGTATGACCTTGATTAGTGACTGCATGTCACTGTCCGTCCGTGTCTCTGCTCTGAGATACTCCATTTTCTGATCACTTACAGGAAAACATGACATGACACCATGGACATGCTCGTCCAGTCCATTAATTAGATTTGGGCAAGTGTCAGGTAGATATTTTCTTGACAATGTGTCGGCAAGAACAATTTGTTTTCCTGGTACATAACTCAAGTCTATGTCATATCGTGATAGTGACAATAACATACGTTGCAGTCGTGGGGGAGCTGTCTGTATGTTTTTCTTGAAAATGGCAATCAATGGTTTGTGGTCTGTCTGTACATAAATACGTCTACCATAGACATATTGATGAAATCGTGTGCATCCAAATACAATTGCAAATAGCTCTTTTTCTATTTGACTGTAATTAATTTCTGTCTCTGTCAGCGACTTTGATGCATAGCTGACTGGCCTATCGTCTTGCAGTAACACTGCTCCTAGTCCAAATTTGGATGCGTCAACCTGTAAGGTTATGTCCTTTTTAGGATCAAAATACGTCAAAACCGGTCCCGGGTTTTGCGTAATCACGTCTTTGACCTGCTTTAGAGCATTTTCACATGCCTCGCTCCAGTCAAATTCAACCTCTTCCTTAAGTAATTGTCTCAACAGACTCGTCATTTCTGCTAAGCACGGGGCAAAGCGTTGCAGATAAGTAATCATACCTAGTACTGTCTGCAATTCTGCTTTTGTCCTTGGGGAAGGCATTTCTCTAATGGCCTTCACCTTAGAAGGGTCCATTTTAAGGCCTGTTGCTGTCAAAACATGACCAAAGAATGGAATTTCACGTTTCCCTATCTCTGTTTTGTCCGGATTTAACCGTATACCCTTCTCTCTACATCTAGTCAATAGACAGTCTAAGTTTCTGTCATGTGCGGCCTGATCCTTGCCATATACCACTATGTCATCTACAATGGTCTTCACACCAGGTAGATCTTCCAAACATTCGTCCATTTTCTGTGTAAATAAGTCATTTGCCGATTTTACACCATATGGTAGACGCAGAAAGCGATATCTACCAAAGGGTGTATTGAACGTCGTGTACATTGATGACTTTTCTGTGAGCTTTATTGACCAATACCCGCTTCTTGCATCAAGCTTTGAGAAGACTGTCGCTCCTGATAAGTCGGGCAATATGTCGTCAATTGTCTTGCTTGGATAATGTGGTCTTTGAATTGCATCGTTTAAGTCCTTTGGGCATAGGCATACCCGTAGTGACCCGTTTCTTTTTTGTACAGTCACCAAACTATTGACCCACTCTGTATGTTCTGTCACCTTACAGATAACTTTCGTTCTTTCCATCTCGTCAAGTTGGGTCCTCAATTTGTCTCTTATCGCGAAAGGCACTTTTCGCGGCGGGTGAATGACAGGTTTGGCATCCTGTCTCAGACGAATTTCACATTCACCTGGCAATTCACCGATACCCGTAAATACGTCTCTGTATTTATCCATAATGTCGTCTCTTGTCAATGGTCTGTCAGAACTCACTGTATATGTCAACTTAACTATACCTAGTGACGTACATGTCTCAAGACCAAGAATGGGGTGTTTTGTGGGTGTGTCTACAATATAAAACTCTTCATTTGTGACCTTTCCCTTAAATTTACATTTCAACCTGACAAAACCCTCTATCTTTAACGGACTACCGTCATAGCTCTTCAAGCATTTATCTGTCTGAATTAACGGTGCATAATTTGGCAAATTATAGTATTTTGATGCTGGAATAACGTTAACTTGGGCACCTGTGTCAATTTTCATTCTGAGAGTTGCGTTGCAAATACCAATATCAACAAATGCTTCATTTGTCAATCTGTCATGGTGCACAGCATTGACTTCAAAATCAGGATCAACTAAATCATGCGAATCAGAAAGGTTGGACCTTACCTCATTAACTTTCTTAGATTTTGCATCATTTATCCTTTTTCTACACATTTTCTCAAAGTGATCAAACTTTTCACAATAAAAACACTTTTGCCCTAACGCTGGACAGCGTTTGTCTGAAGTGTGTACAAGTCCACACTTATTGCATTTTTGCTTCTCTCGTCTCGATCGTTGTTGTCCGTTCCTCTGATCTCTATTGTGGCCCGTCCGTTTGTCGTTAGTTCGTCTCACGGCTTCAACCGCACCTGGATTGTCCATAGATTGTAGCTGAGTCCGGCTCATTTCACTCGTCCTGGCAATGTCCAGACATTTCTGAAGACTCATGTCTGAGCCCTCACTTATCAGCTTTTCTCTCACGGTGGGTGAGATCACTCCAAAAATGATATGATCTCTCAACATCTCTTCTCCAAATTCGATCGGGTAGTTACAGTCACGTAATATTAGTTTCAATTCTGTCACGAATTCGTCAAATGTCTCACTCTCTCTTTGTGTCCTGGATTTGAAAAGATATCGACTGTAAATTGTGTTAGACTTCGGTTTACAGTATGCCTCAAATCCGTTCATGTATGTGTCCAGACACTTTTTCTCTTCGGCTGTAACGCTCCATGTGGAGAAAATCTCTCTCCCCTTTTCTCCAATCCATAACATAAAATAGTTACATTTGGCCTCGTCTGATTTCTTCTCTAGTGGTCCTCCAAACATAAACTCCGCATGTTCTCTGAACTTTTTGAAGGCACTCGCTAAATCTCTTGCCTCCCAGTCCATTCTCGGGCATTGTCCTGAATTTTCCATTTTGTTAAAATGTTATCAAATCACTGTTTTGTGGTGATGATAATCCAAGACAAATAATCCAATGTTCAATTCAACTCTGCACGTTTACTCTGACACCATGTTATGATGCGTTGTTTGGGGTAGAGGCTAAATAACTCATGGATTCTGAGAACGATGTTTAATCAATGCTAACTAGTTACAGACTGCTATCAAAGTGTACAACATGCAGTATATAATGTATAAAGGGAGACAACTCATAAGGGGCTAATACAATTATACAAACAAGCTATCAAGGGTTAATTCCCATATCATAACAATTTGTATTGACTTATTTCATTTCTGTTATATATAGCTAAAGTCATGTGTCTTTCTAACATTATACAAAATATCTATATAGGATAATCACCAGCTGCTGATTGCAATTATAATGGATGTAATATTTGTACTTTAAATGCCAGGAATACAATGGTTAGCTGCATATCGGCCACGACAAAAATTTTAAACACAATATTTAACCACAGTAAAGAAATACAGTCACCTTAAAATAAAATAAATGAGCCTGTCCATGAGAAAAGGTACAAGTTGGCATGACGTCATTTTTGTGGGAAAACGTGACGTAAGTTTCTGTTGTCTGCAAAACACTACCTGGTTTGCAACAACATGTTTAAAAGCGGATTTTCACTATAATTTTGACAGTTGAAATGGTAACAATATCAGAAGAAGTAGGCTTTGAGGTTGATGATCTTTTTCTGAGAGAATTTCGCTTGAATTATTAGGAATAAATGAGAGTTTACAGTTTTCAATCGATCGATAAATTGATGGCGAAGAAAGACAACTGTCACCATCAAATGAATAAATTGGTTACCTGTGTAATTCAACAGTTTATACAGAAAAAATAATCAGCCAAAACTGGTTTGAAGTTTTCGGCGATAATTTTCTCTTTTTTCCCCCTTAAATTGTAAGAAAGGAACGATCTCGAGAGAACACAGTTTGAATTGTTTACGCATGGTTGAAAAGTGGACGGCGAAGAAAGACAAGTGTTGCCACGTTGGATTCATTACATTAGATCTAGTTACTGACGTAAACTTTTGGATATGGTAGCGTTTTGACTTTGGAAAGCTTAAATAATTATTTCTTAACCATTATTATCACAAAATCTGCTATTTTGCCATGCAGAAAGGGATTCGAAGGCCGATCTATTTTTAGCTTTCATACCATGTAGAAAATATGAAATTAATTTGCACATGATAGGGTGTATGCCTGCGTGGCGTAGTGGTTTTGTCTCTCGCTTTGCATGTTAGAGGACCAAGGATCGAATCCCCCAGCCTTCTTCTTTTACGGATTTTTTTAATTCCAATTTCATTTCATTTACAAACTATACAAAGATTACTTATTTATTATAATCTAATCTTATTGATAATCAAACTTATACTTTGCTCAGCGTTACAAGTCAATAATGGAATCATAGGTTATAAATGTTTTACTGTGTACATGTATAATAACTTATTCGTCCTTCAAACCTATGATATCATGTCTATATATATATCTATCAGTCTGTCTGTCTTTCAATTCATCCAAACATTCACACATCTATCAATTGATCAGACGAAAAACATGTTATGCGTGTACATCCTTACATTAATTTCTATGGAGCTGAATGAAATACAAGTATAGAGCCTATAGATCTACATCACGATATATTTGTCATTAATAAAAGCGTTTCTACGAATTATTATTTACTGAAGAAAGAAGATGTTTGTAGGACAGAAAAGCTTTTATGTGTTGTTGATAGGTCTGTCTATAGTAACTAACAGAGTTCAGCGGCGGATCCAGATGGGGTTCGGGGGTTCAAACGACCTCCCTCTATAGCCTGATCATTTCATTTTCATGGAGAAATTCAAGCAAAAAATGTGTAATACTAAGAACACGGACCCCCTGTTTGTATGTACAGTGTATGCGACCTCGTTACCTTCTCTCTTAAAATGTATGTATATCAATTATCAGCGTGAACAGGTCTCAGGGTCGTAGGCGTCAAAGCCGTGATTTGACACATGCGACTCTAAAGCTTGGACTCGCTGTGATTCACAGGTTCGTTTTTCACAGTTTAGAATACTAGTAATTCAGATTTATGATTGTGTATGGCGAGAGAGAAAACAAATCATAACCTTTTGGACAAACTAAACTTTTCTCCATCAATTTAACTTGTTGATTTCAATATAATTATCATTTCAAATTTTCATTTACATTGTCAACAACCTGGAACCATTTATGCTTTCAATTGTTTTGTACATGTACAAGATAGACATATTGACTTTTGTTATCTAATAAACTTATGTTCGAACTTCGAACCCCTATCAAAGAAATAAGAAATCATGGATCCGCCACTGAAGGTATCCTGGCAGAGGAGGGTTTAAAAGGGTTTCTAAGTCCTGTCTTTAAGACATTGAAGGGAATATCATCGCATAAGCATTTCAGGTAAGAAATTACAGATTAACCAACTCTCACATAGTGACACTTATTGATGCCGCAGTGAGAAAATGGCTTCATAACACATTGTGGAAAATGAAGAAATTTCTTGTTACAAACAATCTTCTTTCCCGAAATCGATTTGTACACAAAAAGACAAAACATGTTTATGTTCATTTACTTGAAGTTATCAGCAGCATTTTTAAGTTTTGACTGGTCCAAAATCTTGCCATCTGGTAGTGGATTATTTACGTATAACTTACACATCCCTGCGTTAAACAGATTTATCAATTTACAAGAACAAGCAATTAAGTCAATGTTTTCCGTCCTAATAAGATTCATGCGATGTTGTAATTATCATTGCAATGATTGTAATTATTATGGCCTTGCCGTAAACATTTGGTGATTGAATGTTCCAGGCACAGCGCTCAATTGGTGACGTACAAACGGGAAAAAAGAAAGAAAATAAACGTACCACTATGTTACGATTTTCATACTTTCTGATTCGACAATGTTTTTTTAATGGTGCGCACAAAAATAAAGATTCAAAATGTTTAAATCTAATGCAAAACAATATATAAACAAACGTCATTAAACGATAGCGTAAGATGCAACAAAAATGAACAGATAGTAAAAAACGTATTGGCATATGTGTACGTCACACTTTCGAAAAATGTAACATGATCGCCACGTTTGTCGTTTCAAAGTAATCGAAGGAATATCATTCTATATTGAGTGGTCACTGAGGGTATGTTTTTGATATCCAGGGGCCCATATCATATCAACGGTCGCACGATTATTTTTTGTGTAAATACTTGTAACAACAAACCTGATTGGCCCAATCTTATTTCTCGTGCAATCAGATTTCTTTTTACACAGCTTGCACTAAAACGTGATCGTAAGATCGTTGATAATACGGGCCCCTATTTAATTTGATACCAGAATTTGAGAATACAGAAAATGTGACGTTCTATCAAGAGAGGGAAATATATTAAACAAAAGCTGCAAAACATTATTCCAACTTCACAAGTGATGTAAACGAAAAGCTAGAATGGACAGCTAATCTGTGCAAAAGATGTGTAACAAATGACACACTAAAACAAGAGTAAATTAAGAGCTATATTACAGAACCTTTAAGACAAGGAACAAAGGCGCCGAACAATACATATTTGACCTTTTCGCACGAATCTCATTAGGTGTGGACTACTTTAAAGAAGTCTTTTTTATTACAAAGGACACTCTTTTATTTTATTAGTAGTTTTAGGTAATGCTATGTCTACTGCAGCAACATTGCAAAATAATGTCAGTTGTAAATGTATGTCAGCATTGAGAATAACATCTCCAGAGCCGAATGTCTACGACGTCGCCCGAATAGGTTCAGATACGTGACGACTGATTAATGACGTCACACAAAAAGTTCAGACGTTGCCTGAATCTCATTAGGAGTTGATTTCATAAAGAAGTTTGGTTTTTTTTTGTTACAAACAAAACTTTTATTCTATTTATCATTTTATAAACGGTTTAAAAGTAATGTGATTATGCTTTGTCAACTTCAAACAAAAAAAAAGTGTCATCTTTTTTTCAGATTTCGTTATGTGCAGAATCCTGGAATGGTTTACGTCAAGCGTGATGGCAACGAGATTTCCATTTCTATTTTCAAAGACCTGTCCCATCAGTTCCACGATCCTGCCAGACAAGAATTTATTCCACCAGTAGTAACAATCACACAAAGAGCAGCCTATCTGTATAGGAACGGCAGGCCCTTTGTCTGTTCATGTTACAGAGATGACATTTGCCCAGCCCTGATTTTAAAATAATGAAGCTTCTTAGTTATTAATCTCAAGAATGGAATTATTTATGAACTTATGAAATATTGAAATAAATACATTACAATTAGTTACACTCTCTTATAAAACCAATAATACCAATATATTCTGAAACCATCTTTAAGCTGACGTCGTTTAAGCTGACGTCGTTTATTTGGAAGAAAACGTCGCCATTACGTTGCTATGGTGGTCAGCTTTAATGACGTCATAAGTGTATTTCCTGCAAGTGTTTTGACCTATGAAACATGTCAAACAATAGATAAGACATTGCCCTTTCATTTTATGGTAAAAAGTCAAAATTGAAAATTTTGACCAACTTGTACCTTTTCTCATGGACAGGCTCAAATGTTTTGAATTAATCATGGGAAAGGGTTGGAAGTTTATTTTTAGCATTTTCTTGCTAATTAAATACCAGGAAAATAGCTTCTCTTGAGTTGAAAGTAGTTCTGAAAAAAACCTGTTTAATTACTCACCTGGAAGGAATGTTAAGTATAATAAGGTTAAAAGAAAACTTTCAAATTTCTTAGGAAATTACTTCATTTAGTTTTGAAGTATTATCAAATTTCATGTGTGTGACTTTAACAGACTTCATTAAAAGGCAATGGGCTTAAGGCCTGGTCACATGCCACTGACGGCACTCACATCTGCATTACATACAAAAGAATGCTGCTTGGGTGACCTCCTTAGGATATAACCTGGCTGTGATTACGTGGTGAGTGGCTGAGTCTGCACCCTATCTGTACGTCCTTTGTTGTGTGTACACTGTGTGTAAGTCTGGTGCAAATAACACATAATTAGCACACCTGAGCATGAAGTGCTCTAGGATGAGCTCTTGTAATGTGATTTTCTTCCAAATGTATCTCCACATTCACATCTGTATCTGGCCCACCATCTAAATACCATAAATGATCACCTGGCAATGAAAAATAACCATTTGTATCTAGGGATATTAAATGTCACAAAAATACTTATGCATCATTTCAACTTTTTAGCTCACCTGAGCACAAAGTGCTCGAGGTGAGGTATTGTGATCGGTCTGTTGTCCGGCGTCTGTCTGTCTGACTGTCTAACTGTCTATCTGTCTATCTGTCCATCCGTCAACTTTTCACAAAAAAATCTTCTCCTAAAGTACTGGGCAGAATTCAATCATATTTCACACATATGATCTATGGGCCATGCTTTTTCAAAATACTTCAAATAATTTGAATCGGGGCCATAATGGGGTAAAAAAGTAGGTCACTAGGTCAAATCTTATTTTTGCTCTAGGGGCCACATTTGTTGCTCAATCGTTGTGAAAATTATTCAGAACATTTGTCTTTATAATATCTAGGTCATGAAAACAAATAGGTCAAGCCAGATCAAAAACTAGGTCACTAGGTCAAATATTGTGAAATCCATCTTTTTATTCTATAAGTGTCAATTTTGGCACAAACTGTCAAAATTGTCCTGAATGTTTATCTTGATGATATCTAGGCTATGTCAAGAAGTGGGTCATTCCAGGTCATTAACTAGGTCATGAGGTCAAATCTTGTGAAATCCCTCCTTTTGCTCTGGAAGTGCCAATTCTTGGTCCAAACTTAGTCAAAATTGTTCTAAATGTTTATCGTTATGATATCTGTGTCATGATCAAAGGAGGGTCATGCAAGGTCAAAAACTAGGTTACAAGGTCAAATATTACAGATCCTTCCTTTTGCTCTAGAGATGCCAATTTTGCCCCAAAACTTTGTCAAAACTATCCTAAATACTTATCTTGATATCTAGGTTATGTACAAAGTGTGGGTCATTTAAGGTCAAAAACTAGGTCATTGGGTCAAATTTTGGTTTTGCTTTAAGAACGGAAATATATACTTAAACATTGTGAAAATTGTTCAGAATGTTTATCTTGACGAAGTCTGGGTCATTTTAAAAGTGGGTCATGTGAGGTCAGAAAATAGGTCACTAGGTCAAATCTTGTTTTTCCTGTAAGAACCAAAACATTTACTCAATCATTGTGAAATTGTTCAGAAAGTTTATCTTGATGAACTCTGAGTCATTTTAAAAGTGGGTCATGTGAGGTCAGAAACTAGGTCACTAGGTCAAATGTTGTTTTTCCTCTAAGAACCAAAATATTTACCCAATCATTGTGAAAATTCAGAATGTTTATCTTGATGATATCTTGGTGATATGAATAGTAGCTCATTCGAGGTTAAAAACTAGGTCACTAGGTCAAATTTTGATTTGCTCTAAGAACCAAAATATTTACTATATCATTGTGAAAATTTCCAGAATGTTTATCCTGATGTTTTCTTGGTGATGTGAAAAGTGGGTCATGCGAGGTCTAAAACTAGGTCACTAGGTCAAATTTTGTTTTTGCTCTTAGAACCAAAATATTTACTTTATCATTGTGAAAATTGTTCAGAATGTTTATCTTGACGAAATTTAGGTCATTTTAAAAGTGGGCCATGTGAAGTCAGAAACTAGGTCACTAGGTCAAATTTTGTTTATGCTCTAAGAACCAAAATATTTACTTTATCATTGTAAAAATTGTTCAGAATGTTTATCTTGACGAAATCTGGGTCATTTTAAAAGTGGGTCATGTGAGGTCAGAAACTAGGTCACTAGGTCAAATGTTGTTTTTCCTCGAAGAACCAAAATATTTACTCAATCATTGTGAAAATTCAGGATGTTTATCTTGGTGATATGAATAGCAGGTCATTCGAGGTTAAAAACTAGGTCACCAGGTCAAATTTTGATTTTGCTCTAAGAACCAAAATATTTACTTTATCATTGTGAAAATTGTTTAGAATGTTTATCCTGATGATATCTTGGTGATGTGAAAAATGAGTCATGGGAGGTCTAAAATTAGGTCACTAGGTCAAATTTTGTTTTTGCTCTAGGAACCAAAATATTTATTTTATCGTTGTGAAAATTGTTCAGAATATTTATCTTGATGATATCTGGTCAATATTAAAAGGGGGGCATGTGAGGTCAAAAATTAGGTCACCAGGTCAAATTTTGATTTTGCTCTAAGAACCAAAATATTTACTTTATCATTGTGAAAATTGTTCAGAATGTTTATCCTGATGATATCTTGGTATGTGAAAAGTGGGTCATGGGAGGTCTAAAACTAGGTCACTAGGTCAAATTTTGTTTTTGCTCTAAGAACCAAAATATTTACTTTATCATTGTGAAAATGTTTATTTTCACAATATCTGGGGCATGTATAAAGTGGGTCATGGGCGGTCAAAACCTAGGTCAAATTTTGTTTTTGCCCAAAAGAATCAAAACATTTATTCATCATTGTGAAAATAGCTCAGAATTGCTTATCTTGATGATAAATTGGTCATGTAGAAAGTGGCTAATGTTAGGTCAAAAACTAGGTCTAAAGGTCAAATCTTGTTTTTTGCTCTAAGAACCAAAATATTTACTCATTGTGAAAATTGTTCTCAATGTTTATCTTGATAATGTCTAGGTCATTTAAAAAGTGAATCATGCGAGTTTGAAGTTTGCAAGCTGTTTGTTTCAAAGTCCTCTCAGGTGAGCGATGCAGGGCCATCTTGGCCCTCTTGTTACTGTAACACCTATAAAAATTGATCACCCAAGGTTATGAAAGCAGTTTTCAGCTGGATCATAATCTCCCATCTTAAATTATGTGCTCTTAAACTTGTCAATATTGCGACTTTCATTCTATCTACAGGGTTGCCAGCAGTCTTGAAAAGTCAGGGAAATTGGTTATTTTTTCAAGGTCAGGGAATTGTCAGGGAATTTTGAAATTTGGTCAGTGAAAAATGGAAATCCTGAAAAGTCAGTGAAAAGTCAGGGAAAAATTATTTCAAAGGTTGAAAGATGTTTGCGTTGAAGGTTTTCATTGGCTACATGGCAGTCTATAGGCATGTGATATTTGACTTTATCACACTCACAATTATGCATTAAATTCAAATAACAGTAAACAAAGTATTTATGATTGCTGATTGTCTATTTATATGATAAGCTTGGTTGCTACTTTCTAATGTTGAAAAAAGAATATTTAAGGGGGAATGCTCCAGTTTTTCGGAACACTCGGTCATTACTGTAGTAAATTAAATGTTTCGTACCAATATGTTTCGCTACCACATTTTCAATAATATGACACACCATTACAATTTACCATTTTCGACGGTAAAAGTGTACTTATTATGCGAAACTGATTTCCTCAAGATGAAAATCGATTATTTAGAGCAAGACAGCCGTAATTGTGTATGCAGTTACCACTGTTTTGCGTCATTTTATTCATGCGTAGCTGATACAAATTGCTGTAATTCACTAATAATATAATAATAATAATGATAATAATAACGACTTTATTTAAAGAGGCTACACATTTGGTTTCCCAATCTTCCATGTGGGCCTCTATCAAACAGGTATTTACAATGGCATGAAATTATACATATTAAACATAAACAGACAATGAAAATGCACACAATGATCAAATGTTTTTATTTTCAGACAAAACGTAGACTAAGTCATTTAAGCTTTTGTCCATGTCTGTTGCTGATCCTTTATCATACAACTAACAATGTAAAACAGGTAGTGTAGACTTAGATTAGACTGCATGCATATGTAGTCTTATCTTTGTTTACACAACCAGCCAATTTCTCAAATACACAGGATCAGTATGGTAAGGTTAAAACATTTGAGTAAAATTAGGCTTAGCAGTATTGGTACATTGAATGTAGAACACACAAAATAAACATTCATTTCCTTTTAGGCAAAGGAAAAGTCAAACATTTTATAGCAAACAAATCTAAATCTTATAAGATAGGTTAAACAAATAAAGAAACAATGAGGTAAATAACATATTTTACCAAGTGCTGATGTAACTTATTAAGTTTTACAGCTATATTTTAATTAGAGGCTAGACCTCCAGGGTACTTGTAATGCAGATAACGTGATTTAAATTGCTGTACAGTGTCAGCATGCATTTCTTACAGAGACGGGTATTTCATTCCAAATTTTTGGACCTGAATAATTAAATGTCCTACGAAAACTTTCCTTGTTTGGCTTTGGTATTTGTAGGCAGTTGTTTTCTGAAGACCTTAGTCTAAAGTTATGTGCAGTAGTAGTCTTGATACATTTTTCTTGAATGTACTTTGGGGCCAAATTTGGTTTTGAGGCTTTGAACATCAGAATAGCTTTTTTGTAAATAACACGGTCACTGAATTTCATCCAACCTAGTTTTTTAAAGAGGATTTCTGACGGGGTGTCCAAGGATCCATCAAGGATAATGCGAGCTGCACGCTTTTGAAATTTCAAAACATCATCAAGAAGATCTTTACTACAATTACCCCATATTGAGCAACAGTAATCTAAGTGTGGTAGTATATATGCATTGAAGAATAATTTACGAACATCAAGACTTAGAAACTTTTTAATCCTTAATAAGAGATAAAGTAATGAATTACATTTTCCTAGGGTTGAATTTACTTGAGATTTCCAGTTTAACATATTATCAACATGGACCCCAAGTAGTTTCTGGGTATCAGTATACTCATTCTTTTTACCTTGTAGTTTAACTTGAAGATCATCATTATCTTTTATTTTTGTCAAAGTATTTTGTGAAGAGGATATGTACATAGCTTTTGTCTTTTGTATATTGGGCATCATAGTATTTGATTCACACCATGATTGTATTGAGTGCATGTCATTACTTAAGATACTATGCACATCAGTTATACTATTTCCTACTGCAGTGATGGAAGTGTCATCTGCAAACATGTCAGTAGTAGCAGATTTTACATGTAGGGGTAGATCATTGATATAAATCACAAAAAGAAGGGGGCCAAGTACAGAATCTTGCGGTACACCTGCTGAGATATCTTGAGTACCAGACAATTTTCCTGAAATACTAACTTTTTGTGATCTGTCTGTCAGATATGACTGGAACCATGACATGGCTTGAACAGATAAATTGTAACATTCAAGTTTCTGAATAAGTAACCTGTGATTCACAAGATCAAATGCTTTGGTGAGATCAAGGAATATGGTTCCAACAGATTTGCTATCATTGATTGCAGATAACCAGTTGTCAACAATAGCTGTTAGCGCAGTTTCACAAGAATGGCTTGTTCGAAACCCAGACTGGTTGGCATATAATAGATTGTTTACTTCAAAAGATTGTTTACTATAATAAGTGCGCTTACCTATTCATTTTCTTTTTGAATTATTACCAGGACATGTTGCTTAATACAATGAGGGAGTTTTATCAAATTCTATTATGTAGAACTTGAAAATTTCCAAAAATATGCAAATTTTGACATAAAATACTCTAGCTTCTTTGATCTTACCGAGCATGTGAGTATGCTGTTTTATACATTTACGCGTTTATAACAGCACATATTTTGGTTTTTCTGTTCTTATTAAATGTAACACGTTACTTTAAGTCCGTTTCCTGGACTAAACGATGAATATACAGCATTTTATTAGCATTTTAGTGACCTTGGACAGGTGCAATAAATTGTGCATTTTTTCGCTGTAGGGGTATGTGATACGAATGCCTATAAAATTCAAACAAGATCGCTGACCATCCATTTTTATATTATTTTTCAATCGTTAATAACATGTAATTTCAACATACAAAATATGAATAAATTCTATTATTGGGAAAAAAATCAGGAAACTGGAGCATTCCCCCTTAATGCCAATATTCTTTTATATGCAGCTGAAACAGGGTGCACACTATAATCAAAGCTTATCAGTTTTATTTTATCACATTTATGTCCCTTATTATACCCCCGCAAACGAAGTTTGGAGGGGGTATACTGGAATCAGCCTGTCGGTCCAGTGGTTGGATGGTTGGATGGTTGGTTGGTCTGTCTCCAAAACTTTGTCCGGACAACTCCTCCTACACTTGTGGACCGATTTATTTCATACTTGGCACAAATGTTCATTGTGACCTGTAGATGTGCAAGACGCAAATTTCACGGAAATCGGACCGATACTTCTTGAGTTATGGCCCCTGATTTGACCCAAAAATGCTTGTCCGGCCAACTCCTCCTACAGTTACTGTCCGATTTGCTTCATACTTGGCACAGGTGTGCATTAGGACCTGTAGATGTGCAAGACGCAAATTTCACGAAAATCCGACCGTTACTTTCTGAGTTATGGCCCCTGATTTGACCCAAAAATGCTTGTCTGGCCATTTCCTCCTACAGTTACTGTCCGATTTAGTTCATACTTGGCACAAGTGTTCATTGTGACCTGTAGATGTGCGAGACGCAAATTTCATGGAAATCGGACTGTTACTTTTTGAGTTATGGCCCCTGATTTGACCCAAAAATGCTTGTCCGGCCAACTCCTCCTACAGTTACTGTCCGATTTGCTTCATACTTGGCATAGGTGTGCATTAGGACCTGTAGATGTGCAAGACGCAAATTTCACGAAAATCCGACCGTTACTTTCTGAGTTATGGCCCCTGATTTGACCCAAAAATGCTTGTCTGGCCATTTCCTCCTACAGTTACTGTCCGATTTAGTTCATACTTGGCATAAGTGTTCATTGTGACCTGTAGATGTGCAGCAAATTTCATGGAAATCGAACTTATAGTTTTTGAGTTATGGCCCCTGATTTGACCCATAAATGCTTGTCCGGCCAACTCCTCCTACAGTTACTGTCCGATTTGCTTCATACTTGGCACAGGTGTGCATTAGGACGTGCAGATGTGCAAGACGCAAATTTCATGAAAATCCGACCGTTACTTTCTGAGTTATGGCCCCTGATTTGACCCAAAAATGCTTGTCCGGCAAACTTCTCCTACAGTTACTGTGCGATTTAGTTCATACTTGGCACAAGTGTTTATTGTGACCTGTAGATGTGCAAGACGCAAATTTCTAAGAATTCGGGCCAATACTTTTTGAGTTATGGCCCCTGATTTGACCCAAAAATGCTTGTCCGGCCAACTCCTCCTACAGTTACTTTCCGATTTGCTTCATACTTGGCACAGGTGTGCATTAGGACCTGTAGATGTGCAAGACGCACATTTCACAAAAATCAGACCGATACTTTCTGAGTTATTGCCCCTGATTTGACCAAAAAATGCTTGTCCCGATAACTCCTCCTACACTTGTGGACTGATTTAGTTCATACTTGGCACAAGTGTTTATTGTCACCTGTAGATGTGCAAGACACAAATTTCACAAAAATCGGACCAATAATTTTTGAGTTATGGCCCCTGATTTGACCCAAAAATGCTTGTCCGGACAACTCCTCCTACAGTTACTCTCTGATTTGCTTCACACTTGGCATAGGTGTGCATTAGGACCTGTAGATGTGCATGAAGCACATTTCATGAAAATCTGACCATTACTCTCTCAGTTATGGCCCTTGATTTTACCAAAAAATGCTTGTCCGGACAAATCCTTTAGTTACTGTCCAATTTGCTTCATACTTGACACAGGTGTGCATTAACTTCAGTAGATGTGCAAGACGCACATTTCTTGAAAATCAGACCGACAATTTCTGAGTTATGGCCCCTGATTTGACAAAAATGCTTGTCCGGACAATTCCTCCTACAGTTACTGAATGATTTGCTTCATACTTAGCACAGGTATGCATTAGGACCTGTATATATGCAAGATGCAAAATTCACGGAAATCAGACCGATACTTTCTGAGTTATGACCCCTGATTGGACCAAATTTCAAGGAAATCGGATTGACAATTTCTGAGTATGGCTCCTGATTCAACAAAAACACTTGTCCGAACAAATGTGGTGGCGGGGGTTTTTTTATCACCTTCAGTGATAGATTTCTAGTTAGTTTTATATCTGTTTAGATATTATACATTTTGAATCAGCAGGTATGGATAAAAAAGGGAATTCTTCCTTACTTACCACTTGCGTGACTGTAAAAAAAGATTCACATAGAAATGGGGAAAATGTTAGGTTTCTCCAATTTTGCTAAGTCAGGGACCTTTTTAGGCATCCTGTAAACCAAAAAAAAAGGAGTGGCATAAGGAGGCCGTTTAAGAATTAAAGAGTTTGACAACCAAATTTTGGTCAGGGAAAAACATAAATTTGTCAGGGAAAAGTCAGTGAAAAGTCAGGGAATTTCGTTTCCTCAAAGTGCTGGCAACCCTGATCTAGGTGCAGGTGAGCAATTAAGGACCATCAAGGTCCTTTTGTGCTGATTTACTACCAGATATCATACTCTGAATCCAGATATTGATACAAATGGGAGTGGGAACTGTTAATCAGTGTCACCCATAGAACTAGCTTCTCTTGTTGGTTTACTACCAGATATCATACTCTGAATCCAGATATTGATACAAATGGACAAGGGAACTGTTAATCAGTTTTCTCTATAGAACTAGCTTCTCTTGTTGGTTTACTACCAGGTATCATACTCTGAATCCAGATATTGATGCAAATGGGCGTGGGAACTGTTAATCAGTTTTCTCTATAGAACTAGCTTCTCTTGTTGGTTTACTACCAGGTATCATACTCTGAATCCAGATATTGATGCAAATGGGCATGGGAACTGTTAATCAGTGTCACCTATAGAACTAGCTTCTCTTGTTGATTTACTACCAGGTATCATACTCTGAATCCAGTTATTGATGCAAATGGGCATGGGAACTGTTAATCAGTGTCACCTATAGAACTAGCTTCTCTTGTTGATTTACTACCAGATATCATACTCTGAATCCAGTTATTGATGCAAATGAGCATGGGAACTGTTAATCAGTGTCACCTATAGAACTAGCTTCTCTTGTTGGTTTACTACCAGATATCATACTCTGAATCCAGATATTGATGCAAATGGAAATGGGAACTGTTAATCAATGTCGTCTACAGAACTAGCTTCTCTTGTTGATTTACTATCAGATATCATACTCTGAATCCAGATATTGATGCAAATGGAAATGGGAACTGTTAATCAATGTCGTCTACAGAACTAGCTTCTCTTGTTGATTTACTACCAGATATCATACTCTGAATCCAGATATTGATGCAAATGGGCAAGGGAACTGTTAATCAGTGTCACCTATAGATCTAGCTTCTTGTTGATTTACTACCAGATATCATTCTCTGAATCCAGATATTGATGCAAATGGGCGTAGGAACTGTTAATCAGTGTCACCTATAGAACTAGCTTCTTGTTGATTTACTACCAGATATCATTCTCTGAATCCAGATATTAATGAAAATGGGCATGGGAACTGTTAATCAGTGGCACCTATAGAACTAGCATCTCTTGTTGATTTACTACCAGATATCATACTCTGAATCCAGATATTGATGCAATTGGGCGTAGGAACTGTTTATCAGTGTCATCTATAGAACTAGCTTCGCTTGTTAGTTTACTACCAGATATCATACTCTGAATCCAGATATTGATGCAAATGGGCGTAGGAACTGTTTATCAGTGTCATCTATAGAACTAGCTTCTTGTTGATTTACTACCAGATATCATACTCTGAATCCATATATTGATGCAAATGGGCATGGGAAATGTTAATCAGTTTCACCTATAGATCTAGCTTCTCTTGTTGATTTACTACCAGATATCATACTCTGAATCCAGATATTGATGCAAATGGGCGTAGGAACTGTTTATCAGTGTCATCTATAGAACTAGCTTCTTGTTGATTTACTACCAGATATCATACTCTGAATCCAGATATTGGTGCAAATTGGCATGGGAACTGTTAATCAGTGCCGTCTATAGATCTAGCTTCTCTTGTTGATTTACTACCAGATATCATACTCTGAATCCAGATATTGATGCAAATGGGCGTAGGAACTGTTTATCAGTGTCATCTATAGAACTAGCTTCTTGTTGATTTACTACCAGATATCATACTCTGAATCCAGATATTGGTGCAAATTGGCATGGGAACTGTTAATCAGTGCCGTCTATAGATCTAGCTTCTCTTGTTGATTTACTACCAGATATCATACTCTGAATCAAGATATTGATGCAAATGGGCGTAGGAACTGTTTATCAGTGTCATCTATAGAACTAGCTTCTTGTTGATTTACTACCAGATATCATACTCTGAATCCAGATATTGATGCAAATGGGCGTAGGAACTGTTTATCAGTGTCATCTATAGAACTAGCTTCTTGTTGATTTACTACCAGATATCCTACTCTTAATCCAGATATTGATGCAAATGGGCAAGGGAACTGTTAATCAGTGTCACCTATAGATCTAGCTTCTCTTGTTGATTTACTACCAGATATCATTCTCTGAATCCAGATATTGATGCAAATGGGCAAGGGAACTGTTAATCAGTGTCATCTATAGAACTAGCTTCTTGTTGATTTACTACCAGATATAATACTCTGAATCCAGATATTGGTGCAAATGGGCAAGGGAACTGTTAATCAGTGTCACCTATAGAACCGCTTCTTGTTGATTTACTACCAGATATCATTCTCTGAATCCAGATATTGATGCAAATGGGCAAGGGAACTGTTAATCAGTGTCATCTATAGAACTAGCTTCTTGTTGATTTACTACCAGATATCCTACTCTTAATCCAGATATTGATGCAAATGGGCAAGGGAACTGTTAATCAGTGTCACCTATAGAACCAACTTCTTGTTGATTTACTACCAGATATCATTCTCTGAATCCAGATATTGATGCAAATGGGCAAGGGAACTGTTAATCAGTTTTCTCTATAGAACTAGCTTCTTGTTGATTTACTACCAGATATCATACTCTGAATCCAGATATTGGTGCAAATTGGCATGGGAACTGTTAATCAGTGCCGTCTATAGATCTAGCTTCTCTTGTTGATTTACTACCAGATATCATACTCTGAATCAAGATATTGATGCAAATGGGCGTAGGAACTGTTTATCAGTGTCGTCTATAGAACTAACTTCTTATGTTGATTTACTACCAGGTATCACACGCTGAATCCAGATATTGGTGCAAATTGGCATGGGAACTGTTAATCAGTGTCACCTATAGAACTAGCTTCTTGTTGATTTACTACCAGATATCATTCTCTGAATCCAGATATTGATGCAAATGGGCAAGGGAACTGTTAATCAGTGTCATCTATAGAACTAGCTTCTTGTTGATTTACTACCAGATATCATTCTCTGAATCCAGATATTGATGCAAATGGGCAAGGGAACTGTTAATCAGTGTCATCTATAGAACCAGCTTCTTGTTGATTTACTACCAGATATCATTCTCTGAATCCAGATATTGATGCAAATGGGCAAGGGAACTGCTAATCAGTATCACCTAAAGTTCTAGCTTCTCTTATTGATTTACTACCAGATATCATACTCTGAGTCCAGATATTGATCCAAATGGTCATCTGAACTGTAAATCAGTGTCACCTATAGAACCAGCTTCTCTTGATGATTTTCTACCAGATATCATTCTCTGAATCCAGATATTGGTGCAAATGGGCCTGGGAACTGTAAATCAGTGTCGCCTATAGAAATAGCTTCTCATGTTGATTTACTACCAGATATCATACTCTAAATCAAGATATTGATGCAAATGGGCATGGGAACTGTTAATCAGTTTTCTCTATAGAACTAGCTTCTCTTGTTGGTTTACTACCAGGTATCATACTCTGAATCCAGATATTGATGCAAATGAGCATGGGAACTGTTAATCAGTGTCACCTATAGAACTAGCTTCTCTTGTTGGTTTACTACCAGGTATCATACTCTGAATCCAGTTATTGATGCAAATCGGCATGGGAACTGTTAATCAGTGTCGTCTATAGAAGTAGAATCTCTTGTTGATTTACTACCAGATATCATACTCTGAATGCAGATATTGATGCAAATGGGCGTTGGAAGTTTTAATCACTGTAGTCTGTAGAACTAGCTTTTCTTGCTGATTTACTACCAGATATCATACTCTGAATCCATATATTGATGTAAATGGGCATGAAAACTGTTAATCAGTGTCGTCTATAGAACTAGCTTCTCTTGTTGATATACTACCAGATATGATACTCTGAATCCATATATTGATGCAAATCGGAGTGGGAATTGTTAATCAGTGGCACCTATAGAACTAGCTTCTCTTGTTGCTTTACTACCAGATATCATATTCGGGAATCCAGATATTGATGCAAATCGGCGTGGGAATTGTTAATCAGTGGCACCTATAGAACTAGCTTCTCTTGTGGATTTACTACCAGATATCATACTGTGAATCCAGATATTGATCCAAATGGGCCTTGGAACTGTTAATCAGTGCTATCTATAGAACTAGCTTCTCTTGTTGATTTACTACCAGATATAATACTTTGAATCCAGATCTTGTAGCAAATGGGCCTTGGAACAGTTAATCAGTGTCGTCTATAGAACTAGCTTCTCTTGTTCATTTACTACCAGATATCATACTCTGAATCCATATATTGATGCAAATGGGCATGAGAACTGTTAATCAGTTTTCTCTATAGAACTAGCTTCTCTTGTTGATTTACTACCAGATATCATACTCTGAATCCAGATATTGATGCAAATGGGCATGGGAACTGTTAATCAGTGTCACCTATAGAACTAGCTTTTCTTGTTAGTTTAATTCCAGATATCATACTCTGAATCCATATAATGATGCAAATGGGTATGGCGTACCAAATGGGTCAAAAGTCTAGATACCAGGTGCACCTCTAAAAAATACAGGTGCACGTATAAAATTTATAAGTTCACCTCAAAATATACAGGTGCACCTGTATTTTTTAGAGGTGCACTTGTATTATTTATAAGTTCACCTCGGAGAATACAGGTGCACCCGTAAATTTTGTAGGTGCACCCGTATTTTTAGCCTCGTTTTATAAAAAATACAAGCGCACCTGTTTCATCCAATCAGAATGTACGTTATATCCAACATTTTGTCGATTTCTTTAGGAGACTAAATAGAGATAAAAAAAAGATTTATAATTGATTTGTAACTCCCTACTATTTAATAAATTTGAAAATTTAGAACTAGATCTAGATTCAATTATAGATCTATAATTTTTCCTATCTTGTTTTGGTTTTCCGCTCCATTTAGCGGCGCCTGTCTGCGGGACAGTTGTTCTGCAGCGATCCTTATCTCAAATTAATTGAAGATAAACATTAAAAAAGAGAGAAAATGAATGTTCAATTTATTCCTTCTATTAATATTATTCTTTCACATATATTTTAATTAAAAACTGCATCGATCTACACCCGAGTCGAATTTGATATGAACCACGAGTGATTCGTACCCTAACTATTTCGCACCAAGTATTTTACTACCACGCTTACAATATTAGACATACCATCGATTTTGTACAATGGGCCCACAGGTTTAGCAATGCTATAAAGTTTTGAACTTCATTCATATAAATTTCTTTTATGAAAGTGTTGCCATTTTTTTAAGACCAAATGATAAGCCACAAATCTTTGAAAAGATACCACTGGAAAGACAATAAAATGATGGGGATTTTCATAGAACTTGCACAGGGGCAGATAGTGCATAGAACAAGAGCTGTCACTGTAAGATGACAATGCCCCCGACACCGCTTTGATTTTAAATTATGGCCAATCTATGTTCAAGGTCAAGGTCATCTAGGGGTCAAGGCCACCAAAGTATGTGCCTACAGAAAGGTAATGTACCAAGGAATGTTGTGGTAAAGTATGAAGCGAATATGTTAAGTAATAAGGAAGTTATGGCCAATGTTAAAGTTTTTGGACGGAATGACGGACAGACGGACAGACAGACGGACGGACGGACGGACGGACAAGTCAAATTTATTATGCCTCCCTATCGGGGGCATAAAAACAATAGATAACTAACATACCAAACTGTTGGATTATATTTAAACCAATCTTATACATGATCAGCTTTATTATGCAATTCGCAATCACTCTTTCTGCACATGGAAAATGCTTATGACATTTAAAATATTCATTATGGATTCTTAATCTGCATTGAAAGCCAATCTTAAATCATATTAACATAAAACTGCTTCAGACATATAAACACACGAATCTATGTTTTATTGTACCATTTTCTATCCGGAAACCTTTCAAAGCATGCGCTAACTTAAACTGAGTCTAGCTATCAATCCGTAAACTACTTCTTGTTTATTAATTTACATGCTGTGGCCATAGCGCAGTCGGTAGAGAGTCTGAATCTCATTGGCTTTGAATGCGAAGCCATAGCAAATGTCCTAAATGCCATTTTTCTCCTACGAGTGGCGAGTGGCTGGACAATAGTAAATCTATGCGGGCAAGCAGCTGAAGACTCCAAAAAGGTTGTTGTGGTAGTACTTTAAAAAAAAAGACAAGAATTCATGGTAAGGTGCCCAAGCTGCAATGGTATGACTATGCATAGCTGTTAGGCTTTAACCCCAATTCAATTAAGCAATTGATCTTAAGTAGTTTCAGAGACTCCAAAAGGATGTTGTAGTAATACTTATGAGAGAAACGACAGGAATCCATGGTTATGTGCTCAAGCTGCAACGCTATGACCATGCATAACAGTTAGGCATTAGCCCCCATTCAATTATTCAATTGGAATCAGAACACAAGTTTGCGTCTAAGCTTGCGCATGTGCCATGTGCCTTCGGGATAGAACATGGCACAAGATCAAACTTAACGCAAAAGGGTCCTTGCTAAATATGGAGTTAAATCTAAATTCTATCTGTATTTTCTTAATTTTTTCCTTTTCTTTAATGTTTTTTACAAATCTTATTCAGTAGTCTTGACAAAAAAAGTTAAGGATTATTCTATTGCATTGTCATTGTTAAACAACCATATTGACTTGGTAAGATGCACCAGCCGCACAATATCACTCAAGTAAAACAGCATTGTTGTCGTTAAACTACCATATTCACTTGGTTAGATGCACTAGCCGCTCAACATCACTCCAGTAAAACAGTATTGTTGTAGTTAAACTACCGTATTGACTTGGTTAGATGCACCAGCAGCTCAATATCACTCCAGTAAAACAGTATTGTTGTAGTTAAACTACCATATTGACTTGGTTAGATGCACCAGCCACTCAATATTACTCCAGTAAAACAGCATTGTAGTCGTTAAACTACCATATTGACTTAGTTAGCTGCACCAGCCGCTCAATATTACTCCAGTAAAACAGCATTGTTGTCGTTAAACTACCATATTGACTTGGTTAGCTGCACCAGCCGCTCAATATCACTCCAGTAAAACAGCATTGTTGTAGTTAAACTACCATATTGACTTGGTTAGATGCACCAGCCGCTCAATATGATATCACTCAAATAAAAAAGCATTGTTGTAGTAAAACTACCATATTGACTTGGTTAGATGCACCAGCCGCTCAATATCACTCCAGTAAAACAGTATTGTTGTAGTTAAACTACCATATTGACTTGGTTAGATGCACCAGCCGCTCAATATGATATCACTCAAATAAAAAAGCATTGTTGTAGTAAAACTACCATATTGACTTGGTTAGATGCACCAGCCACTCGATTTCATTCGATTTGAACAGCATTATTGTCGTTAAACTACCATATTGACTTGGTTAGATGCACCAGCCACTCAACATCACTCCGGTAAAACAGCATTGATGTCGTTAAACTACCATATTGACTTGGTTAGATGCACCAGCTGCTCGATATCACACAAGTAAAACAGCATTGTAGTCGTTAAACTACCGTATTGACTTGGTTAGCTGCACCAGCCGCTCAATATCACTCCAGTAAAACAGTATTGTTGTAGTTAAACTACCATATTGACTTGGTTTGATGCACCAGCCGCTCAATATCACTCAAATAAAACAGCATTGTTGTCGTTAAACTACCATATTGACTTGGTTAGATGCACCAGCCGCTCGATATCACATAAGTAAAACAGCATTGTTGCCGTTAAGGTTTACGAACTTAGAATGAAAACACCACTTTCTAGCAATACGAAATGCATCAAATTACACACACTTGTAAAAACACTTCACATAAATTGATTCACCAGGCCGGATTTTAAGATTATGCTTCAAGAAGAAAATTTTTCACAAATATTATTTTACTCTATTTTCATATGAAAGGGAGGTAATTTTAAACATTTTTGTCAAATATTTCCATAAATATGCATAATTTTAACATTCTGAACCATACAAAATGCTTATATTTGTATTTGGAATGGAAATGTAACACAGATTAGGAATAACTGGCACTTTTCAAATTTCGCCTCTGGCTTTGCATTTCATTCTCAGTTCGTAAACCTTAAACGAAAATATTGAGTTGGTTAGATGCACCAGTCGCTCAATATCACTCCAGTAAAACAGCATTGTTGTCGTTAAACTTAAGTACGTTCTCATGCTCAAATCTGAGCATTGTGCTCAAATCGCACAAAATTCACGTGATCTTCAATCGAATACCCTCCAAGGTAGGAGAGTATTCCTTTGAAGTTGAGCATGTTCTCATGAGAATTTACTAAAGTTTATTTAGAGAAACCAGGGCCTGGTTTTGAATTCCTTAATAGAAATGGCTTGGGGAAACGTTGAGACAAATGAAGAAACTGCTTATAACAAGCAGTTTCTCCTTTTGCCTCAATATTTTTTCAGCTCTATCATACAAAAATCTGATCTTTATCGACATCCATTTTGTCATCTGTAGCAGCTTTCCGATTGGACCACCCTAAAATTTTGTTATTTTGGAAAGGGTTAAACAAGATTGTTGTGGTTAAACTACCATATTGTCTTGGAGTTAAGTCAGTTGGAAAGCCATGTTGACTCAGATCAACTAGTATTCTTGGGACAAATGAAACCAGCATTTTCTCCTTTTGTCTCAATATTGTCTATGTTATATTGTACACAAATCCCATCTTTATCATAACATATTTTGTTGTTTGCAGCAGCTCTCAAATTTGAACACCCCAAAATTTTGTCCTTTGGGAAAGGGTTAAACTGGTCTAATATGTTGTTGCTTCAAGCCTTGGGAGCAGGTGAACATATTTGTGATCAACAAGAATTTAGTACAGCCGGTGCATATACCAAGTCTGATTAAGATCCATTTTGATCTCTTCTTGCTTCTTCATTACTTGTAGCAACTATCAGGAAGTATCATTGCTCTCTGATCAGGCTGCACTTGGGTATAAGCTGATTTGGGAACATAGTATTCAGGTAGTCCTAGTAGATGCAATAAACTAAAGACAATTTTCCAAGAACCCTGCTCATGACATTTTTTTTCTCTATAGCACTAGTTAGACACAAAAACAAGTTGCAACAAACACAGTCTTTTTTAATCAGAAGTGTTTCATACATAGATGAGAGACAAATGAATTTAAAACTCACACCCCCTTGATTGATAAGACTCTTACCTTACTGAGCTATGAGGATGTTACTGTTAAGGTAGTCCACCCTTAATGAGATTCATGCCATGTCAGAATTATTCAGGCATTGTCTTCAACATTCGGCATTGGAAAATTCCAACATCAAATTTCATGATGTCGCCTTAACAGGTCAGGTATGTAACAAATTTAATGTTAACAATGTCCAACAAATTGTGATGTCACATGAATCTCGTTACAGGTGGACTACCTTAAGGAATTTCAAATTCATTGTACTTATTCTAATGTGAAACAAGATGTGACTGTAACACACCAATGCCCTCAAATGACTGTGTTTTCGGACAGACAGACACTTGCAATTCAATATGCACCTGATCTTTCCATACGAGGGCGTAAAAACATTTGATTATGATCCGTCTAGTTCTTGTGAATTCTAATGAATTTATTGATCATATAAATGACCTGGGATCTTGGGAAATGGCGGCCCTTATGCATAGCATTTTAAAAGAACCATAAATCACTTAACAATAAATTACTTAGTAAATGTGTGAAATCTAAATTGGACTGTGCATGTCTACAGACTGATCTTAATCCAGTGTTCTGGGGGCCCAATGAGCCCACAGCTCTTGGTCAAGGGAATCATCTAATACAAATACATAGCTACCGTTATTTGACCCATGCTTCATTCTCAGTGGGGTCATTTGAGATTTTAGGGGGCCATTTTGGCCATGGCCCCCTCTAGATTCAACACTGTAAATCCATGTCTCACTCTGTCTAAAATACCATTAACACCTTTTTACTAAATTGATTTATTGAATGGGAGTTTGACCCATTCCCAAATGGCAAAAATTCAGACTTTTCCGTATTTGAAGATGTTGCAGACAACAATGTTAAGAAAATCAAATTTTAAGATGTGTTCTGCTTTCATGAAAGAAAACATTGTCGGAGATGAAGAAATTCTTCATATTCCACAATGTTTTCCAAAGCCAGACAGACAGACAGATGGAAGGACATAAGTAAAAAAAACAATATGCCCCAGTAAGCATTTTTAAGCCAATGGGTTGGCCCTTGTCCCAATGATGAATTTGTTGTTAACCCTTTCCCAAAAATGACCTGGTTTTAACGTCCCTAAAAGAAATGGCTTGGGAAAACATTGAAACAAAAGAAGCAGTTTCTCCTTTTGTATCAATATTTTCCATGTTGTATTGTTTATGGTTGATCGATAGACTTTTCGATAGTCTGTAAATTTCTTTTTGTTTGTCTGTACTTGACACAAACTATCTACGAAAGATTTTCTAATTAACATGGGTGCTCTTAGGAGAATATTATTCCCCTTAAGTAACCACAGAGCAAACCAGATATTTTTCACAAAACATACATATTTTGAAAGGTTTTCATTCTGAAGTAGCTGCACATGGCAATAATTATGCTCTATTATGGAGCAAACATGATGTTTCGCTTTGATTAAAGATGTTTATGTCTGATCGAGACTGTCTTAACTTCAAATCTCTTCTAGCCGATAACGTTTTGTTACCGGTCAAATGAATTGTTATTTGTAAACAAGTTTTCACAGCTATAACAATACTGTCTAAGTTTTCTTCAACCATCATAGAGGCTATTATTATCCCTCAGATTCTATTGAGATGACAAGCATGTTATATCACCTTCAATATTTTCCAAGTCTAAATTTTCTCAAAATTTCTTTTTCCTAGCCCTGGTCCCTAGGTGACAAATTCTGTACCGACTCTTTCATCCAGCTTTATCAAAAGTAACGAATGTGTTCTAAGACTGTCAAACACCTAGTGATTGTATCATTGTTCACGGTTTGTTATGCTGCCTATCGCTGTTGTTGCTAATTGTTCATCAACTCATCCGAAGAATAAATGATTTGGTGTAGCAGTGGTAACGCAGGATGTACAGATTGACAGGTCAAAGGCTGTGATTTGATGAGTGCTTCCATGCCTGAAAAAATAACAGAAGTTAAATTGAATTACTGGCTATGACGCCTTTCAATGTATAGATCTCGGAGTTTACTCCGAATATGGGCATTGCCACCAAAATGTTTCATGAACGTTTAGTAGATTCCTGTCTGAATGATAGATAGCACTGCCAGACTGAATGTACTGTACAACAAAAAATTCTAGTCCTTTACCAGGGCTGAAGAGAGAAGCTGAAGAGGAACAATCCTCAAAAATCATTAACTTGGAATGAAAGTTTACAAATCATAATAGTATTATATATTGTGTATGTTCACACAATATTGTACAAAAGGAAGACCTTAACCGTGTTTTTAAAAGTACCAAAGGGGAGATTCGGGATTTCTCGGACATGTTGGTAATCTCGGACAGCCAGATGTTTCTCTTTATAAATAAAGAGTCTTTATTAAATATTTCCCAAAATCAGCTGTATTAATAGGTATAACGCGTCATCAATCGAATGTGCCTGAATAGATGACACCACGTGACATGTATCGTGACGTGTGGGGAAGTTTATTCATTTCTGTGACGTAGTGTCCGACGTTAAATCGTATTTAGCTATTTTAAACTCGGACACTAAGGTTTTCTCCATGTTTATCCGATTTTCATGTGCGAATTAGCAACATAAATGATGTCGACTGCAACAGCTTTCAAATTGGAGCAGTGTGCAAAACTTTACCGTTTTGGAATGTGTTAAAACAACAGCTGCGTCCGAGATTCCCTGTTCAATGTCCGAGTTTACCTTACCAGGGGTCTCGTTTGCCAAAATTTGGGGCCGTTATTGGGCCCCATTCCCAATGACAAAAAGTATCTTTTTTTCCCAATTCTCTGGTGAAAATTCCCAATGAGGACCCAGAATGCCCCATGTTAAGACCTCATCTTCATTTACAAACATTTTGAAGACAGTTTTAGAGTAGATTCTTAAACAAGAGTATGTACAAATGCATTTTACATCACTACAGTCCAATTTGCAGCTGAAACTGAGTGATAGTATGAATACAAACTTGTTTTAGTTTTTCCCAATTTAGGTAAAAACATCGCTATTTTTCCCAATTTCACTGGCCCCTGGCCCCAAACACAATTTGGTAGCAAGACCCCTGCTTACTCTGGTAGTTTATTTTATTTCGTAAAATTATCTGCCTTGGCTTTATTTTAACTGTTTTAGCCTATGAAATTAGTTTAGAATAGGAATACTTTATTGTTTTCGTTGTTGATTCAGAATCTTGTCCGTCCGAGAGAGTGACATATCCATCGTGTCCTGTCAGAGACTACGTTTTGTGTCCGAGTTATACCGAATCTCCCCTAGTCCATCCCCTAATGAAATTCATGCGCTGTCGCAGTCATTTGGGTGATGTCCGTCGACAGTCGTAAATATTCAGCATTGGAACATTCAAACGTCGAATTTTAGATGTCTCCAAAACATGTCCGATATGTAGCAATGTTAACAATGTCCAACAAATTCTGACTTCTTGTGAATCTCATTACCAGTGGAGGCGTACTACCTTAAACTTAAGTGAAGAATCCTACTAGTATGGCATCAATGCGTGAATGCCTCTTACTTTGATATCATCCCATATCTTAACACTTGAAGAAGTATTCAAATGCCTGTACATAAGCATTATATAGGAATGCTAGTCTGAAAACCTTTCCCAAACGTCGAACACGAAAACCAATTACTTATTGTCCACAATGCATTCCTGACTACGAGAAACACACATATCCTGACATGTAATTCGAAAGTCTGATAGAGGAGAGAGTTCTGGGTTAAAACAGCAATACTTACCCCGTTTTGGCATAATATTTGATGTTTAATTTGCATGACATCGTTGAGTTGTTGTTGTGGCAGGCATGTATAATTAGTCTGGAAAAATTCGGGCCGAATAGACTTGAGACCAATTTGGATCAAAATACAATTTTCGTAAAAACCTTTCCTAAATGGCAAAAATTTGACCGGATTTATTCCAATTTACAAGCTGCAGCAGCAGTGGCGGATACAGAGGTGGTGGTCGTTTGAACCCACTCTGTTGCCTGATACTTTTTTTTTCATTTTCATACAGAAATTCAATCAAAATTGTGTAATCAGATCTAGTAGGAAAACTACACCCCCTAATTATTCGTATGTTCGAACCCCTAAAAGAAATCCTGGTGCGCCGCATAGCAATGAACGAGTTATGTTGAATTTGTTTACATTGTAACGCAGAATATATACTGAAGAATTAAGAGAAAATATGCTGATTTCAGCTGATTCAGAGCCCTGCCCCTTCCCCCATTTCAAAACACGTGTCCCATCTTGGGATATGTCTGGATTCACGCATAGATTATGAAAAAGGTAGGTAAATCTGTCGGGGTGCATAGCCTACTCAAAAAAATGTAGGCCTATAGATCTAGGTCTATCTGATTTTGTTTAACTTGGCAACATGTTACTACGGAAATGGAAGTCCCGCATCGAATATATCCCCCCCCCCCCCCCATTTTAGGCAACTCAAAATATGGACAAACTGTTGGATGAAACGAAAGTTCTGATTGGGTAATTCAGGTGCGCTTGTATTTTTCATAAAACGAGGCTAAAAATACGGGTGCACCTCTAAAATAAACAGGTGCACCTGTATATTCTGAGGTGAACTTATAAAAATACAAGTGCACCTCTAAAAAATGGAGGTGCACGTATAAAATTTATACGTTCACCTCAAAATATACAGGTGCACCTGTATTTTTTAGAGGTGCACCTGGTATCTAGACTTTTGACCCATTCGGTACGGCATAAATGGGCATGGGAACTGTTACTCAGTGTCACCTATAGAACTAGCTTCTCTTGTTGATTTACTACCAGATATCATACTCTGAATCCAGATATTGATGCAAATGGGCATGGGACTGTTACTCAGTGTCACCTATAGAACTAGCATCTCTTGTTGATTTACTACCAGATATCATCCTCTGAATCCAGATATTGATGCAAATGGACCTGTTTGGGTTGTGGTAGTACTGCTATGAGAAATGACAGGAATCTATGGTTAGGTGCTCCAGCTGCCGCGATATGACCATATCAGTTGAAAATGGCTTAAAACCCTAATAAACCAAACCTTTACATGAAAACTTAACTTTGCCATTTTGGAGGCATTCATGTTTCACAAACACATTTGAGCCAGGATCTGGAAAAACGTCCCTTAAGGCTTTTGAGCCCAACATAGATCCAGATCAGCCTGTGCATACGCACAGTCTGATCAGGATCTACATTGTTCTCTAATAGCTTCTTTGTAATCTGTAGTAACTTAAAGAGAGCAGTATGGATGCATATTGAACTGCATTTGAGAACAGCTAGGCTGATCTTCAAACTCAATTTTTAAAAATGCTATAAGGGACGTTTTTCCAGATCCCGGCTCATTTGTTTTATTCCAGGTTAAAGATGGTCATTCAACCAACAATAAAGAGGAAGTCGATGAAAAAGATCTTTTGTTAGACAGGATCCTAGGAGAGAAAGAACCAGGGTTAAAGTCTAAAAGACAATCTAGAATTGGAAAGGTACTGTGAAATCCAGAGACACGTATTATCAACGATTGCACGATTATTTTTGCGTAATCACTTGTAACAACAAATCTGATTAACCTAATCTGATTTCTTGTGCAATTAGATGCATTGTTGCACAGCTTACACAAAAATGTGTTCGTAAGATTGCTGATAAATGATAATACAGGCAACTGATTTTGATGTCTCTAATTAAACCATGGTTTGGATGTCCTTTATATTATAATATACTTTATGTGTAGAAATATTCGCGGGCTTCTAATTTTCGCTATATTCGCGCTAGACCATCGGCCTGCGAATTCATGATTGCGCAAATATTTGTACTCCCAATTCTTCCAGAAAAGTTTAATTTTCGCGTAAGTTAAAATGTTTGTTTATTATAAACATTACATGAATATACATTCAGTTCGTACATATATATGAGCCGGGATCTGGAAAAACGTCCTTTATAGCATTTTTCAAAATTGAGTTTCAAGATCGGCCTGTTGTCAAATGGAGTCCAATATGCATCAATGTTGCTCTTTATAAGTTGCTACAGGTCACGAACAAGCTATTGGAGAACAATATGGATCCTGATCAGACTGTGCGTATGCACAGACTGATCTGGATCTATGTTGGGCTCAAAAGCCTTAAGGGACGGGACGTTTTTCCAGATCCTGGCTCATATGTTTTATTAACTAGATGTGTTGAATAAAGAAGGTGTCAAGATATATGCATCAAAACTGATTCGACAATAAAACTGTGAATAACCATTTAACACTTTATCGGACAATGTATTGTTTGGCATTGTTTGGTTTGAAATAAATGTAACAAACCTTTTATTAGAATGCATAAAGAAAATAATTAGTAATAATTAATCCTACTCCCGAATAATCCTACTCCCGAATGTTTAAGATACTGCAAATAAGAAAAAGTATTTACCCAGCACCTACATTCATTTTACTGTACGCGAAATTAAGAATTCTTATTTTGTCTCTCCGCGAATTCAAAGTTGCGCGAATATTTGTAAAACTCAAAATTGGGACCCTACCGTGAAAATTTCGCTCCGCGAAAATATCTACACATACAGTAGTTGAGAACATCAAGAAATTGACATTAACAGTAATTTCATTCCATTCCAATTAAAACAATTTCACAAAAGTGTTCATTAATTCAGATCGCAAAACCATTAAAAACATTAAAAGATTCAACTTGTTCAGAATTATCGGTGCAGATGAAGATATGATTCTGTATGAAAAGATATTAGATCTATGGCAAAAGGAAACAAGAGCCGTCATAGAAGGATTATCGTCGGTGCTATGACAAAATGGCGTAACAAATTACTTACGCAATTTTGTCAATTTTTTTTTATAAATTTATGCTTTATACGTAGTTTGTAGGAGCGCATATCCTGTCAAAACGGCGTTTCTCTACGCCTATTAGAACCCTTTCTATTATCATGTGACAAAATTGCGTAACTCAATTGAGCTGACAAAAATGCGTTGTACATAGAAAAATTATTTACACGAGAGTAATAAAAGGCTGAGAAATGGCATTCTCCCCTGTTTTTCTTCTACTTTGACCAATAAATGAACCGTAAGTTATGTTCAATTACCTTATTTTACCTTAAAGAAGCTGAATTGTTCATGTAGTTATTGAGTTACGCAATTTTGTTGGCACATTTTTTAAAGCGGTAAAAACGTTTTTTGCTCTCCTGAAAAAAATGGTTTTCGAGCAAAATTTTTATTACGCCATTTTGTCATAGCACCGACGTTATGCTCTCCGAATAAGTGTTTGTCACAAAATAAAAACTATCATACATTAAGCCCCCTTTTCCCATGACAGATTTTTGTACACACATTATTTATAGAATATGGTCTAGAACATCTCATTTATCACAAAAGTACAAAATTTCATTAAATTCTTCCCATTAGATGAAAATTAGAGAAAAAACTAATTTTTACATTAAGGCCCCTTTTTCCATGACGCAGCCTCAAATTAAGAAACAGAGAAAATCCCTAGGGATTATCCCAGGGATTCACATGTGAAGTTTCATTGAAGGGTTGCTGAGATCTGGTTGTGGATGGACGGACAGACGGATGGACGGACAGCATGGCGACTGTATGCTCCCCCGAAATTTTTTCGAGGAGCATAAAAATGCTATTTTTCAGCATGTTCTTCTTTCAACTCAATATTTCCCCAAGTTATCTCTGTCAGGGGCTTGAAAACTAGGTCTTGTTTTGGAAAGGGTAACTAATTGAAAACGTCAAAACTTTGCATTATTTTAGAAAGGGTTTATAAAACGATTATTCCTCTAATGTGTGGGAAAGGGTTAAAGGGTAGAAAACATATTTGGAAATGAAGAAATTGCTTGTGTCAAGCAATTTCTTTATTTCAACCATGTTTTCAAAAGTCTTCATTTTCTTGGGCATTAAAAGTTGTCATTAATTATAAATGCTAGAAAGGGTTTGAGAATGTTTTCTCTTCTACAGGTTGTTTCCATAATAAAAAAGATTCACCCAAGATTAAGTACAGGGTATGTTGATCTGGACTCGGTGAAAAACTACCCGACAGAAGAAATACGCTTTATTCCGTTAGATACTTCAGTGATTTCTTAAGTTTAACCCTTTCCCAAACAAGACCTGGTTTTGATGTCCCTAATAGAAAAGGCTTGGGAAACATTGAGACAAAAGAAGAAACTGCTGATAACCAGCAGTTTCTCCTTTTGTCTCAATATTTTCTATGCCACATTTTACACAAATTCTATCTTAATAATTTTGTCATTTGTGACAGTTTTTGAAGTGGATCACCCAAAAATTTTGTTGTTTGGGAAAAGGGTTAAGAGGTCACAATTTGACCTTCGGAAAAGGTGTATTAAATAATTTTTCCTTTTCTGCAGGTTGTTTCCATAATAAAAAAGATTCACCCCAGATTAAGTACAGGCTATGTTGATCTAGACTCGGTAAAAAACTACCCGACAGGAGAAATACGCTTTATTCCGTTAGATTCTGCAGTTCCTGAACTTACCGTATCTGCGGCAGATTTACCTAAAGGTAAGGCAACATATTTCAAAATGCAATTTTAACCCTTTCCCAAACGACTAATATTTTGACTATTTCACTAAAAAAGCCGCTGCAGATGACAAAATTAATATTCACAAAGAAGATATTTGTGTGTTATATAGCAGAGAAAATATTGAGACAAACTTCTTTTGCCCCAATGTTTTCCCAAGTCTTTTTCTTTAAGGACCTCAAAACCCAGTCTTGTTTGGGAAAGGGTTAAATTCGTTCATCAAACCTTTCTTCATTGGAATCATCTCTTTGGGATCAATAAAATAAGTTACCACAACATAAACTTTGGATTTGAAATAACAAATTCAGAATACTTTTACTTTCTCTTACCTGTTGCTCTTATATTTGTCACAGGTTTTTGTTTTTAGCTCACCTGATCACAAAGTATCGGTTGAGCAAACATGATTAATCTGCCATCTATTTGTCCTGGTGTCTGTCAATCTATGATATATTTACAGGTCTTCTCATTTGAAACTAGTAAGGCAATCTTCTTGAAACTCGGCCAAATTGATTCTTTAGTGATATATTGTCAATTCAAACTTCTAAAAAAAAAAGAATTTTTGCAAACATCAAAAAGCATCATTAATTGGGAAAGACTTAATCCATTACAAAACAGCAACATTTTTAAGGGTGTCCAAATTGAAAGAAGTTAAAGACGACAATTTCTTGTAGTGAATGGAATTTAAAAAAATGTTTGGCCCTCTTTGGTAGAAAACATTGTGTTAAATGAAGAAATTGCTTGTAACAAGCAATTTCTTCATTTTCCACAATGTTTTCTGAAAGTCTTTATCTTTTTGGGTATCAAAAGGCATTGCTGTGTTGGAATGGCTTTATAAATAGATTTTTCTCTGTATTTTTCAGAGATATTTCAGAACCCAGAGGCCTATTCTAAGACACTGTTTGTAGCCAAAATTGTAAACTGGAGGGCTGATGCATCTGAGGCAGAAGGGTGAGTTGTCCATTTATGGATTTGTTAAACCATTCCCACACATTAACTCCTTTTGACTCCCCTAAAGAAAAAGGCTTTGGAAAGCATTGTGGGAAACGAGGAAATTGCTTGTGACAAGTAATTTCTTCATTTTCCATGTTTACTGATCCAAAATGGAAATATTTTTAAAATTATATTTTTTAAAGTTATATCAATTTTAAATCGTCATCTTCATCACCATTCAAATTGGAACAGTCCAAAATTTTGCCATCTGGCAATGAGTTAAGCTCTTTTGATTTTTCAGAAAACTAGTAAAGTCTATTGGTTATATGGGGGATATTGATGCAGAGATGGAGGGATATCTTATTTAAATGATTTAAAAATGCATACAGTTAATGCATGTAATTTTGACTAAAAACATAATGGGTAAAAGTACAAATTGCCCAATTTGAGCAATTTCTCCTTTTCCTAATTATGTTTGTATACTAATATTATACAAATTTATCTTTCAGTTTTTGACCTGAAACACATCAAAAGGCCTCATTTATGGACCATTTTGAAGAAATTAAACTGTTAGATACTTTCGAAGATGTAGGGACAATACACTGATTAACTTGAAGCTGTAGTGGGGACAATACAGCTTATTGGGATGGGGAGAACTCTGTATATTTGTGCTTCTTAGTCCCCTACCGGTGTTCACACCGGAGGGGACTATAGGTTTGCCCTCCGTCTGTCCGTCCGTCTGTCCGCTCAAATCTGGATCCCGCGATAACTTAATAACTAAGCAAGCGTTTTTGATGAAAGTTGGTATATGACTAGATGGCAATGTGTAGATTATGCACATCATTTTATTTTTGTTTTTCGACTTAAATTGAGGTTGCTATGGTTACAGAAATAGTGAAAATATGGCCAAAAATGTGATCCTGCGATAAGATAATAACTAAGCAAGCTAGTTTGATGAGACTTGGTATATGACTATATGGCAATGTGTAGATTATGCACATCATTTTATTTTTGTTTTTAGACTAAAATTGTTGTTGCTATGGTTACGGAAATAGTGAAAATATGGCAAAAAATATTGGATCCTGCGATAAGTTAATAAGTAAGCAAGCTTATTTGATGAGACTTGGTATATAACTAGATGGCAATGTGTAGATTATGCACATCATTTTATCTTTGTTCTTTGACGAAAAGTGTGGTTGCTATGGTAACGGAAATAGTGAAAATATGGCAAAAAATGGATCCTGCAATAACTTAATAACTAAGCAAGCTAACTTGATGAAACCTGTTTTAAAATGTAAAAAAATTTATAAGCCACGTTAGTCAGGGTGGTGATGCAGCAGTATTAATCACCTCCAGTTGGGCATAACATTTCATATGTTTGACAATTATTTTGATGACTTGTTCATCTTAATCTATTATTGATTACCATATTGAGTCAATGTGAAGCCGGTAGGGGACTTTATGTGTTGCATACAACACCAGATACTTGTTTACAAAGCTCTTGTTTGATTTTTCAGAAAACTAGTAAAGTATATTGGTAATATGGGTGACATCAATGCAGAGATGGAGGGATATCTTATTGAAAATCAAGTGGATGCGGGTGAATTTTCTCAACAGGTTTGTTAACCCATTATCAAACAAGACCTGCTTTTGACGTCCCTATTAGAAAAGGCTTGGGAAAACATTTATACAAAAGTGCCTAAATCCTTTCCTTTTTAACATGAATTTGCCATCTATTGCAGCTTTCCAATTGGATCATTAAAAATTTTTGTTGTTTGGGAAAGGGTCCACCCATTACCAAAAGGAAAAATTTCAGACTGGTCTAATTTCAAAGATGATGCAGATGACAATTGAATGACAACAATGGATGAAATTTCACAATTTTTGGTCTTTTGGAGTAGAAATCATTATGGTAAATGAAGAAATTGCTTTTCACAAGTAATTTCTTCATTTTCCTTAATGTTTTCTAAAGCTATTATCTTATTGCAAGTCTAAAAGAGCCATTGTGTGAGAATGGGTTAAAATTTGTCTTCCACCAATATGGTTGGATAATTTGAAAATTTGACTGTAAAGAGCATCTTGAGGCTGGTGAAAGATTTTGTGGCTGTAATGGTAAGAGAGATGCCAGAAATTCATGATTAGGTTCTCCATTGACCATGACATGACAGAAATATTGATATGTATAACCCTTTCCAAAACAAGACCTGGTTTTGATGTCCTCAAGAGAATAGGCTTGAGAAAACATTGAGACAAAAGAAGAAACTGCTGATAACCAGCAGTTTCTCCTTTTGCCTCAATATTTACTTGGCTATAACTTAAAAATTTTGGCCTTTTGTGATCATTTACTTTGTTGTCTGCAGCAGCTTTCAAATTCGAAAATTTTGTCCTTTGGGAAAGGGTTAACCCATGACCATGCAGTGGCGCATATAAATGGCCCACAAGATGCAAACGTTATGGAAATCATTGTGGAAAAATGAAAAAAATTGGTACACAGACTGAATGAAAATGTTAAGTTTCAGTCACTTGAAATTGTTATCTGCAAACACCTATGAATTTAGAACAGTCTGAAATTTTGCCATTGGGTTATGGGTTAGAGTTTTATTAAATTCCTGTCAAATCGCTTTCAATATGTAGGAGATTATTCCTTGTAGAAAATTGGCTGGGATCTGGATAATGTCCCTTATTTTGGATCGTGATTAGACTGAGCATATACATAATTAAGCAAAAGGAGTTGTTACCTTTTATAAGCATTTACTTCTTTTATATCAATGTTTTCCAAAACTTTCTCTTCTAGGGCACACCCAAAAATTGGTTTGTTTGGAATAGGGTTATGGTCTTACATGATTGTAACTCAATTTTATACTTTACTTTAAGGTCTTAGACTGTCTTCCAAGAGAGGAAAAATGGCAAATACCCGCTAGTGAGTTGGAATGTCGTAAAGATTTACGGAAGTACTGTATATTTACCATTGATCCAGTTACTGCAAGGGACATAGATGATGCATTGTCTTGTGAGGATCTCGGATATGGTATGTAGCACGGTTCTTAACCCTTACGCACACAAGTATGGCAAATGAGTTGTAATGTCATTAAGATTTACAGAAGTACTGTATATTTACGATTGATCCAGTTACTGCAAGAGACATTGATGATGCGTTGTCGTGTGAGGATCTGGGATATGGTATGTAGCAGGGTTAACCCTTACACAAACAAGTACGGCAAATACCTGGTAAAGAATTGAAATGTCATAAAGATTTGAATGCTGGACATATAACCCTTCTCATACTGCTCTCATAAATTTACTGTTGTGACCTAAGTTTTTGCAGTCAGTATAGACTAAGATCAGCCAGCAAAGACCTGCAGTCTGATCTTAGCCTACACTGCCTGCTTTCTACTCTAGTATTGTGGCAAAAACTCTAGATTAACTTATTCAAATATCTCTTAACCCATTCCCGCACACTGATGCTTTTTGACACCCTTCAAAAATATGGCTTCAGAAAACATGGAAAATGAAAAAATTGCTTGTGACAAGCAATTTCTTCATTTCCCACAATGTTTTCTAGTTAAAAAGACCGACAAATTTTAAATTTCATTCACTTGAAATTGTCGACTGCAATTTCTTTCAAATTGGACTGCCCTAAAATTTCGTCGTTTGGGAAAGGGTTAAATTGGAAATTTGTTTGAAACAAAATTAAAAGCCAGCAGGACAAGGGTTAAGATTGATCTTGTGACAGTGAGGGACATTGATGGCTTGTCTTGTGAGAGCCTCAAATATGGTATGAAGAAGGGTTTTTACCCATTAGCAGAGTGGCCACGGCCATGGTGCAGTTAGTAGCGCATCTACCTCTCATTCAAGAGATCCCGGGCTCAATACTAAGCCTCGGCAAATACCTTCCTAACAAAAATGTCACCCATCAATGGTTTGATATCGTGAACCTATGTGGGGAAGCAGCTGGAGGCTCGGTTAGGGTGTTGTGGTAGTACCGGTATAAGAAACGACAGGAATCCATGATTAGGTCTCCAGCTGCGCTCTATGACCACAGTAGTTGAAAACGGTGTAAACCCCCAATAAACCAAACACTTTTGCTACTATACTTTCAGAATAAGTATATTGTTTGGCCATGCTTGTTTCACAAAAGCATCATTTTATACATGTATCTGTTCTCCAGAGTTTCAAGAATTATTTGTCTTTGAAACCCAGATCATTTTGATCTCATGAAGGTTTTAACCCTTTCCAAAACAAGACCTGTTTTTGACGTCCCTAAGAAAATTGGCTTGGGAAAATATTGAGACAAAAGAAGAATGCTGATAACCAGCAGTTTCTCCTTTTGTCTCAATATTTTTGTACTATATTGTACACAATTTCCTTCCTTTTTAGAATCAATTTTGTCGTCTTTAGCAGCTTTCAAATTGGATCACCCTAAAGTGTTGTCGTTTGGGAAAGGGTTAAGAGGTCCTGGGTTCAATACCCTTCCTGACAAAAATGTCACCCATCAATGGTTTGATATTGTGAACCTATGTGGGGGAGCAGCTGGAGGCTCGGTTAGGGTTTTGTGGTAGTACTGGTATGAGAAACCACAGGAATCCATGGTTAGGTGCTCCAACCGCGCAATATGACCACAGTAGGTGAAAACGGTGTAAAACTCCAATAAACCAAATGCTTTTGCTACTATACTTTCAGAATAAGTGTATTGTTTGACCATGCTTGTTTCACAACAACATTATTTTATGCATGTACATATCTGTTTTTCAGAGTTTCAAAAATTATTGGCCTTTTAAACCCAGGCCATTTTTATCTCATGAGATTTTAACCCTTTTCCAAACAAGACTGTTTTAGACATTTTCTTAGAATAAAGATAAGTCGCTTTCGGCATACCGACCCTGGTTTTCATGTCCCTAATAGATAGCACGTGGGAAAACTTTGAAACAAAAGGAAAAACTGCTGATAACCAGCAGTTTCTCCTTTTGCCTCAATATTTTCTGTGCTGTATTATACCCAAACTCTATCTTCAACAACATCTCTTTGGTCGTCAGCAGCATTTTTCAAATAGGATATGTCATAAATTTGCGGTTTGGAAAAGGGTTAATTTGGGTTTTTTTATGCTCCCTGAAGGGAGGGCATATAGTGGCCGCTTTGTCCGTCCGTCCGTCCGTCCTAAGCGATTTCTCTATAACCCTTGGGCCAAATCAAATGAAACTTACCATGTGAACTCCCTATGACATAATGACGATGTACTTTTCCTGGTTTTTATACGCCCGTCCAAGACGGGACGTATTATGGGATCACCCGTGATGTCCGGCGTCCGGGCGTCCGGCGGCGTCCACTTCTTTGTCCGGAGCATAACTCTGTCACCTTAAGTCCGATTGACTTTAAACTTGGCAGTTATATTCTTCTCATCATTAGGGAGTGCAGTGCACAAGAACCATAACTCTACCTGGCTTATTTTTTGAGTTATTGCCCTTTGTTGTTTTTCAAACTTGAATCTTGTCCGGAGTATATCTCTAAAAGTATAATAGCTAGGATCATGAAACTTCATGGGTGTATAGATCTCACAAAGGGGGAGTGCAGTGCATAAGAACCATAACTCTACCTAACTTATTTTTTGAGTTATTGCCCTTTGTTGTTTTTCATACTTGAATCTTGTCCGGAGTATATCTCTAAAAGTATAATAGCTAGGATCATGAAACTTCATTGGTGTATAGATCTCACCAAGGGGGAGTGCAGTGCACAAGAACCATAACTCTACCTAACTTATTTTTTGAGTTATTGCCCTTTGTTGTTTTTCATACTTGAATCTTGTCCGGAGTATATCTCTAAAAGTATAATAGCTAGGATCATGAAACTTCATGGGTGTATAGATCTCACCAAGGGGGAGTGCAGTGCACAAGAACCATAACTCTACCTGGCTTATTTTTTGAGTTATTGCCCTTTGTTGTTTTTCATACTTGAATATTGTACGGAGTATATCTCTAAAAGTATAATAGCTAGGATCATGAAACTTCATGGGTGTATAGATCTCACCAAGGGGGAGTGCAGTGCACAAGAACCATAACTCTACCTGGCTTATTTTTTGAGTTATTGCCCTTTGTTGTTTTTCATACTTGAATCTTGTCCGGAGTATATCTCTAAAAGTATTATAGCTAGGATCATGAAACTTCATGGGTGTATAGATCTCATTAAGGAGGAGTGCAGTGCACAAGAATTTTAACTCTACCTAGCCTATATTTTGAGTTATTGCCCTTTGTTGTTTTCATACTTGAATCGTCCAGGGCATATCTTGAAAAGTATAATAGCTAGGACCATGAAACTTTTACCAACCCGCTCCCCCTGTTGACATAAAGCAGTGTTACGGGCGTATCTTGTGACAGTTTGACACCTTGTTGGATTTTAGGCCTCTCCTGGTTTTTGGATTTTAGGCCTCGTCATGGGAAAAGGGTATACACTTAAGGTCAAATTCACTTTTTCTCTAATTTCTCATAGTCTAATGGTCAGAATTTGATGAATTTTCATATTTGAGTAGAAAATCAGATGCCCTTGACAATAAACTGCTCTCCATCGACCATGGCATACATTTATTGTGACAATGCCTTATTCGGGGAGCATTGTCCATCTCTGACGGCTCTTGTCTGTGCTGTATTGTACTCAAACTCTATTTTTAACAAAATCTCTTTGGTCGTCAGCAGCATCTTTCAAATAGGATATGTCATAAATTTGCGGTTTGGAAAAGGGTAAATTTGTTTTTTTGTTAGCTTTGTTTCTATCTTTCTAGGTCGTTATAAAGTTGGAGTACATATAGCGGATGTGAGCTACTTTGTTAAGCCAGAAACAGCATTAGACCAAGTGGCAAGCAAGAGAACAACCAGTTATTATTTAGTGCAGAAGGTAAAACATTCACACATGTTATAAACTTGTACATATTGCTATCTTGCCACTTTAAAAAAGAACATTTTCAAAAGTATTGAATTGCTATGAAAATTGATATATGAAGTCTCTATCGTTACTTTGATTGGTCTATACATTTCTAGATCAAACTCCATAAATCTTACTTGCTACTGGTTTAATCCCCTTTCATTGTCGATATTTCAGGCCATACCAATGTTACCAAAGTTGCTCTCAGAAGAGCTATGTAGTCTGAATAAAAATGTAGATAGACTGACATTTTCTGTGGAGTGGGTTATAAATATACTTCATGATATGCTGTGTATAAAGTCTGTATTACTCCTAACTATTGTTGACATTTCAGGCCATACCAATGTTACCAAAACTTCTCTCAGAAGAGCTGTGTAGTCTGAACCCAAATGTAGATAGACTGGCATTTTCTGTGGAATAGGTTATAAATATATATTTTATAATATGCTGTGTATAAAGTCTGTATTACCATCAACTATTGTTGAAATTTCAGGCCATACCAATGTTACCAAAGTTGCTCTCAGAAGAGTTGTGTAGTCTGAACCCAAATGTAGATAGACTGGCATTTTCTGTGGAATAGGTTATAAATATCCTCGAGTAACATACCTTCGCCATGCTAAGCTTTACTTCGAAATGACAAAAAAATAACAAAGGCTATCGCTAAAATAACATCCTTACCTTAAAGAATAATCATTGTGCAGAACACAACTCGAAAATCGCCCTCTTTGATGCTTTACAGGATGATAAATCGAGTCCTGAAGTGATCTGCCATTTCATGTCAGCCATTTTGGTTTGTATGTACCTTCGCCCGCTCTATGACGTCATTGGTAAATACATAAAAATTAAGGCCAAGCAAAATGGTAGGTTGGTTCTGGCGATACAAATTGTTTTGAGAACAAAGTTTAACATTTAATAACATTTATTAAACATAAAAGAAGATTGAAAAATTAATTTCATACAATTTAGGTTATTGAATTAGAAATTTTCTATACTGTTTTGTTACTGTTTAAAGTTACTCTTTGGACAGACTGCAATGTGGACAGAGAAATTTATCCCCTCGTCTAATCACTCTTACTGGGGAGCAGTAAGACAAGTGGACCCAGTGCAAACATGGGGACCCGTTTCCCTTTATTCCATCACACTGTGCCCATTTCACAAAAACCAGGGAGGCACAATTTTTCAGTTCAGCTGGTTGGAATTTGTGACAAACACAACACAATGCTGCTTCATCATCGGAGTCACTGTCTGTGTTGTCACTATTATCCTCACTGACGTAAATATGGGATGGTCCGGGCTTGGGATCTGGAACATGACAATTATTATTCAGTTGTTTTTTCTTTTCCTGTAACCCTTTAATGTTTTTAGTTGCATTTAATTTAGCTTTGGATGCTGGTTTCATATTCATTTCATGTTCTTTCATCTTTTCAATTACATCATCACTTACTTCTTTTCCAGCTATTAGTTTACTTATTGTTTTCCTTTGCTTTGTGACACTTTCTCCTTTATTTTTTTTCAGGTTTGCTTCCTTTGTTGAAAAGAGTATTGAGATGTCATCTTGAGTTTCATCTACATCTGGTATGTTTTCAGCTGAGAGTTGACTAACATCCTGACGTTTGTCCTGATTATAAACTTCAGCTGGAATCAGCGAATCCGGTGGTATGGCCGTTATATCTAAGGGATAGATACCAGTACGTCGAAATGCGGATTGTGCATTTTCAGATGACAAAGCTTTGGAGTAGACTCTACAAGCCACTTCACAAATATTGAATCTGGTCAACACTGATGCAGTTTGTCTCATAAGCTTGTGGCATTCTGCATTGTACATCCTTTCAAATGGACTGTAGCAAGCGACATCCAAAGGTTGAAGGATGTGGCTTGTGTGAGGTGGCAAAAAGAAAAAGATGATTCCATTTTCCTTTGCCCACTCACACAAGCCTACAGATACATGTGATTTATGACCGTCCAGTATAAGGATAACATTCTGTTCACCACGACCCGGGATATATTTGATGAAATGTTCCTGAATGTATTGCCTAAAAACAGCATGGTTTGACCAGCCAGTCTCGCTTACAGTACCATCTGCACCAGGGCTCTTCCCATCTAATAGCGCTGAACTCATTCGTTTCCCCGGAAAGACAAAAAATGGGGGAATTGCCATTCCACTTGCACTTATGCATCCCAGGATTGTTACGGTTTTGCCTCTTCCTGATGTCACAGCTTGGGGGCAAGCAGATGACTTCCCAACAATAAAAGGGGGCTTATGTTCGGTAGTAATGCCTTTTTCATCAAGGTTAAAGATGAGATGGGGTTTGTCCTTTAGACCATGTTTTCTTAGGCATTCCTCAAGGTTGTCAAAGTAGGCAGTCACTGTTTCTTCAGAGGTACATTTGGCTCTACAGTATTCAAGTCCCCTTGGTTTTAAAACCCGTAATTCCGGCCACCTCTTCAGAAATCCCTCTAACCACCGCAGGGATAATGGTTTATCTTTAGCTCTGATCCCCAGCTGGATGGCTAAATCAGTGGCTAGATTCACCACCTCCTGTCTGGTGTAGCCATACCCAAATTCAGCCATTTTCTTGATATGGTCTACCAACTTTGATTCCTCCAATTGTCCAATAAGAGGTAGCTTGCTTGTTACAGTATCGATGTGAATCCTCCCTGACAGTCTATCCCGCAAAGTAGTGCGTGGAATATTGAACAGGATAGAGGCCTTTCTAGCAGACATCTTCTTCTCCTTCACTTGCTTGTACGCATTACACAGTGCTTCATATGTATAAAGTTTTGGTGATCTTGGTCTCTTTTTTGGACAAGCCTGATATGAAAAGGAAAGAAAAAGGAACTAAGATAGAGGATGGGAACCGGAAACAGATAATAAAATTTGTTTGGCCTTAAAAAATTCACATTGGGCTGCGTATGTATAGCGTTTAGGTGCTCTTTGTCTATTTTCTTCTTGACAAGCCTGATACGGAAACAAAAGAAAAAGGAACCAAGATGGCGTTTTATCATAAGGACTGGTATACGGAAACAGACAATAAAATTCTCTTGGCCTAAATTTTTTTCCATGACTGTCACGTGACTTTCATTCATGGGATAGTAAACAATGCAGACGAACTGTCAAACAACTTCAACATTGATTTTTGGGGTGAAAAAACGATATTTTAAGTGTGTTATGAATCGGAAATAGGAAATTACAACAAAATAAGCTAATTTCAGTTGTTTTTTATGATTACTTACTTGTTTTTTACGCATTTTCGGCTTTTTTACTGTGAGCGTAGTTGAGTGACACCTACTCGAAACTATCCCCGATTCGGGCATGCGCAGACGTATTCTCGCGCATATTCGAACCAAAACAAAAAACATGGCGAAGGTATGTGGCTGGCGGAGGTATGTGTTACGACGATATATATTTTATAATATGCTGTGTATAAAGTCTGTATTACCATCAACTATTGTTGAAATTTCAGGCCATACCAATGTTACCAAAGTTGCTCTCAGAAGAGCTGTGTAGTCTGAACCCAATTGTAGATAGACTGGTATTTTCTGTGGAATAGGTTATAGATATATTTTATAATATGCTGTTTATAAAGTCAGAATTACCGCTAACTATTGTTGACATTTCAGGCCATACCAATGTTACCAAAGTTGCTCTCAGAAGAACTGTGTAGTCTGAACCCAAATGTAGATAGACTGGCATTTTCTGTGGAATGGATTATAAATGATGAAGGAGAGGTATGCATTTTGTCTGATACAAAATGAGTTCGAATGAAAACTACCACTTTTTTAGCTCACCTGAGCACGAAGTGCTCAAGGTGAGCTATTGTGGTTGCTTTTTGTCCGTCGGCGTCTGTCTGTCTGTCCGTCTGTCTGTCCGTCTGTCTTTTCACATTTTGTTGTTACCACTCTAGCACCCATAAATATTAACCAATCTTAACCAAACTTGGTCAAAACATGCATGACCATAAGTTCTCGGATGAGTTCGATTTTGTGTCAGATCCGACAAGGAAGTCCGGAGTTATGTGCCCTTGAGCGTCAAAAATGGCTTAGTCAAAATATGTATGACCATAAGTTCTCGGATGAGTTTAATTTTGAGTCAGATCAGACTAGGAAGTCTGGAGTTATGTGCCCTTGAACGTCAAAAATGGCTAGTTTTGACTTTGTTACCACTCTAGTATCTACAAATATTGACCAATCTAAATCAAACCGGGTCAGAACATGTATGACCATAAGTACTGGAATAAGTTTGATTTTGAGTCCGATCGGACCAGGAAGTCCGGAGTTATGTGCCCTTGAGCGTCAAAAATGGCTAGTTTTGACTTTGTTACCACTCTAACATCTACAAATATTCACCAATCAAGACAAAACTTTGCCACAATGTTAGTAACTATAAGATCTTGGATGAGTTTGATTTTCAGTGTGATAGGAGCAGGAAGACCAGAGTTATGTGCCCTTGAATTTGACATACTTGCTGTTTTCGACTTGTAAATACTGTTCACATAGCATCTACATTTATTGACTAATTAAGACAATACTTGGCTACAATGTTGGGGACCATAAGATACTTGTTGAATTAAATTTTCAGCTTGATTTGACTGGAAAAACAAGAGATATTGGCCCTTTGACTTCATAAAATTATCGTTTTCGATTTTTATTTTTTCTCTGGATAACAAACACAAATATGGACCAATCAAGACACAACTTTGTCGCAATGTTGGTGACCATAAGATCTCAAATGTTTTAATTTGTCAGATTGATTAGACTAAGAAAACTATAGTTGTGTGCCCTTGACGGTTACAAATTTGCCGTTTTCAACTTTTGTTTTCTCTCAAACAGCTATGAATATTAACCAATAAAAAAACTTGGACATAATGTTGATGAGAATATCTTTATCAGAACAGAGTTATGTGCCCTTGACTGTGATAAAATTACCTTTTTCGGCTGTTTTCGACCTTGTTTACACTCTAGAATCTACAATTATTTATCAATCAAGACAAAACTTGGACACAATGTTGTAGAATATAAGATCTCAGATGAGATTGATTTTCAGTCTGATCAGACCAGAAAGACGAGAGTTATGTGCCCTTAGATTTGATAAAATTGCCATTTTGGCTGTTTTCGACCTTGTTTATACTCTAGTCTAGAATCTACAATTATGCATCAATCAAGACAAAACTTGGACACAATGTTGGGCACCATAAGATTTCGGATGAGGTTGATTTTCACAACGTTATTTGACCATAAATTCTTATTCAGTCCTAAAGTCATAAATATTAATTGAATTGAACAGAAGTGTTGCTCATATCAATTTGGTTCAGGTGAGCGATATAGGACCATCATGGTCCTCTTGTTCTAATTGAAATTTTGGTTTTGTGCGAAGTTTTGTTAAGTTTATGCGAAGAAGTTGCCTAAAAACAACCACAGGTGCATGGGTTTATGAAATAATTCTAGGGCTTTAACAGAGCTCCAGATAAGATGCGTATTTGCGTAAAATACGCATTGATTTGGTCTGAATACGCATTTACTTTTATAAAAATGCGTACAGATACGCATCCAAAATAGGAAATTCCAATGATTAACACAAACTTTTTGGTCACTAAAATTAGATTACGTCAGTCAGCTTTCCTATATCTATTACGACTTTAATCAGCCAATCGCAACCTTGAGTAATTAGGGAATACCAATTACGTCACCACTCTGACCAGCCGAACGACAATCGGCTAGTTCCGTAGAGCTACCGAATGATGCCGCGTGTTGCATTCCTTCGAATTTCAATCAATCGGTCATCTCCGTGAAAGCAATTACCCAATTTTTATTGGATGATAGATAACAGACCATTGCATCAATCCGTAAATTGGAAACGACAACTCGAAGGTGTTTTTTTTTCGGCAAACAAGTAAATCCACTCCTGAGCAGATCGTAACTTTAGGTGATTTTGGCCGATATTATTTCTGAAGTGGCCGTAAAGGCAAAGAAACCCCACGATGGTAATCTTGTTCAGAGAAAAAACCCAACTTGGTGGTCAGAAACATACCGCGATTAGATGTCCAGTCCTTGAACCCGAAAATGAAAGTGGGTCGTTCCAGTCGGGTATTCCTGTTTATTTTAGCCCTTTCTCGAATAAGAAGGTAAATACGCCTTGCCTCAAGAAATTATCTGGAAATACGCATTGGAAAAAATTCTGAGGGGTAAATACGCCTTGCCTCAAAAAATTATCTGGAGCTCTGCTTTAACCAATTACCACACAGTGACTCCTTTTGACTCCCCACAAGATAATGGCTTTGGAAAACATCATGGAAAATGAAGAAATTGCTTGTGACAAGCAATTTCTTCATTTCCCACAATGTTTTCTACGTAAAAAGACCAAAAACTCCAAAATTTTATTCACTTGAAATTGTCTTCTGCATCATCTTTAAATTTGTGACAAACGCTTATTCCTCAAGCATAACACCTTTCTGACGACTCTTACTGTGACAAGCTTCTGTTAACCTTTTAACTACCTATAGTGACGGATATTTCAGTGGCAAAAGTGCTCTGTGTATACCATACAAAACATCTTTTTCCGTAGCAATAGCTATACTTCTCATAAAGAATGCTGGTATATTGCAAGGCTATATGATTAGTATATGCTATGCATGTACAATGTTGACAATGTTTGTCTACTTTTTAGCGAGCCGGGACTTAATGTCCGGGGAGCTATATATATATATATAATGCCACAGCCCTAGTGTCGGCGTCAGCGTCCCGTCCCGTCCCGTCGCGTCTTCACTTGAAAAACTTAACCTGGTCTATATCTCGGGCACTATTAGAGATACAGCCTTGATATTTCATACATGGATACATCTCGACAAGACCTTTCATTTGTGACCATGACCTTTGACCTAGTGACCTTGACCTTGGAGTTTGACCTACTTTTAAAAAACTTTAACCTGGCCTATATCTCATGCTCTATTATAGATAGATCCTTGATATTTCACACATGGATACCTCCTGCTAAGACCTTTCATTTGTGACCATGACCCTTGACCTTGTGACCTTGACCTTGGACTTTTGAAAAATTAGCTGTTTTTGTGACAAGCTCCTGTATAGGCGAGCTACATTGTCTGCGGACAACTCTTGTTAGTGTTTGGATGTCACATTTGCGGTCTGCCAAAACAGTGTAGGCCTAAATAAGTACTTGTATAAATTTGCCTTTTGGTATATAAGGGACCATTTCCCTTGGTAGTCAAAAGGTTAAGTTGAGATACATTGTTCGTGGATATCACTTGTTTATCCATCAAACTTATTAATTTGATTACCCTATTTTCTGTTTTCCAGATCGTTTCTGAATGGTATGGCAGAACAATTATCAAATCTTGTGTCAAGTTGAGTTATGATCATGCTCAGGTTTGTTTACATTTCGTTTTTACTATTGTTTATACTAAAATGGTATTGTGGAACACATATATGGCTGAACAAGGAATCACACAGGGTCCTGCTTTACTTCATAGACTCTATATTGTCGGTGAGATGTCAAAGCCTCATAACTCAAGCTTTTTTAAGCGGTAGATATACAAGGTTTTGACCTCCCACCAAAGATATTTTTATATGCTTATGTTGAGTATCAAATCTTGTGTCAAGTTGAGTTATTATTAAGCTCAGGTTCATATTTCCTCTTTGACCATGTTATAAAATTTTTGAAAGTCTATAAGATTAACGCTAGATAAAACAGTCACACTTTTTGATGTCCAACAAGATAAAAGCTTTGGATAACACTGACACTTTTTGATGCCTTTTAAGATGAAAGCTTTTGAAAACATTGATGTGTTATGACGCCCGGCAAAATTAAGACCTTTGAAAGCGTTCCTGGCTTATGCAACCTTGCAATTTGAAGGCTTTGAAAAAAATGGAAGAAAATGGAGAAATTGTTTACTTTAAATAATTTTCAAATCACATAAATAACCGAACGTGCTTTACTAATTTGCATATGCATAGGCTGATCGGGGTTTATGTTGGGCTAAATTGCCACAAGCGACCTTTTTCCATATCATGGCTCATTTGTCAGCGGGCTATTGTTTTTAGCTCCACTGGCCGAAGGCCAGCGGGGCTTATGTCATGGCCCTGTGTCCGTCCGTCCGTCCGTCCGTGCGTAAACTTTTTCTTTAAACATCTTCTTCTCCAAAACTATTGGACCAATTTCAACCAAACTTCACAGGAATCTTCCTTGCATGAACCTCTACCAAATTCCTTCAAAAAAATAAGTTCCGTCCAGAACTTGAATTTTAATTAATTTAATTGAATTAAATTTTCGAAAAATCTTTAAAAATTCTTCTTCTCCAAAACTACTGGATTAATTTAAAGCAAACTTCACAGAAATCTTCCTTGCATAAATCTCTACCAAATTCCTTCAAAAGAATAAATTCTGTGCAGAACTTGAATTTTAACTAATTTAATTGAATTAAATTTTCGAAAAATCTTTAAAAATTCTTCTTCTCCAAAACTACTGGACCAATTTCTGCCAAACTTCACAGAAATCTTCCTTGCATAAATCTCTACCAAACTCCTTCAAAAGAATAAATTCCGTGCAGAACTTGAATTTTAATTAATTTAATTGAATTAAATTTTCGAAAAATCTTTAAAAATTCTTCTTCTCCAAAACTACTGGACCAATTTCAACCAAACTTCACAGAAATCTTCCTTGCATGAACCTCTACCAAATTCCTTCAAAAGAATAAATTCCTTGCAGAACTTGAATTTTAATTAATTCAATTGAATTAAATTTCCGAAAAATCTTTAAAAATTATTCTTCTCCAAAACTAGTGGACCAATTTCAACCAAACTTCACAGAAATCTTCCTTGCATCAATCTCTACCAAATTCCTTCAAAAGAATAAAATCTATGCAGAACTTCAATTTTAATTAATTTTAATTGATTTAAATTTTCGAAAAATCTTTAAAAATTCTTCTTCTCCAAAACTACTGGACCAATTTTAACCAAACTTTGCACAAATCATTCTTGCATGAATCTCTACCAAATATCTTCAAAAGAATAAAATCTATGCAGAACTTGAGTTTTAATTAATTCAATTGAATTAAATTTTCGAAAAATCTTTAAAAATTCTTCTTCTCCAAAACTACTGGACCAATTTCAACCAAACTTCACAGAAATCATTATTGCATAAATTTTTACCAAATTCCTTCAAAAGAATAAAATCCGTGCTGAACTTGAATTTTAATTAATTTAATTGATTTAAATTTTCGAAAAATCTTTAAAAATTATTCTTCTCCAAAACTACTGAACCAATTTCTACCAAACTTCACACGAAATCATCCTTGCATGAATCTCTACCAAATTTCTTCAAAAGAATAAAATCTATGCAGAACTTGAATTTTGATTAATTTAAAATTTATTAAATTTTTGAAAAATCTTTAAAAATTCTTCTTCTCCAAAACTACTGGACCAATTGCAACCAAACTTTACAGAAATGTTCCTTGCATTAATCTCTTCTTAATTCCTTCAAAAAAAAATCTATGTAGAACTTAAATTTTGATTAATTAAATTAAATTAAATTTTTGAAAAATCATCTTTTCCAAAACTACTGGACCAATTTTAACCAAACTTCACACGAATCTTCCTTGCATTTATCTCCTCTAAATTCCTTAAAAAAATAATTTCCGTGTAGAACTTAAATTTTAATAAATTCAATTAAATTGAATTTTCGAAAAAATTGTTAAACAATCTTCTTCTCCAAAAGTACAGGACCAAATTCAACCAAACTTCACATGAATCTTCCTTGCATGAATCTGTTCCAAATTCCTTCACAATGGGATGAAAAGCTTGGCCGTTGTGGGCTAGGCTTTTTTGTCGCTATATGAAACAGTGTAATTTTAAGAAAATTTTTAAAAACATTTCTGCTCCTTAATCACTGAATGGATTTCATTCTGGTGTAGCATAAATCTTCTTTGAATAGACCTCTATTGTATTCCTTGAAGAAGTTTGTAGTCTAAATGTCTAAAAGCCAGTGGAGCGATACAGGGCCATCTTGGCCCTCTTGTTAATTTTCTTTTGACAGGGGTTTATAAATGATCCAGACAAACAGTGGAAAGCCAGTGAATTGCCTCCCATATCAAAACCATTTAAACCAAAAGACATAGGAGACAGAATACAAAATCTGCAAAAGGTATTGTATTATTTCCCCCCCCCCCCCTTTTTTGTTCGTCAAAGCAAATATTTTATATTTTACACCTTTTCTGCTTCAAGCAAAATTGAAATTGATTGTGTAAACTGATTACAGATTTTGTTCAATTGTTGTTGAAATTTTTGTCTCATGATTCCCTCATGACCTTGCCTTGCATATATTGTTAGGGTATTGCCATTTTATGCTGCATCTAAGAAAAGGTGGCTTTACTCTCCCACAAACAGCAGGAAAATGGACTGCTCCATCTTGAAAGCAGCTTAATTTGACTTTTCAACCAATACCCAAATATTGAGGCAAAAGGAGAAAATGCTGATCGTCAGCATTTTCTTCTATTGTCTCAATGTTTCCTCAAGCCTTTTCAATTGACACATGATCAAAAGCCAGTCTTGTTTGGGAAAGGGTTAATGCAAAAAGGAGCACATAGCTTGACTGTGTCACATTTGTTTCTGTTGGCAGTACAAATAAGGAAGAAGTGGAAGGGAAATGGCTATCTTGGTTTTGGTAACGAAAAGCTTTATTTTATACTATTTTTGTATCTAGAAAATATGAGGGGCGTTCAATTAAAAGTGGTACTTATGGTCCACCATAACTCTTGGTTCTAAAGAACTAGTGGTGCTTGCGGCTACTTGACAGGAAAATTACTGTCTATACTTGGTCAAAATTTGAGACAAATTCGTTGACTCTTTCAAAAGTTATTGAACTTTTAAGTTGGTTCAGTCATATACACTGGCTATTTCGTTGTGCGCAAAATTGAAAATGAATTGAAGTAGGATGTACTGGTCTACATTAAAGGTCGCATAGGCTTTGAAATATCTGCATCACTTGTATATAATGAACTATATCAGATTTGTGCACATTCAAACGTTGAATATACATCAGTTTTTAGGAAGATAATAAAAATTGAAATTGGTAAAACTGGCCTGAATGATGCCCCCTCTCAGGCAACCCGGCTAGAGCTATGACCAAAGCAAATGTTGTTGTAGATTCTGACATGACCTAACAAGACACATGGTTCAATGTGCAAGAAATAGCAGATAAAGTTGTTTTTTCATCGGGGACATTTTATAGATTTTGACTAAAGGGTTGAAACACAGAAAGGTTTATGCTAATTGGGTCCCCCACCTGCTGCCTAAAAGACAGAGAGCCACCAGTGCAAAATATATTTTGAAATAACGCAATAAATGCAACAAATGTGGGCTTTCTAAGCATTATACATATGATTGAACAATAATCTACTATTATGAGCACTAATGACGTGTCATTAGCAAGCAATGGTTGCGAAAAAATCAGACAAGGTCCATAAAAGCCAAAAAATTAAAAGCGCGGCAAAAGTTTTGTATGCGATAATTTTCAAATGTTACGGGTGTATTGTTGAAATGACTGTTTCAAATAGTACCACTATCGCCGGTCATTCATACAAGAAAAGTATGTCGGCGAAAGTAAAGAATTATCACGAAAAGAGCAGATCTAGGACCGGCTAAAGAGGCATGTACCAAATCCATGACAACAGAGCTGTCCACAGTTGTCATCTTGTCCAAGACTTTCTGAAAGGGAAACATGCTGCACAGCGTCTTCATCCACCCTTATAGCCGGGCTTAAGCCTGTGTGGCTTTTTGTGATCCCCATGATGACTAAAAAAGCCTCTGGTCGTTGGTATAGGCCTTCATATTCCATATGCAGTGCAATTTACCAGTGTCTGCGGGTGTTCCAAAAGAGGCCTATTTATTAGCTCAACTTTTCAATGAAAATGAGAGCTTATACTGTCACCCGGGCGTTTGCGTGGGCGTTGCAACAAAGGTTAAAGTTTTTTCAAACATCAATAACTTCCATACTATCAAAGGGATTCAACCCAAACTTGGAATACTTATTCACCATCACACCATCTACCTTACTACCAGGGCCCATGACCCTGGCTCCATCATATTTGGAGTTATGCCCCCTTTATACTAAGCAACTTAGAAAGTCGAGCGCGCTGTCTTCGGACAGCTCTTGTTGGCATATAAGTAATGGATCTCAAAACTTCAGAAGTGTGTGGGTGTCAAAGAGGATTACTTCGAAGGATTGAAGAAACTTAAAATTGAAGTGTGACATAACTATGGCTTATAGAACCCCAGTTCCAAAATTAATTGAACGTCCCTCGTATTGTTGGAAATGGAGATATTACTTGTCACAAGCAATTTCTATATTTTCCACAATGTTTTCCAAAGCTTTCGTCTTCTAAAGTATCAGTAGGCTTCACTGTGCAGGAATGGGTTAATACAAAAGTGGACATATTGTTGGTGTTAATGTAAAACCTTTTAACTCCAGCTTAATTAAGTTGGAGTTACAAAGTTTGAATATAACACTGCCGGCCGATACATTATGACATTGGCATGCTTGTTTCAGTTGGCAGTACAGATCCGGAAAAAGCGGCAGGAACAAGGCTATCTCGGTTTTGGTAACGAGAAGCTGGATTTTATGCTAGACCCTGAGACTAATCTACCTAATGCCTGCTTTGTGTATGAAATCAAAGACAGTAACAAGTAAGTAAGATTTTATATAATAGTATTCTTTAACCTTTTCCCAAACAATACCTGGTTTTTGACGTCCCTATTAGAAAAGACTTTGGAAAACATTGATGTTAAAAAAGAAAATGCCTCTATGCTTTCCAAAACAGTTTCTATTATGGGTGTTATAAGTGCCAGGGGTCTGACAGATTTCATAAGTGAATCAAGCAGTTTTAGTATTTTCTTTTCACATGGCTTGAAATCATTATTTGTGCCAAAGACTTCCATACCACAATGTATGTTTGGAAATCATTGGATACAAACAAGTACTATTCCCAATGAATTTGACTTGTATACATGTATGTGGATAAGGAATACTTTGACTAGAAGAGACAAAATTTTGTAATTTGACAAAAGGTGACTTATAGGCCCATTGGAAAGGCCAAAAATGCAAATTTTCATTCACTTGAAATTGTTGTCTGCATCACCTTTCAATCATGACCAATCTAAAATTTTACTGTCTGGTTATGGTTTAATTCCCATTGAGTCATTCAAACAATGTGTTTTTTATGCCCCCATATCAAAAGATAGAGGGCATATTGTTTACTTGTGTCTGTCTGGCCAAAAACTTAACATTGACCATTTTGGGGGCATTCATGTTTCACAATCACATCTTGTGTTTTCTTTAGGTTGATAGAAGAGTATATGTTATTGGCCAACAGAACTGTAGCTCGTATTTTAAAACAGAAGTTTCCACAGAAGGCGGTATTAGGATATCATGAACCTAAAATTTTGACCAGTCTAAAATTTTGCTGTCTGGTATAGTTAGTCAATTTTTAAATAGGGAATGACTTATCCAGTAAACCAAGACATATTTTCAGACAAGCAATAGTATTTTGTCTGTGTTCTACATAAAATCTCGTAACTATGGGCTTGAATCAAGCTGTAGTTATATTATTTTATATCAACACCAACAGTTGATCGAAGCATAGGGGGTAACCAAGTCTATTTTTAGCTAAAAATTAATCACTATTTGTTTTTATCGTTAGGTTGATAGAAGAGTTCATGTTACTGGCAAACAGGACTGTAGCTCGTATTTTAAAACAGAAATTTCCACAAAAAGCAGTATTACGATATCATGAACCTCCTGAACAGTCCATGTTGAAAGAGCTGGTAAGCTTTTAAACCCTTTACCAAGCAACAAAATTTAGACTGTCCCAAATTGAAAGATGTTGCAGACGGCATTTTCATTTGAAAGTTTTTTAGTTTTTTTTTCTTTTTGGAGTACAAAACATTGTGGGAAATTAAAAATTGGCTTGTGACAAGTAATTTCTTCATTTTACATAATGTTTTCCAAACTCATCTCTTGTTGGGTTTTAAAAGGTGTCAATTTGTGGTAATGGGTTAAGGATACTTATATTCTATGGCCTGGTCATCAGTCTGTTTTTCTGTCCATCCATGTTGAAAGTAAGTAAGCTTTCTCCTGGCAAGAAATATGCGGCACAATTAAGAACAACAAAAATTGCAGAAAATTTCCATTAATTCTGTAAATCCAATCCCCCATAATGACACGTTTTGCTCTCCATAATATAAGGCTTAGGAAAACATGGTGGAAAATGAAGAAATTGCTTGTCACAAGCAATTTTTAGGTCACCTGACTGAAGGTCATGGTGACCTATTGCGACCGTGTTTCGTCCGTCGTCGTCTGCCGTCCATCGTGCGTTAACTTTTAACATTTTCGATTTCTTCTCAAGAACCATCTAACAGATTTCAACCAAACTTGGCAGGGAGAATCCCCATGGGAAGCCGCTTCAGATTTGTACGAGTCATGGAGTTATCTCCCTTTGGGGCCCCATTAGGGGCCAAAAAGGGGTTAAATAGGGTACATCTTAAAAAATCTTCTTCTCAAGAACCAGCAGTTGGATTGGATTCACATTTGGTATTTAGAGTCTTTAGGGCAAGGACAACAAAGTTTGTACAAGAGAAACAAATCCATCTAGAAATGGCTGTGCTGGGGAGGGGATATGGGAGGGGGGGGGGGTCACGTTATTAGTTAACTTAACATTTTCAACTTCTTCTTGAGAACCATTGAACGGATTACAACCAAACTTTGCAGGGAGCATCCCTTTGGGAAGCCGCTTTAGATTTGTACGAATCATGGAGTTATCCCCCTTTGGGGCCCCATAAGTACATCTTAAAAAATCTTCTTCTCATGAACCGGCTGTTGCATTGGATACACATTTGGAAGTTAAAGTCTTTAGGGCAAGGACTTCAAAGTTTGTACTAGAGAAAAAAATCCGTCAATAAATGGCTGTGCTGGGGATGGGGGATGGGAGAGGTTCACGTTATTACTTAACTTTGAACATTTTCTACTTCTTTTAGAGAACCATTAGACAGATTTCTTTCAAACTTAATTGGCAGGAAGCATCCCAATGGGAAGCTGCTTCAGATTTTTACAAATCATGAAGTTATCTCCCTTTTGGGCCCCAAAAGGGGCCAAAAGGGGGTAAATAGGGTACATATTAAGAAATGTTCTATTGTTGGATTGAATTCACATTTGGTATTTGAGTCTGTAAATAAGTTTGTACAAGAGAATAAAAGACTGTTAAGAAATGGTGGTGCTGGGGGGTTGCGCTATTAGTTAACTTTTAACATTTTCCCTAACTGTTTCTGCTCATTTGATTCAGGTGACCGTTAAGGCCCTCTGGGCCTCTTATTTCATTTCCAACAATGTTTTCTACCCAAATAGACAAATAAAAAGTAAAATTTTAGACACTTGAAATTGTCGTCTTTATCATCCTAGAATTTAGACAAGTGACAAATTTCACTGTTGGTTAATGGGTATATGTAGTATGGCCCCAGTCGTCCATCTGTCTGTCTGTCAATGAACAATCCGTTTCAATCGGAATTTGATCAAACTTGCCACAATCATTGTTTAAAAAAAACATGGCCATTGACTTATGAAGACAAATCTTGGAAAAAATATTTGTTGCTCTTATACCTTAATTGAAATTGATTTTAAGCTTGATTGGAATAACACATTGGAAGATATGTGCCCATAAATTTTACGAAATTGCTGTTTACCACCTTGTTTTCTTTGGATCTAACAACAAATATTGACCATTTATGACAATGATTCACTTTCACAATTACAAAATCAAGACAAAACTTGTTATGCAGGAATATCAGGCCTTCGGGCATTTCGTTGATTTTGTAGACTTATAAAAACTTGAAATAGTTTGAAATAGCAAAACACATATAAATTGAATCACATTTATTATTTTTCAGAAAGAGACATGTAAAAAGTTTGGTATAAATATGGACATTTCCTCTGCTGGTAGCATACAAGTAAGTTCTTTTCAAACAATACCTGAGGTGCGTTCTTTAGAGCGAGATTTCTTGAGATATCTTGAGATTTCTTAAGATATTTTAGGATGAAGTGTTCTTTAGAGCAAGATTATTAAGACGCTCAATGGGAGGCGCCATATACCTATACTTCATGTGGATTCCCTCGGTCAACTCTATAGAAACAATATTAAAGAGACTTGACCGTGAGGTTTCGAACACCTTATGAAAGCTGTGTATGGTAAGAGCTGGGCAAAAATTATGCTGCATGACACTGCAGAGCAACAGATAAGATTTGGTTACACATTCTTAATTTGTTATTTCAAATCCAAACTCTATGTTGTGGGTACTCATTTGAATTGTGACCTCGACCTTGGAGTTTGACCTACTTTTAAAAACTTTCAACTGGCCTATATTTCGTGTCCTCTTTCACGATCAGCCTTGATATTTCACACAAGGACCTCTCCTACCAACATTGTTAACATTTGACCATGACCTTGGGCCTTGTGACCTTGACCTTGGAGTTTGACCTACATTAAAAAAACTTTTAACCTGGCCTAAATCTTATGTCCTTTTACTCATACAGCCTTGATATTTCACACATGGACACTTCCAACCAACACTGTTTGCATTTAAACATGACCTTGGATCTTGTGACCTTGACTTTGAAGTTTGACCTACTTAAAACTTTAAACTGGCCATTCACATTTGACCATGACCTTAGAGTTTGATCTACTTTTTCAATGCCTTTCACTTGTCCGTTATCTTATACACATTGATACCTGCTGCCAAGATTTTCATTTTGGACCATGACCTTTACCTTGACTTGACTTTTCTTTGTGATAAGCTCTCATTAGGGCAAGCTTTATTGTCTGCGGACAGTTCTGGTTTAACCCATTACCACACAGCGACTCCTTTTGACTCCCCAAAAGATAATGGCTTTGGAAAACATCATGGAAAATAAAGAAATTGTTTGTGACAAGCAATTTCTTCATTTCCCACAATGTTTTCTACGTAAAAAGAACAAAAGTTGTAAAATTTCATTCACTTGAAAATTTCGTCTGCATCATCTTTGAATTTGGACAAGTCCAAAATTTTGTTGTTTGGTAATGGGTTAAAAAAGTCTGATCCCCCTCTTATTTGTAGCTCTGTGACAGTTGTTTTTCTTTTATTTCAGAAATCACTCGACCAACTGCATGATTCAGATGAAACATCAAAATATAGACGCCATGCGCTAGATGTTCTCATTAAAAGAACACTCACGGTATGTAAAACTCTTTACTCTTAGCCCTCTCAGAAAGAGGTTTACAGTCGACACTCGTTATCTCGACATCTGATAAGTCGAAATTCCGCTTAAGTCGAAGTGAAAGTCATGCCCCGTCCTCAACAAATGGATATCAAAGTGTTTAACCCTTTCCCAAACAAGACCTGGTTTTGACGTCTTTGATAGAATAGGCTTGGGAAAACATTGAAACAAAAGAAGAAACTGCTGATAACCAGCAGTTTCTTCTTTTGTCTCAATATTTTCTATGCCATATTTACACAAATTATACCTTTAATAACTTCCATTTTGTCATTTGTGGCAGTTTTTGAAGTGGATCACCCTAAAATTGTGTCGTTTGGGAAAGGGTTAATCAAAATAATTTCGAAACAAATACAGCCATTGAAATTTAGTGGAAAAAGGATAGAAATTGCTCGTATCGAGCAATTTCTTTCCTTTTCCTACTATATTTCAATCACGGACACATATGATGCCCATCAAGAATGGCAAAATTTCGTTTTCATCGAAAATAATCAAAATCGGATGAGTCGAACTCCGGATATGTCTAGGTATTTTGACGGCCACTCTGATTCGACACAACGAGTGTCAACTGTATTTCTAAAAGTATAATACCCTATTCAATCAATCAGTCAATCATTTACTAAAGCATCAAAGACTGTCCCAATTTGAAAGCTACTGCAGATAACAAAATTAATAGTGATATAGGTGTGATTTGTGTCCAATGTAGCACAGAAAATATTGAGACAAAAAGGTTTAATACTTGTCATTAACAATTGCTTCTTTTGTCTTAATGTTTTCCTATTACATGTGTAAGGGTAAAGTAACATACAACTTGTGTGATATTGCATGAGAAGATTGAGGTACAAAAGGGGAAAATTCTGATTATCATGATCTTCTCCGTCAGGCTGGTCCAGTGGAGTGTTGGCCTTGTGTTCTGCAGGTTGTGGGTTTGATTGTCAGGTGGGCTACTTCTTTTTGACCATAGCAGTTGAAAACAGTGTAAGACCCCAATAAATCAAATAATATCCTCCTTTATTACCACCTAAATTCTAATTCAGAGGTATACAGGAGCCAGCTTGTCAGTTGGTCTGTTGGTATGTCTGATGGTATTTTGTGGCTATATTTCTCTTAAACTATTGGACCAATTTTATTCAAACTTCGCATGTATGAGTTATGTGTGAACAAGTATGTTTTAATTGCAGTTGGTTGAATATGTATGTACAGGGACTCTATCAGATGACAGTAAATTGTTACATTATGCCTTAAATATGCCTCTTTACACACACTTTACAAGGCCTATATGTGTAAATTTGTATGTTTTTATCACAGTTTGCCAAATATGTATGTGCATGGACTCTATCAAATGACAGTAAATTGTTTCTTTATGTGTTAAATATGCCTCTTTACGCACTCTTTACACATCCTATATGTGTAAATATGTATGTTTTTATAGCAGTTAGCCCAATATGTATGTGCATGGTCTCTATCAGATGTCAGTGAATTGTTTCACTATGTCTTGAATATGCCACTTTATGCACACTTTACAATGCACATATGTATAAACATATGTTTTTTTGCAGTTGGCCCAATATGTATGTGCAGGGAGTCGATCAGATGACAGCAAATTGTTTCACTATGCCTTAAATATGCCACTTTACACACATTTTACAAGGCACATATGTGTAAACATGTATGTTTTTATTGCAGTTGACCCAATATGCATGTGCAGGGACTTGATCAGATGACAGTAAATTGTTTCACTATGCCTTAAATATGCCACTTTACACAAGTTTTACAAGGCATATATGTGTAAATATGTATGTTTTTTGCAGCTCACCCAATATGTATGTGCACAGACTCTTGAAGATTACAGGCAGTTGAGTCATTATGCCTTTAATATGCCTCTTTACACACACTTTACGAGGCATATATGTGTAAACAACTAAACATGTATGTTTTTATTGCAGTTGGCCCAATATGCATGTGCAGGGACTCGATCAGATGACAGTAAATTGTTTCACTATGCCTTAAATATGCCACTTTACACACATTTTACCAGTCCTATAAGAAGACACCCTGACATATTGGTACACAGACTCCTCGGTGCAGTATTAGGTAATATGATAGGCTTAATTCAAGTTTTCATACGCAGGAAGGGTGGTATTATGTTATGGCTTTGGTCGTCCATCCTTCTGTTCATCCATCTGTCTGTCAGCCTGTTCGTCCATTAGCAATTTCTTATGTGCGTAAACTCCTCCTACAGTGCCAATCAGAATTTCATGAAACTTGCCACAACGAATGATGTCTACTTACAGAATTCAGATAATTGTTTTTGTTCTTGAATTATCTGCCCTTGAATAACAAAAATGCCCATTTTATTGTGACTGCAACTCATACAGTTTCAACTGCAATACGATCACACTTACCATAATGAATCTCTATGGTGTCTACTGATCCATGCCACTATTTGAATAAGATAACTCTTGGCATTCTTTAATTATCTGCCCTTGAATTGAAAAAATAGCTAATTTTACTGACAAGCCCCTCTTGGGCGTATATACTCCGCTCCGTGAAGCTCTTGTTGAGGTCATTTTTCTATTACCATACAATGATCATTTCTTACTTCCCTCAAGATAAATACTTTGGAAAACATTGTGGGAAATAAAGAAATTGCTTGTGACAAGTAATTTCTTCATTTCCCACTTTGTTTTCTATCAAGAAAGATAGTCTAAGACCAATTAATGTAAAATTCTATTCAGTTGAAACTGTCTTCTGCAACATCTTTGAATTTGGACCAGTCTAAAAAAATCTATCTGGTAATAGTTTCATATTTGCTGAGGCTCAAGAAAAAAGTTGTTTAAGTATTGTGTGTACCTCCTTTAATCTTAACCCTTTCCCAAACAATACCTGTTTTTGATGTCCCTGCTGGAAATGGATTGGGAAAACATTGAGACAAAAGAAGAAACTGCTGATAACCAGCAGTTTTTCCTTTTGTCTCAATATTTTCTGTGCTATATTGTACACAAATTCTATCTTAAACAAGGTCCATTTGTCGTCTGCAGCAGCTTTTAAAGTGGAAATTTTGAAAATTTGCTGTTTGGGAAAGGGTTAACTATCAAAAACATGTGAATTTATGCTATTATTGCATAAAATATGATGAATTTTGGAGGATAAGGTGCAGAAATGTAATAGAAATGACAAAATATGTGGAGAAGTATAATTTGACACATCATGAAAAGTTACCAAACATTGGACCGGGCAGTCATTGTCACTTAATCTGATTTGTTTAATACGTTTTCAAAAAATTTACGTTTAATCTTTGTAGAGTAGAGGAGGGTAATCCTGACATGCGCCCAATTCTGACACGTTTTGAAAAAATGTAATTTGTATTGCATTATCTTTTGACAAAATCAACAACTTTCTGTTTGAAACATTACGTCATACATTTTTCCAAAGTTATGTACGAGGTACAGTCAGAAAGTTCCCGCACAAGTCCCTTTCTAGCAATATTTGACGTCAGAATATGATAAACTTTGGCATGGGTGTAAGTTGACTCTTATTGAACTTGTCTGCACATTTTGCCAGCAGATATGATCCGTATTTCTACCTGAATCGAACGGTGTTTTTGGTCTGTGAACGAGGTACGGCACAGTTTGAAAAATTCACATAGGCTGATTCCAGTATTCCACCTCCAAACTTCGTTTGCGGGGGTAAAATAATTAATTTTATAGTAATTTGGTAAAGAGCTAAAGAGATGTTAATTGCAAAATAGAAGTATAATAGATTCACTATTACACGAGAAAGATTACAGTTGAATTGCTTTATCAAAACAACTGCAATTATTCTGGTTTAATAGTGAATCTATAATAAGTCTGATTATCCAAAGAAAAGTAAACAAAACAGCTATCCTTTCTGTTTGTTTATTTAAGCTGGCCGTAGACTAGATCAGGTGTTATTGTTAAATCGAAGTTACCGGTGCGCTGTGAATATTTATAAACAAACGCAATCGTTTGCAATATTGATAATAATGAGCACACGGTAACTTCGGTTCAACAATAAGATAAAATCCAAGTCAAATAATATGGACCAAGGGAGGGCACCCAAAATGCGAGATTGAAAACTTGTTCATGAACGCCATACTAATCCACACAGAAAATTCTATAATGACAATTTATTTCTTGGGGTTTCAATAAACACCTTATAGCCCAGATATAACAGCTCCCAGGCCAAAAACTGAATTCAGAGGATGCTATGTGACTGGAACTCAAAATTCTACATTCAGAGTATGATTTCTAGAGTCAATTAACAAAATGGGCATTTCTAAAGGCTACATTGATTAACAGCTCCCACACCAAAAGCTCTATGCAGAGGATGCTATGTGATAGGAACTCAGAATTCTGGATTCAGAGTATGATTCCTGGTAGTCAATTAACAAAATAAGCTAGTTGTTTAGGCGACACTGATTAAGAGCTCCCAGGCCAAAAACTGAATACATAGAATGCTCTGTGATAGGAACTCAAAAATGTGGATTCAGAGTATGATTTCTGGTTGTCAACTAACAAAATGAGCTAGTTCTATAGGCAACATTGATTAACAGCTCCCAGGCTAAAAACTCACTTCAGAGGAATATTTCTGGTAATCAATCTACAAAATAAGCTAGTTCTATGGGCAACACTGATTAACAGTTCCCACACCAAAAATTGAATTCAGAGGATGCTATGTGATAGGAACTTAAAAATTGGGACTCAGAGTATGATTTCTGGTAGTCAATTAACAAAATAAGCTAATTCTATAGGTGACACTGATTAAAAGCTCTAACACCAAAAACAAAATTGAGAGGATGCTTTGTAATAGAAACTCAAAAATCATGATTCAGAGTATGATTTCTGGTTATCAATTGACAAAATCAGCTAGATCTATAGGCGACACTGATCAACAGCTCCCAGGCCAAAAACTGAATTCAGAGGATGCTATGTGATAGGAACTCAAAATTCTGGTTTCCGAGTATGATGTATGGTAGTCAATTAACAAAATAAGCTAGTTACATAGGCAATACTGATTAACAGCTCCCAGACCAAAAACTGAATTCAGACAATGCTATGTGATAGGAACTCAAAAATCTGGATTCAGAGTATGATTTCTGGTAGTCAATCAACAAAAAAGTAAGTCTAAAGGCTACATTGATTTACAGCTCCCACACCAAAAACTCAATTCAGAGATTGCTATATGATAGGAACTCAACAATCTGGATTCAGAGTATGATTTCTGGTAGTCAATTGACAAAATAAGCTACATCTATAGGCCGTACTGATCAACCGCTCCCAGACCAAAAACTAAATTCAGAGGATGCTATGTGATAGGAACTCAAAAATCTGGATTCAGAGTATGATTTCTGGTAGTCAATTGACAAAATAAGATGCACCTATAGGCGATACTGATCAACCGCTCCCATGCCAAAAATTGAATTCTGAGGATGCTATGTGATAGAAACTCAAAAATCTGGATTCAGAGTATGATTAATTATCTGGTAGTCAATTAGCAAAATGAGCAATTGTAAAGGTGACACTGATTAACAGCTCCCAGGCCAAATAATCAATTCAGAGGATGCTATGTGATAGAAACTCAAAAATCTGGATTCAGAGAATGATTTCTGGTACTCAATTAACAAAATAAGCTAGTGCTATAGGCAACATTGATTAACAGCACCCACAACAAAAATTGAATTCAGAGGATACTATGGCATAGGAACTCAAAAATCTGGATTCATAGTATGATTTCTGGTAGTCAATTAACAAAATAAGCTATATCTATAGGCGTCGCTAATTAAAAAATCCCAGGCTAAAAACTGAACTCAGAGGATGCTATGTGATAGGAAATCAAAATCTGGATTCAGAGTATGATTTCTGGTAGTAAGATAGCACAAAAAACTATTTCTATAGGCGACACTGAATAACAGCTCCAGGGCTAAAAACCAAATTCAGAGGGTGCTATGTGATAGGAACTCAAAAATCTGGATTCAGAGTATGATTTCTGGTTGTCAATTTACAAAATAAGCTAGTTCTATAGGCGACACTTATTAACAGCTCCTAAGCAAAAAACTGAATTCACAGGATGCTATGTGATAGGAACTCAAAAATCTGGATTCAGAGTATGATTTCTGGTAGTCAGTTAACAAAATAAGCTAGATCTATAGGCGACATTGATTAACAGCTGCCAGGCCAAAAACTCAATTCAGTGGGTGGTTTGTGATAGGAACTCTAAAAATCTGGATTCAGAGTATGGTTTCTGGTAGTCAATTAACAAAATAAGCTAGATCTATAGGCGACACAAATAAACAAATCCCATGCAAAAAACTGAAATCAGAGGATGCTATGTAATGAGAGCTCAAAATCTGGATTCATAGTATGATTTCTGGTTGTCAATTTACAAAATAAGCTAGTTCTATAGGCGACACTTATTAACAGCTCCTAAGCAAAAAACTGAATTCACAGGATGCTATGTGATAGGAACTCAAAAATCTGGATTCAGAGTATGATTTCTGGTAGTCAGTTAACAAAATAAGCTAGATCTATAGGCGACACTAATTAACAAATCACAAGCTAAAGACTGAAATAAGAGGATGCTTTGTGATAGGAGCTCAAAATTTGTATGCAAAGTATGATTTCTGGTAGTCAATTTACAAAATAAGCTAGTTCAATAGGCGACACTGGTTAACAGCTCCGAATCAATGAACTGAATTCAAAGGATACTATGTGATAGGAACTCAAAAATCTGGATTCAGAGTATGATTTTTGGTAATCGGTTTACAAAATAAGCTAGTTCTATAGGCGACTCTGATTAACAGCTCCCAGGCAAAAAATAAATTTAGAGGATGATATGTGACAGGAACACAAAAACATGGATACTGAGTATGATTTCTGGTAATCTATTAACAGAATTAGCTAAATCTACAGGTGACACTAATTAACAAATTCCAGCCTAAAAACTGAATTCAGAGGATGATATGTGATAGGAACTCAAAATCTGGATTCAGAGTATGGTTTCTGGTAGTCAATTTACAAAATAAGCTAATTCAATAGGCGACACTGATTAACAGCTCAAAAGCCAAAAACTAAATTCAGAGTATGCTATGTGATAGGAACTCAAAAATCTGGATTCAGAGTATGATTTCTGGTAGTCAGTTAACAAACTAAGCTAGATCTATAGGCGACATTGATTTACAGCTCCCAGGCCTAAAACTCAATTCAGAGGATGCTTTGTGATAGGAACTCTAAAAATCTGGATTCAGATTATGGTCTCTGGTAGTCAATAAACAAAATGAGCTAGTTCTATAGGCGACACTTCTTAACAGCTCCGAAGCAGAAAAAACTGAATTCAGAGGATGCTATGTGATAGGAACTCAAAAATCTGGATTCAGAGTATATTTGCCAGTAGTCAGTTAACAAAATAAGCTAGTTCAATAGGCGACACTGATAAACAGCTCAATGGCCAAAAATTAAATTCAGAGGATGCTATGTGATAGGTCCTGAAAAATTTGGTTTGAGAGTATGATTTTGATTATCAATAAACAAAATAAACTAATTCTATAGGCTTAACATTGCTTAACATCTCCCATGCCAAAAACTGAATTCAGAGGATGCTCTGAGATAGGAACTCAAAATCTGGATGCAGAGTATGATTTCTGGTAGTCAATTTACAAAATAAGCTAGATCTATAGGCCACACTGACTGAATTCACAGGATGCTATGTGATAGAAACTCAAAAATCTGGATTCAGAGTGTGATTTTTGGTAATCAATTAACAAAATAATCTAGTTCTATAGACGACACTGATTAACAGCTCCCACACCAAAAGCAGAATTCAAAGGATGCTACATGTAGCACCTTTATTTAATTAGAGGCCAAAATTTTGGCCTAATCTTGGAACTTGATCAGAATATATGTCTTGCTACAAGAATGAAGCTTATCAACAATCAGAATGTTCCATTTTGATATCACGGGAAAAGGGGCCTTAATCACAAAATCCTTGTTAGCACTTTAGAGGCAACAATTTTGGCCCAATCGTCATGAAACTTCATAAGAATGTTTGTTTAGTCACAAGGATAAACTGAAAACTGAACTGAAAATTGGAATGTTCCTGTTGATATTATGGGAAAATGTGCCTTAATGACAAAATTCTTGTTAGCACTCTATAGGCAATAGTTTTTGTCTAATCTTCATGAAACCTGTGATCAGAAAGTTTGTCTAGTCACAACGATTTCCTCTGAGGAAAATAGGAATGTTCCATGGGATAGCATCAAAAAGGGGCCTTAATGACAAAATCCTTGTAAGTGCTATTGAGACCATATTTTTGGCTCAATATTTATGAAACATAGTCAGATTGTTTGTCTAGTCACAAGGGTGAAGTCTATCAACAATGGGAATGTTCCCTTGGATATCGTGGGAAAAGGAGCCTTAAAGACAAAATCCTTGTTAGAAATGTAGATGCTACATTTAATAGTCCCCCACCGGTTACCGGTTAGGGGACTATAGGTTTGCTCGATTCCGTCTGTCCGTCCGTCTGTCCGTTCGTCCGTCTGTCCATCTGTCCGTCACACTTTTGTCCGGGCTATATCTTCTAAACCATATGTGCTAACAACTTCAAACTTGGTACACTTATAGATCTCATTGAGGAGAAGTGTCATGTTTAAGAACCGTTACTCTGCCACGCCCACTTTTTGAGTTATTGCCCTTTGTTGTTTTTACCCTTACATTCTTGTCCGGAACGTATCTCCTAAACTATGTGTGCTAGCAACTTCAAACTTTGTTCACTTATAGATCTCATTGAGGAGAAGTGTCATGTTCAAGAACCATAACTCTGCCACACCCTTTTTTTTGAGTTATTGCCCTTTGTTGTTTTTACCCTCACATTCTTGTCCGGAACATATCTCCTAAACTATGTGTGCTAGCAACTTCAAACTTTGTACACTTATAGATCTTAATGAGGTGAAGTGTCATGTTCAAGAACCATAACTCTGCCACACCCTTTTTGTCGAGCCCGCTTGCGGTGAGCTCGACATAGTTGTCACAATGGCGGTTCGGTGTATGTGCGTTAGTGCGTGCGTGCGTTAGTGCGTGCGTGCGTTAGTGCGTGCGTTAGTGCGTGCGTCCGTCCGGATGGAGCTTGTCCGGGCCATAACTTCACCATGGATGGAGGGATTCAGAAATAACTTGGCACAAATGTCAAGCTCAGTAAGGCGGAGTGTCGCGTGCAAGAACCAGATTCCAAGCTCAAAGGTCAAGGTCAAACTTGGAGGTCAAATGTCAAAAATGAGAAGATTTTTGCTTGTCCGGGCCATAACTTCACCATGGATGGAGGGATTCAGAAATAACTTGGCACAAATGTCAAGCTCAGTAAGGCAGAGTGTCGCGTGCAAGAACCAGATTCCAAGCTCAAAGCTCAAGGTCAAACTTGGAGGTCAAATGTCAAAAATGAGATGATTTTTGCTTGTCCGGGCCATAACTTCACCATGGATGGAGGGATTCAGAAATAACTTGGCACAAATGTCAAGCTCAGTAAGGCAGAGTGTCGCGTGCAAGAACCAGATTCCAAGCTCAAAGGTCAAGGTCAAACTTGGAGGTCAAATGTCAAAAATGAGATGATTTTTGCTTGTCCGGGCCATAACTTCACCATGGATGGAGGGATTCAGAAATAACTTGGCACAAATGTCAAGCTCAGTAAGGCGGAGTGTCGCGTGCAAAAACCAGATTCCAAGCTCAAAGGTCAAGGTCAAACTTGGAGGTCAAATGTCAAAAATGAGATGATTTTTGCTTGTCCGGGCCATAACTTCACCATGGATGGAGGGATTCAGAAATAACTTGGCACAAATGTCAAGCTCAGTAAGATGGAGTGTCGCGTGCAAGAACCAGATTCCAAGATGAAAGGTCAAGGTCAAACTTTGAGGTCAAATGTAAAAAATGAGTTGATTTTTGCTTGTCCGGGCCATTCCTTAACTTGGCACAAATGTCAAGCTCAGTAAGGCGGAGTGTCGCGTGCAAGAACCAGATTCCAAGCTCAAAGGTCAAGGTCAAACTTTGAGGTCAAATGTAATTTGGTTTTATGGACTTAGCATAAGGTCCCTTTTAGCGTGACGGGTCTATGGACTTAGCATAAGGTCCCTTTTAGCGTGACGGGTCACATATGTATACTCAAATTAATCCATTCTGGTATCTCGTTATAAATACATAGACATGTAATATTTTGTGAACAATAAACTATCTCACCATGATCCCCATCATTCCAACTTATTTTGTCCCCACTTTTACAACGCCATTGTAATGACAGCTGTAGACATAGGTATGGTCTTCTTTCTTCAAAATGAGCGGGCTCGACATGTTGCCCTTCGGCATCTAGTTTTGAGTTATTGCCCTTTGTTGTTTTTACCTTTACATTTTTGTTCGGAACATATCTTATAAACCATAAGTGCTAGCAACTTCAAACTTGCTACACTTATAGATATCATTGAGGACAAATGTCATGTACAAGAACTGTCACTCTGCCATGTCCACTTTTTGAGGTATTGCCCTTTGTTGTTTCTATCCTTACATTTTTGTCCCGAACTTATCTCCTAAACCATAAGCCCTAGCAACTTCAAACTTTGTACACTGGTAGATCTCATTGAGAAGAAGTGTAATGCACAAGAACTGTTACTCTACCACATCCACTTTTTTAGTTATTGTCTGTTGTTGTTTTTTATCTTTACGTTTTTGTCTGGACCATATCTCCTGAGCCATCAGTGCTAGCAACTTCAAACTTGGTACACTTATAGATCTCATTGAGGACAAGTGGCGTGTACAAGAATCATTCTTCTCCGCCCACTTTTGGAGTTATTGCCCTTGGTTGCTTTTACCATTATATTTTTGTTTGGGACATTTTGTCCAAAACCTAATGTGCTAGCAACTTCAAATTTTATATACAGTTATAGATCTAGTAAGTAGGAGATATATTATAAGAAAGGATTTTTTGTTATCCGGTGGGGGACTCCTGTATTGCATCGCAATCCGACATGCACTTGTTGTCCAATTGTCATGAAACATGGTCAGAATATCTGTCTAGATGAGGCCTTTTGAAAATGGGAATGTTCTTTTGGATATCACTGGAAAAGATGCAACCCTTTCTCACCTTGTGACATCTCAGTTCAGGTGAGCGATATAGGACCATCATGGTCCTCTTGTTTCCCATATGTTGGCAACCTTTTTCTCATGTGTCTGGTTTAACCGAACCCTCAGAGTGTGATTTATGAGCGAAGTTATATTCCGTTCTAGAACTCAATTTCTAATTGAGAGAAAGGTTTACAGTATATGTTGAATCCTTTTCCTTTTCAATCCTTACTTCTTTGTGGCATTGCATCATATAGCTCATTTTGCTTCAATAATATGTTTGGTGTCGGGTGACCGAAAAGTGTTGGATTTAAGATGCTTCATATGTGGTAGAGATTCGATTGTACCATCATTGTTTGTGGCCAGAAGATGCCGTAGAATATACAAATGACATCTATGGATAAGGCAAGAAATCTCCCTAAAAGGCTCAGTTCGATGGGTCTATTTACAAAACTTACAAATTGAGAAAAAAATTAAGCTTTATGGTAAGTTAGATAAATAAATGAAATGAATAACGATATTGTGTCATTTAAAAAGTTCAATAGGTGCACTGTTTTTAGTACCCACCTGAATGGTTTCATTTTCTTTCACTACCGGTATTTATAGAGATAAAATGAAGTTGTTTTTAGGGTTTTTTTGCAATTTATTTTCTACAGATACAAGGATAAATGGTGTTGACATCATTTGGCAGCTTTGGTTTTGTTCGTTTTGTGCATGTGCATCATTGAAACAGCTTTAAAAGCGCACTTTCCCGCCGAAAACCGAGGAATACCTACCATCTCTGGGCTAGCGAACATCGTTCCACCCCTTGACCCAGCTTCCCATTGACATATGTTGTGTAACTTGACCATAGGCTTCCTTGGTAAAAAGGATTTCCTGGGTCACGGGGTGGAACATACTTTTATACTTAAAATAGTACTTGTATACCTATTGCCATATTTTTGGCGGGAAGATTCGGCCTTTAAACTCTTTTCAATGGTGCGCATGCGCATTAAGGACAAAACGAAAACTGGTTTATAATTTCAACACCAATTGCCATTACATTTACAGAAAAAATCTTGCTAATAAAACCATAGAAAAGTTAATTATGGTTAAATGAATACCGTTGGGGTAAGAAAATGTAATTTTCGGGGTAGGTACAGAAACCAAGAGTTATCTGTACATGTCTAATCGTTTTGGTTGTACCAAATCAGTTTTCATATGATTTAGGTAATCATCTAACAATATAGCTCGAAATAATTATCAATTTGCATGTTTTGAAATTTCACTTTTCTATTTCGGCCTTTTAGGGAGATTTCTCGCCTTATCCATAGAGGTCCTTTGTTCCATTCGTTACCGTCCTCTACTCTAGTATTGAGTTGTGATGTTTTCGGATTTAGAGTCTTGCTGATGTATTTGCATGTCCATTCAAGTGTGATAAAATTATGTAGCAAGAGCCAAAATCTTACTTTAAAAAGTGTCATTTGTTTAGATATTTTTTCTCAGAGAGACAAAAATGTAAAATTTCATCCACTTGTAATTGTTGTCTGTAATACCTATCAATTTGGACAAGTCTTGTTATTGTTTACCCATTCCAACACAATGACTTTTTTAGCCCCCTAAAGAAAAAGGCTTTGGAAAACTTTCTTGAAAATGAAGAAATTGTTTGTGACAGACCATTTTTTACATTTTCCACAATGTTTTCTACACGAAAATACTGATTTTTTTAAAATTTCATTCACCTGAAATTGTCGTCTGCAACATCTTTGAATTTTTACCAGTCTTAAATGTTGTCGTTTGGAAATGGGCTAAAATCTTACTTTACAGGTTATAATAGTGTAACAAAGAAATCTATACAAGAAACACAAAAAGTTCTATCCCATGCAAATGACAGAAGAATGGTGTCGAAAAAAGTCAGTGACAAGAGCTCCGATCTCTTCTTTGCTGCTTTCTTAAAGGTAGTATTTTTATACGCCGCTGGAGGCGGTCGTATATTCGCGTCATTTTTTGTGTCTGTCTGTCCCTCCATCCATCCGTACGTATGTACATCCACTTTTCTTGTCAACGTAATTGCTCCTAAGTTTCTGGCTGGATCTTTTTGAAACTTAAACAATGTTATCAACTTAATGGGTGGATGTGCATGCAATAAGGATTTTATGATTCATTGAGTTTTAGCTCACCTGAGCACGAAGTGCTCTAGGTGAGTTATTGTGGTCACTTTTTGTCCGGCGTCCGTCCGTCCGTCCGTCAACATTTGGGGTGTTTACTCTCTAACATCAACAAAAGTTAGGCAATCTTGATCAAACTTGGTCAAAATAAATATGATCATAAGTTCTCGGTCAAGTTCGATTATAGGCCTGATCGGACCAGAAAGTGCGGAGTTATCTGCCCTTGGATGTAAAAAAATGCTGTTTTTTAAGTTTGTGGCATATTGGTCTAAGGGAAATAACCTTGTTTAAATTACACAGTCTTTATACAACAGTTACTTCCCTTGGATCAATATATTGTGTAAACTGTTACTTGTATATTTTTGTGTATCAACACTCATTATTTAACAATTCTAAAAAAAGTTGTTTTTAATGCACCTGTATCGAAAGATTGGGGTATACTGTTTAACCGGTGTCTGTCTTTCTGTCTGTCTGTCCGTCTGTCTGTCTGTCCAAAAACTGTTTGACTTTTCTCCAAAAGCATTTTACATACAAAGCTCAATTTTGTTATGTCACTTCCTTTCAATGATAGCCATCTGTTCCATGCAATATGACCTTCCTCATGGTCATCGGTTAACCCTTATCAACCCTTTACACGAAAACTTAACATTTTAGAAAAATTGCAATTTCGGGGACATTTGCGTTTCACAAACACATCTTGTTTTACTATCAACAATTTAATCAAATTGTCTGTCTTCAAAATAGAAAAAAGAGCTGGGAATGATAAGTTGTTTGCATTAAAATTATGTATTAAGGACACGATTGATGTTCACACTTCACACTTCAGTGTGATAAACAGATGTCAAACTGTTTTTAGATATTATTGTTTATCTAATAATATTGGACACACTCTGTTATGGTACATCAAAGACAGAAAGTATGATCAAACGATTAGATCGATTTTATGGCTCTTAACCCATTCCCACACATTGAGACATAGTTGCAGACGAAATTCAAAGTGTGTGTTTTATAGCATAAAATTACTGAATGAATATGTGATATTGCTGATTATGAATTTGATAAAATTGCTGTTTGCAACCTTGTTTACACTCTAGAATCTACAATTATTGACCAATCAAGGCAAATTTTGGACACGATGTTCGAGACTATAAGATCTCAGATGAGTTTCATTTTCAGTCTGATTTGACCAGAAAGACGAGAGTTATGTGCCCTTGAATTTGATAAAATTGTCATTTTTGGCTGCTGTCGACCTTGTTTACACTCTAGAATCTACAATTATTAATCAATGAAGACAACTCTTGCACAAAATGTTGGAGAATATAAGATCTCAGATGAGGTTGATTTTCAGTCTGATCTGACCAGAAAGACGAGAGTTATGTGCCCTTGAATTTGATAAAAAAAACAATGTTGGGCACTATAAGAGCTCGGATGAGTTTGATTTCCACAACGTTATTGACCATAAGTTCATATTCAGTCTTAAAGTCTTAAATATACTCCTCACAAAAAGTTAAGCAACAAAAGTAATTCTCTCAATATCCTTTTTATACACGCGGGGATTTTTGCACAGATTTGTTATTTGGACAGCCATATCTATGCTTAAACAGATTTAAAAGACTACTCAATGTTATCGTTTCCAAAAACAGCTATCACGTGATTCGAACACACTCACCCCTAAAACATGCATGCAAAATGTGTCGCATATACAGATTTCAAACTTGGGATAAGCTCCGTATGTGCTTAAAACGCGTCAATTTGACAACTTTGATGACATCAACATTTGGATCATGCCAAGACGCCACTTGACTCCAATTGAAGTGGCTCAAATTGTTGGAATGCTACAGGGTGGGGCAACCAAGACTGCTGCTGCCATTCACTTTAATTTTCATCGCAGTAATCTCTCAAGAGCAATAACTCGATACAATCAAACTGGTCTGATGACAGAGAGACCATGTTCATGTCGTCTAAGAGTTCAACACCTTGTGAAGACCGACACGTGGCAACCTAAGTTCGTATGAACTGGCTTACAAAGGTCAGATCGCTGTAAAATGACCTTCAGAGGCTGTCAGGAAACAGAGTTTTCACCCAAACAGTGAGGAACATGATTCACACAGAAGGTCTAAGGTCCAGGATACCACTTTAATGGATCCAACTTCCCTAAAACATCGACGGCAAAGATTAATATTGGTACATCAACATCGGAACTGAGTGTCACTCGTTGGCGTCACTAACTCTTAACGGACTCGTCAAGATTCTGCCTTGATTTAAATGATGGCATGACACGTGTGTGGACAACCGGTAATGAACGGTTTGCCGACTGTAACATCGCTGAACATGACCAGTATGGACGTAGGAGTTCGATGGTCTGAAGAGATATCAGTGTTTGCCACAGAACAGAGCAGGTTGTCATGAGACGAGGTACCAGGACTGGTGTAAGGTGCATGTACGAGATCATCACGCCTGTTATCATCCTTCTGGCACAGTAAACAGATCCAACTGTTATGTTAATGTATGGTAATGCCCGCCCCCATCGTTCTGGAATTGTGACTGAAGTTCTGTGGACCAACAACATAAGACATATAGACTGGCCTGCTACGCCTCTAGTCTCTATTCGATAGAACATACATGGGACATTCTTTGAGGGTGTGTCTATGGTCAGCATGTTCGTCCACAGACTTTGGATGAGCTGCAACAGGTCTAGCATACAGAATGGAGGGTTATTCCACAACGGACATTAGACAGACGAATCTGCCCGATGCCAAGGTGTGTTCGGGCGTGTGTTGAAGATCGCAGGGGCCATACCAGGTACTTGATGCTCGATCATTGTCTGAAGTGTCTGGAAAACAACTTTTTACGCATGTTGAACTGCTGGCGAGTGACGTTTTGCACCATTGTTTCGTCGGGACGGTTTTCAAGGATCTGTAACTTTGTTATTGTTTGATGATTTTCCCAATCATTTAACATAATTTGTGTAATAAGATCCCAACTTTATATTGTATAAAACATAGATCAGTAGTTGTGATAAAACACATTTGAGAATGGAAAGCATCTTTGTTGCTTAACTTTTTGTGAGGAGTATATCAATTGAATTAAACATAAGTGTTGCTCATATCATTTTGGTTCAGGTGAGCGATATAGGACCATCATGGTCCTCTTGTTGCCTGAGCTATGCCCCCTTAAAACTTAGTCTCTTGGGTTAATTGAAATCACAGCCTTTTGGTGTATTTTGTGACTATGACACTCTTGTTTCTTATTAAACTGTTCCAAAGTGCTTAAAGGATTTGTTGACTAAATTCTAACGCTGCTGCAGACGATATTGTGGATGCTGTTTACAATAGGATTTGTGTACAAAACAGCGTAAGAAATATTGAGGAGAAAGGAGAAATTGCTGGTTATCAGCAATTTCTTCTTTCGCCTCAATGTTTTTCCAAGCCTTCTTGTTTAAACACAACCAAACTAGGGCTTTTTTTGATACGGATGTTTACCCTGCTTTCTTGCATGTGTGAAATAATACATACAAAGTTTATTTCTAAAAAGAAACAAAAAAAATTTTAACCAATGCAGATGACAGATGGTTAAATTTCTCATTTTGTATTTCTCATTTTTAGCTCCACTGGCCAGCCAGCTATTGTCATGGCGTTGTGTCCGTCGTGTGTGCGTCCGTCCGTCTGTCTGTCCGTGCGTCCATTAACTTTTTCTTTAAAAATCTTCTCCTCTCAAACCAGTGAGCCAATTTTGACCAAACTTTGCAGGAATGTTTCTTTGGTGACCCTTTACCTAAATTGTTCAAAGAACTTTGATTGGTCCATAAATGTGGGCGTGGCAGGGTGGGGCTTATCAGACTCAGAGAAATTACAAAATAATTCTTTAGAAATCAACCATTTGGCCAATGTTGACCAAACTTGGCTGCAATGTACCTTTGGTGACTCTTCACTTAGATTGTGTGTGAAATTTTGATAGGTCTATAAATGTGGGCATGGCAGGGAGGGGCTTATCAGACTTGGAGAAATCACAAAAAAATTCTTTACAAATCTTCTTTGAAACCAGTGGGCCAATTAGGACCAAACTTTGTGCGAATGTTCCTTTGGTGACCCTTTACTTAAATTGTTCAAAGAATTTTGATTTGTTCATAAATACGGGCATGGTAGGGCAGGGCTTATCAGTCTTAGAGAAATCACAAAATATTTTTTTAGAAATCAACCATTTGGCCAATTTGGACCAAACATGGCAGAAATGTACCTTGGGTGACTCTTTACATAAATTGTTCAAAGAATTTTGATTGGTCCATAAATGTGGACGTGGCAGGGCAGGCCTTATCGGAATTGGAGAAATCACAAAATTATTTTTTATAAATCAACCAATGGGCCAATGTAGACCAATTTTGGCAGTAATGTTCCTTGGGTGGCCCGTTACTTAAATAATTATTGAAATTTTGATAGATCTATAATTGTGGGTGTGGCAGGGCAGGGCTTACCAGAATTGGAAAAACCATGAAATAATTCATAAAAAAATAAACCAGTGGGCCAATTAAGACAAAACTTGACAAAACAGAAATGTTCCTTGGGGGACCCTTTTCAATATTTGGCTGTGTAAGGTAAGAGAAATCATGGGATAATTGTTCCACTTTAGCCAGTGGAGCAAATCAGGCCCTCTTGGGCCTCTTGTTCTTCAGACGGTTTGCCCGATAAAAGAGAAAGCTATGGTAATTGGTATCAAAAGAAACTTTATTGAAATCTTTGTGCCAAGATTTTGTGTCTTAAATAGAATAACTTTCAAGGGTTAAATAAATATTCCTTCAAGGCCAAATGACAAATTTCTTATTTGGTATTTCTCATTTTTATCTACAGGCTGTTGGACCTATAGAAGAGAAAGCTATGGTAATGGGTATCAAAAGAAACTTGATTGAAGTATTTGTGCCAAGATTTGGTGTCTCAAAAAGGGTAGAGCTCAAGGTAAACATTCTGATTTGCAAAGTGAAGCCTTGTCCCAACCGTGATGCCTTTTGATGCCATACAAAAAAAGGTATTGGAAAACATCGTGGAAAATGAAGAAATTGCTTGTGACAAGCAATTTCTACATTTCCCACAATGTTTTCTAAACAAAAACACCAAGAAATATAAAATTCCATGCACTGTAAAATTCTGTGCACTTGAAAATGTTGTCTGCAACATCTTTGAATTTAGAACTGTCCAAATTTTTGTTGTCTGGTAATGGGTTAAGCCTTGCCCAAATGTTAGTTTTAGACTTGTCCAAATTTAGAGATGATGCAAACAAAAAAATCCATCTGACATTCAGCCAAGCTCAGAGAACTCAATATCCGAGTTCATAAATCTATAAGTGTCAGGTTCCAACCCTGGCTATTATGCGTGCTGATATTTCAAGAAAGTCATTTGTCTCATACCCATGGAAGTGAGAAAGCAGCTTGTGGCTCATATTGGATATTGTGGTAGAACTGGTAAGAGAAATACCAGGAATTCATGGTTAGCTGCTTCAGCCGCGATATGACCATAGCAGTTGAAAGGGGCGTAAAACCCCATTCAATCGATCAGACTCTCAGGATGAAAAATCTTTTTGATAGGGGGGAAATATTGAGGAAAAGGAAGAAAATGAGTGCAATCAGTAGTCCCAAGCCTTTTCTTTTGGTCTGTTAAAAACAGTATTGTTTAAGAAAGGGTTAAGTTACAAAGCCATGCACTGAATAAAAAGCTACCAGTAATTTAATAATTCTTAACCAATTGACTCACATTAATTCCTTTTGAGGTCCTAAAAGAGAAAGACTTTTGAAGAAATTGTTTGTGACAAGCAATTTCTTCATTTCCCACAATGTTTGCTATCCATGAACACTAAACAATGTAAAATTTCAGTGTGACAGGCATATCTTGTGACAGTTTGACACCTTGTTCCTTCATGGACGTCAAAACCAGGGCTTGCTTTGGAAAGGGTTAAAATAAATATTACATTTCAATGAAATTTCTTATTTCATCATAGAAATTACCTTCAAGCCACACTATGATGAATGAACATACAATCTTAATACACTGGCACAAAGGAGAACAAAAAAGAAGGTACCAGTCTATAACACAGAAAATAGAACTGTTCTCTGAGATAGACTGTATCCTAGAAGTGCCTAAAGATGAGCAAGGATTAAATTGGCAGGTAAGGAAATATCATTTTAAATTAAAAGTAATGCAGATGACAAATCTCAGTAAATTTTGTTGCACATGTTTTTGGTCTTTTGCGGTAAAAAACATTGTGTAAAATGAAGAAATTGCTTGTCGCAAGCAATTTCTTCATTTTCCACAATGTTTTCCAGAGCCTTTGTTTTGATTGGTGTCAGAAAGCGCCAATGTGCAGGAATGGGTAATAAAATGAGCTGCTTCAGGAATACCATCTTCTCTAGCCAAGGTTGAACAAAAATACATTTGTGACCCGTCATGCTAAAAGGGACCTTATCCGAACTCAAAAAATCCAAATTTTGAAAACTTGTCAGACTCAGCACAGGTCAACCAGATACTTAATACGAAAAATGAACGTAAAGTAAGATAGGGAAAACATTCCAGATATAAAAAAGTACATACAAGTGAAAAGTGTCGGCCCCAGTCTGGCTGCGCGGACTGCGCAGACTGAATAGGGTCGATATTTTTCACACCCCCGATAAGGTCCCTTTTAGCGCGACGGGTCACATTTGTATTCACCCTTTGTGGTGCCAAATGATTACATCGCCCAAATAATTTTGACATTGCTTGAATCTCATTAGAAATGGACTACTTTGAATAGTTTCCATTAAGGCGAGCTAATGTCTGTTTGTTTTTTTCAGGCCACCATTGTAAGTCCACCAGAGAACAAGCCTTCATGTGGAGAAAGTGATAAAACTGTTGAAAATGAGATCAGCTCAATGGAATCTTCAAAAAAGGGCACTATTGAATTTTCAAAAAAGAGCACTATTGAATCTTCAAAAAAGGGCACTATTGAATCTTCAAAAAAGGGCACTATTGAATCTTCAAAAAAGGGTATCTTCAGTAAATTTAACTTTGATAACTTCAAAGATAGCTTCATAAAAGGTGGTAAAAACAAAGATAGATGATATTGATGGATATATAGAATGACATTTAATCCATTATCAGTGACGCTTTTTGACGCTCGTTAAGATAAAGGCTTTGGAACACATTGCGGAAAATGAAGAAATTGCTTGTGACAAGCAATTTCTTCATTTCCCCCAATGTTTTCTAACCCAAACAGAAAAGAGTTTTAGAATTTTATCAACTTTTATTTGTCATCTGCATCATCTTTGAATTTGTAACAGTCCAAAATTTTGCCGCTTGGTAATGGGTTAAAGGGAGTTTTTGTTTGTTATTTCTCAGACCACTATTGTGAGTTGTTATTTCTCAGACCACCATTGTAAGTCCATCAGACATAAACCTCCAGGTGAAGACAGTGATCAGACTATAGAGAGTGAGATCAGCTCAACAGAATCCTTAAAAAAGGACACTATTGAATCTTCAATAAAGGGTATCTTCAGTAAATAACTTTGATAACTTCAAAGATAGCTTCATAAAAGGTGGTAAAAACAAAGATAGATGATATTGGTGGATATATAGAATGACATTTAATCTATTATCAGTGATGCTTTTTGACGCTCGTTAAGATAAAGGCTTTGGAAAACATTGTGGAAAATGAAGAAATTGCTTGTGACAAGCAATTTTAGCATTTCCCCCAATGTTTTCTAACCCAAAAAGAAAAGTTTTAGAATTTTATCAACTTTAATTTGTCATCTGCATCATCTTTGAATTTGTAACAGTCCAAAATTTTGTCGCTTGGTAATGGGTTAAAGGGAGTTTTTGGTTGTTATTTCTCAGACCACCATTGTTGGTCCATCAGACAACAAGCCTCCAGGTGAAGACAGTGATCAGACTATAGAGAGTGAGATCAGCTCATCAGAATCCTCTAACAAGGACACTACTAGTATTAAATTTTCAAAAAAGGGAACCTTAAGTAAATTTAACTTTGATATCTTCAAAGATAGCTTTACAAAGAGTGGTAAAAACAAAGATAGATGATGTTTGTGGATTATAGAATGACATTTAACCCATTTCAAGATGGTAAAATTTTAGGGTGATCCACTTCAAAAACTGCTAAAAATGACAAAATGGATGTTATTGAAGATAGGATTTGTTTAAAATATGGCATAGAAAATATTGAGACAAAAGGAGAAACTGCTAATTATCAGCAGTTTCTTCTTTTGTTTCATTTTTTCCCAAGACTTTTCAATCAGGGACCTCAAAACCAGGTCTTGTTTGGGAAAGGGTTAGCCCATTACCAGACAGCAAAATTTTTAACTGTACCAAATTCAAATGTGTTGCAGACGACAATTTTATCTTATGCCCATTATTTTTTATGCCCCTGTATCAAAAGATCAAAAGTCTGTCCATCCGTCTGTCTGTATATCTGTCTGAAAACTTAACATTTGCCATTTCGTGGGCATTAGCGTTTCACATCTTGTTTTATTAATCAGTCTTTCTGTGTAGAAAATATTTTGGGAAATGAAGATTTTCCACAATGTTTTCCAAAACCTTTATTTTGTGGGATGCCAAAGAGGGTCATTTTCCTGCATCTTTTCAAGAATTGGTGCTTTGTTGGTGATTTACTGAAATAAATGATTATATTTAGCCTATGAGTCTCATTTTCTTCCATTGTCAATTTGTCAAAATTGTTTACTTTATAGCTTTTTCGAATATTTTCTGGTAAAAAGAAAACTGTCATTTATCTTTTTTCTTGCAACCATTTCTGATTTGGCCCATCTTGTGTTCAAATGGAAATGCTTTAAAGTGACATTTCAGAATTTTTTGTCATAAATTTCACTTATTTTTATCTGAAAGAGCATATTTCCTTTTGAAAATTCTGAAAATTTCAAGCCAAAATATAGCGCCGTTTACAAGAAATTTATATTTTTGTGTTAAAATTGAACAAATTGCTGTGGACAACAGTTCGGATTTATATGCAATTTATTGATTATGTATCAACTTTAAATGCGTGTTTCTCGCTTATTGGCAACAACTTAAAAAAAACTAATAGTATTTATACTCATTAGAATAACCAATATTGGCATCAAGACATACTTTAAAAAATTGAAATTGGAATGAAATGTCCCTTTAAAATATAGAATAGTCATGGTGGAAATATATCACTGCTTTTCTTCATAAATCTGGTAACTGCAGCTTGTTTTTACCCTTTTCCAACTTGCATAAAGTTGGACTCTTTAAATTTGAGAACTGCTACAGACAGCAAAATGAATATTGCTAAAGAAAGGATTTGTGTATGACTTAGAATAGAAAATCATGAGGACAAAGGATAAAGTGCTGACTACAAGCATTTTATTAGCTTGCCTCTATGTTTTTCTAAGTGGTTTCTAATAAGGACGTCTAAATCAGGTCTTGTTAGGGAAAGGGTTAAGCTGCGTTTAATTCATTCTGGAAAAAAGGCAGCAGTGTTGAATTTCATCCTAAATGTATACTCCTCACAAAAAGTTAAGCAACAAAGATATTTTCTTTCTCAAATGTGCTTTATCACATCTAATGATCTATGTTTTATACAATACAAAGTTGGGGTCTTATTACACAAATTACGTTAAATGATTGGGAAAATCTTCAAACAATAACACAGTTACAGATCCTCAAAAACCGTCCCGACGAAACAATGGTGCAAAACGTCACTCGCCAGCAGTTCAGAATGTGTAAAAAATTGTTTTCCGGCCACTTCAGGCCATGATCGAGCATCAAGTACCTGGTATGACCCCTACGATGTTCAACACACGCCAGAACACACCTTGGCATCAAGCAGATTTGTCTGTCTAATGTCCGTTGTGGATTGATCCTCCATTCTGTCTGCAAGACCTGTTGCAGTTCATCCAGAGTCTGTCGGCGAACATGCTGACCATAGACACGCCCTCAAAGAATGTCCTATGCATGTTCTATCGAATTAAGGTCTAGAGACGTAGCATACCGGTCTATATGTCTGATGTTGTTGGTCCACAGAACTTCAGTCACAATTCCAGACCGATAGGGACGGGCATTACCATCCATGAACATAACAGTTGGATCTGTTTAATGTGTCAGAAGGATGATAAAAGGCGTGATGATCTCGTAAATGCACCTTACACCAGTCATTGAACCTCGTCTGATGACAACCAGCTCTGTTCTGTGGCAAACACTGATACCTCTCCAGACCATCAAACTCCCACGTTCATATTGGTCGTGTTCAGCGATGTTACAGTCGGCAAACCGTTCATTACCGTTTCTCCACACACGTGTCATACCATCATTAGAATCGAGGCAGAATCTTGACGAGTCAGTTAAGAGTTTGTGACGCCAACGAGTGACCCTTAGTTTTGATGTTGATGTTCCAATATTAATCTTTGCCGTTGTTGTTTTTGGGGAAGTTTGATCCGTTGAAGTGGTATCCAGGACCTTAGACCTTCTGTGTTAAACATGTTCCTCACGGTTTGGATGGAAATTATGTTTCCTGACACCCTTTGGAGATCATTTTCCAGCGATCTGGCCGTTGTAAGCCAGTTCCTACGGACTAAGGTTGCAACATATCGGTCTTCACAAGGTGTTGTTACTCTTAGACGACCTGGATGTGGTCTCTCTGACATCTCTCCAGTTTGATTGTATCGGGTTATTGCTCTTCAGTCAATACTGCGATGAAATTTAAAGTGAATGGCAGCAGCAGTCTTGGTTGCCCCACCCTGTAGCATTCCAACAATTTGAGCCACTTCAATTGGAGGCAAGTGACGTATTGGCATGATTCAAATGTTGATGACATCAAAGTTGTCAAATTGACGCGTTTTAAGCACATACGGAGCTAATGCCAAGTTTGAAATCCGTATATGCGACACATTTTGCATGCATGTTTTGGGGGTGAGTGTGTTCTAATCACGTGATAGCTGTTTTTGGAGACGATAACATTCAGTATTCTTTTAAGTGTGTTTAAGCATAGATATGGCTGTCCGAAAAACAAATCTGTGCAAAAATTTCCGCATGTATAAAAAGAATATTGAGAGAATTACTTTTGTTACTTAACTTTTTGTGAGGAGTATAGTTAATTTAACATTGCACGAATTATGACTGTAATGTGAAAGGTGGCCTTCTCTGAAGTCCTTAACCCTTTCCCAAACAAGACCTGGTTTTGACGTCCCTATAAGAATAGGCTTGGGAAAACATTGAGACAAAAGAAGAAACTGCTGATAACCAGCAGTTTCTCCTTTTGTCTCAATATTTTCTATGCCATATTTTACACAAATTCTATTTTTAATAACATTTATTTTGTCATTTGTGGCAGTTTTTGAAGTGGATTACTCTAGAATTTTGTCGTTTGGGAAAGGGCTAAAACCTATAGATATAATAATGAATTATGATAAAAAGGTCGGCTTCAACAGAGTTCATTTTGCATTAAGAAAATAAACTTATTTGTAGAAAAAACTCTAGATTCTGAAATTCACGTGAAAAGTGAAATACTTCTACCCTTGTTAACATATGTATACTGCCTCTTGTTGATACTTTTCCCTACTTCCCAGATAACCCCTTTTACCCTTTAACAGATGGCAAATTTTGGACTGTTCCAAATTCTAAGATGTTGCAGACGACAATTTCGAGTTAATTACATTATAGAAGTCTTTCCATTTTTTGGTTAGAAAACATTGTGGACAAAAAAGAAATTGCTTGTGACAAATAATTTCTTCATTTTCCACAATGTTTTCCCAAGCCTCTCCTTGTGAGGGAGCCAAAAGGCGTCACTGTGCAGTAATGGGTTAAGCAACAAACACAAGCTTTACCCTATAAACGGCAAATTTTCAGACCACTCAAATTTGAAAGCGGCTGAAAATTACTGATTTTGTGATGATAAAATGTGGATTATTGTACAACAAAGCACAGAAAATATTGAGGCAAAAGGAGGAAATCACTGCTTTCCACGAAAACCTCGTATCTTCAGCTTAAAACAAGCTGCAGTTACGAGGTTTTCGTTGAAAAGCGACGAAATGCAGATTATCAACATTACTTCATTTGTCTTAATGTTTTCCAAATCAATTTCTGTAAAGGACACCAAGATCGGGTTATGTTATGGAAAGGGTAAAAAAAGATGATACTAGAATTCAGAAATATAACATTTGAAGTTTAATTTAATCCATTGGAAATTGATTCTTAACATACTGATGATATGTAGTTACTGTTAAGCCGAAATCGAAGCTATTTGATATACTTGGGCACTATTGAAATGGGATATTGGAAAAGTGAGCAGAATAATTTCGTTTACGAAAATTTCCTGAAAATATTGTTTAATTGAACGTTTAAATTACTGTAGACTTTTGGAAACGATGTAGCTGCATATAATTAAAGTACAAGAAACATGGTATAATCGCTTTCAACGAAAACCTCGTAACTGTAGCTTGTTTTAAGCTGCAGTTACGAGATTTTCGCTGAAAAGCAGCGGTATATTCTCTAAACGTCATTTCTATTACACATCTTGCACAGGTCTTTGTTTCAAAACTTTCTTTTATCAAAAATCATCTACTGCTAAAACTGTCATAAAATAAATGTAGATATCAGGTTATCAATAAATTACTGATTTTCATTTAATGTCTGGCTAGAAGCAGACGACACCGGCATCATGTTCGTGTGTGCATTCGTGTTGTCCGAAATATGGCTTGGAGCAGTCCAAAATGGAATATTCGTTCCCTGTACAGTTCACCTTGCTCAGTAAGATACGATCACTCCCGGGGCCGAACACAGCCAGGTCCACCGCACGACCGCCATTACTGAAAGCAATGACAAATGTTAAAATTAAACTAAATTGTACTGAATAGAACCAATATGCAGTAAAATCGTTTGAAATATATCTAGCTATTCATTTTCTCTTACAACAGAATTCAGGATTGGTCAGTATTCAAATGTGATACAGACGATAGGACCAGTGTTATTAGTTATTGAAAAAATAGAATGTTGCAGAATTGTAATTGAGAGAAAGTAGTAGCATATAAACTGATTGTGAGCTTAAAACCAGACGAGGACTTCCCCGGGGTAGGTGTTTCCCCACTTAGTTGGTGTGCTTTCACACAAAATTCCCCGGTTGGCAGCTGTTACAAAAAAACACACACACGCACACACAAGTGGTCCGGCTTTGTAAAAATACATTTTAGGTTTCGAATTAAGCTGCAGTTCTAACTACGACAATAATTTCTAAACCAACCGACAGTAGACAGTATTATTCAATGAATATATCCATTCGTTTGTTCTCGCTTTATTGGATTTTTAAATATCTTATTAGAATCTATATTTATAGAAGTACATGTATTTTAAAAAGTTACTCACTAGAATCCCATCATTCTGCAGACGACAGAAGCATCAGCATCATCCCAAGCATTGTCACAAATAGTCCCCCACTCACCGCGATGTGAAATCTCGACACGGCCATGTTTATTGTCAGGCCCGCCTACCACACGGATAGCTAGAGGAATGAAACAAACATTTATATGTATTAACCCTTGTCATGCTAAACTAAAAGAAGCAGGCAGGGTAGAATAAGGCCAGACTGCACTTATGTGCAGGCTGGTCTTTTTCTATTCTGTCTGCCACAGCAACCGGAATATTTTGTTTCGGTATCGGGAACAACATGATGAGGGTTTCCAAGAACCCAATCATTTTCCAGACCTCGGTAACGTCATCGTAGTCCCAAGCATTGTCACAAATAGTCCCCCACTCACCGCGGTGTGAAATCTCGACACGGCCATGTTTATTGTCCGGTCCGCCCTCTATAGATAGACAACGACCTGTGAATGATCAAAGATCGGCGAGTCTAAATTGACGGGGGATGAGGGATTTCGTATTATAGAAATATGTGACTCGCATTCGTCTCCCTGTAATAAATCGACGAAGTACTATCTGGACACAGCTATTGAACTCACAGTGCATCACGTACAGCACGCAATACCTGTCATTGTTCGCTTTTATTCACTGGAAAATAGGCACTCCTCCCTATTTACATGTATTGTAATATACCGTAACCTTTCGTCACGGCTCACGACTCGATGTCCATTTATACACGGATAGCTAGAGGAATAAAACACTCATATATGCATTAGGTTACAAGAACCCCATAATTCTTCAGACGGACAGTAGCGTCATTGTTGTCCCAAACATTGTCACAAATAGTCCCCCACTCACCACGGTGTGGAATCTCGACACGGCCATGTTTATTGTCAGACTCGCCCACTTCACGGATAGCTAGAGGAATAAAACAATGTTATTGTCCGGTTGTATAGCTCACGATAATTGACCTGGTAGATGATCCCATTCGATTAGCATGGGCTGCTCTGCCAGGTCATTTATCGTGAGGTATACTACTAATACGAAGGTTAAAAACTGAGACTGCATTGGGCGATGAATTTATATCTTACCCCAAGTTTAACTTCAAGCCATTCCATACATGATAATTATAGTCCAGCAACATTATTCCGGGACATCTGCACATATGTAATGAACCCACTTCGGGAATGTTTTGTTAAGGCGCCCAACTAACGGACTTTGCACACGGAAATTAAGTCAGTGTCTCGGGTTAATTTTGGCGGAGATTATGCCTACTAAAGAATGCATGCATGTATTTCTAAAAACTTCTCGTGAATATCTTTTGGTTTTTAATTTTGGTTTGTAGAAAACATAGATCTAGTTAAGAAGACAAAATGGCGACACAGTCAATCTGAATATTCCGAAGAATTTTGGCCAAAAACTGTATATGAACTCACACTGGCATCATTACGTCATTTACACTCCTAGAACGATTTTTCTTGGTCTTTCTACTTTAACCCCTAGTATTAGACCCCTAATAAGATTTGCGCGACGTCGGAATTATTCGGGCGACGTCGAACCGACTGTCCACCGCCGAATGTTAACGAATGTTAACGACCGCGCCCGAATAGGTACGGATACATAACGACGACGAGTTATCTCAAAATGGCCACATTACGGGTATTCTACCTTAATTATGTAAAAGGTGTACTTACCCATATCGCATTTTACAGTAGCCACATGTCCTGTTGAACAAAGAGAAGAGCTCGACAAGTCGATGTGTTCACAATCAAAGATGGACTTGTCACCCCTGCCGCACTTCATGTTGCTCATTAGGTAGGGTAGACTAGAGCGTGTTGGTGTCCACACTTTACCGGACCTGAAAATGGCAAACATAATTTTGAGTCATGACCTGGAAAAGGGTCCCTTTGGGGATTCAAACCCAATATGGGTTCAGATCAGACTGTTGACTCAAAACTGTTACATATTCAATCATACATCATTTATATAAAAAGGTAATATATGTCATCTGCTTTTAGCACAGTTTGCGTTTTCAAATCGTCTCAGTTTAGCTTACTTCTCAAAGCTAAATTAATTAATAGTAGGCCTACGAGGCCTCGTATATTACAGATTTCATTTCACATGTCGCAGCTTTACCTTTTATCATGATAAATTACACCCCTGGGCTTTTTCATGTAACAAATCGGTATTTTTTCTTGTATAGCGGACGATAATTGACATAGCAGAGCTTTCAATTCGATTAGCATTGGCTGCTCTGCCAGGTCATTTCTCGTGAGGTATACACATGTTATATCTGTGTACTATGATACAAGTCTTTTTGAAGAATGTTACGCTATATGCGAAACATGAAGACATTTTGAATAAAGGTCAGTGTCAGGTCAAATGAAATCCGCAATACATATGAGAAAAACGTGCGGCAAGAGCGTGAACACATTTCAAAATTGCAATAGTATACCGCAATCAGCACATTCATCGCTAATTGAAAAAGTTGGATTGCTAGGCTCGACCATGTCTTCCGAAAAATCAGGATTAAAATCAAGATTCGGGGGCTTTCGAAACTTAAGTCTGGCAGATATAAATCAGAACACATGCATTATGTTTGACTATTTCCACGGGCATCTTTGATCGTGAACGGAACTATTGGTATAAAAATGGGAGCACAAGACTTTATTCTAAGGTAAGACTTAGATGTTGAAATGGTCAGACCTACAGAAGAGGGAGTGATGATGACTTTTCAAAATGAAATATACCACTAAATGTTTAAATCAAAGCCCATGTTGTGGGAACTCATTGGAATCGTCTCGTCGAGTCGATTCAAATGAGTACCCTCAACATAGGTTTTGGATTTGAAATAAAAAAAAAATAGACTTTCTTCATCCTCTTTCATCTGTTATTCTGAAATGGTCTAGGAAAATAGAATGCTTCTTTTGTACATTGTGTAATGGTCTCATTCAAGGTAGTTCAAACTAACGGAATCTACGGGGCGTCGGAACCTTTCGTGCAACGTCGTATTAAGCATTCGTATTTGTATCCAATTATTTCAAAAGCGTGATGAGTTTAAAAAGAATATAACCGAATGTTTACGACGTCGCCCGAAAAATACAACCGTCTCGTGAATGTCATTAAAAGGTGTGGACTACCTTACCAAATACAAATACGACGTTTCGTTTGGGGTTATTCTAAAGCCTCGCAACTACAGCTTGTTTGAATCTGTATTTAAGAGATTTTCAGAATAACACCGATGATTTGGTTACTGTACATTTTCAGAATGATTTCATGCTTATTATTGATAAGGAAAAGGGCTATGCCTTTGTTGATCCATAGCTAGGGATGCTCTCTCATGTCATTTATTGTGAACTATACTCACTCGAATCCCATCATGTTACAGAACAAGTTGGCGTCCTCCTGGTCCCATCCTGCGTCACAAATTGTGCCCCATCGTCCCCTCACGTAAACCTCCGCAGTGCCCATATACTCGGATCCGTGGGTAATTCGAACAGACAGGTAGTCTGGAAATATAAATAATATGTGTAACTTTTGAAAATCTAGAAACTAGAAGCAAAAGAAATGAGTTCGCAAACACTGGCTTCTGACGGTACAGTACCATAAGAATTATTCTTAGCACTACATTAAATTAACTTAATTTTGGCGACCATCTTTGTTTTTAAGTCATGCACCTCGTTGTAATTTAGTGCACATTTTGACAACCTGATATTGCTAGTATGACAATTGAAGATTGATTCACAGACCAAACCCTTTCCGTAGAGTATACTTTTCCTCACATTCTTAGTTTCACTGATCGAATTCCGCTCGATTCAACGTTTGGCGGTTATGTGGTTGCTTTTCAATATCTTTTCGTCAAAATATAAAAAGTGGAGAGAAATACTGCTTTGATGAAGTCTTATATTATGTAGGCCTTCTTACCAACTTCTTTCCTAAGTTCAGATATAGTTTTCCTCTCGTTCTCCAAGTTTTGCTGGATGACTGCATCTTGTGTTTTCACGGCGGCCATCTCAGTTTTCAACTCCTGGACCTCATTGTACATCGACGTCACACAGTTAGGCGCCACGATGTCCAGTTCGGCGGCACAGCGTTGTGATAGACTCTGTTGCGCGAACGGTACACCGCCGAAAAGGGCATCTGACCTCGTTACCATGGCAACCAGAACCATGGCTACTAAATATGGTGTTTTCGTCATCATCGTTGTTGATTCTTCCTAATGTATAAGTATGGGATGTTCTGTGAACAATTATATGGGCTAGACAATGTATTAACATTTGAAAAAAAATTGTGAAAAGTTTGAAGTTGATTCAATGGTTTTCTGGAAGTAGTCGATCTTTAACCCTTTTCCATACAGCAAAATTCGAGCAATTGAAAAGCTTCTTCAAATAACAAAATGAATGTTTAAATATATGGGGGTGTAAATATAGCGCAAAAATATTGAGACAAAAGGAGAAAATGTTGATTATCAGCATTTTCTGCTTTGCCCCAATGTTTTGCCAGGCTTTTTCTACTAAGGACGTCAAAACCGTGTCTTGTTTGGTAAAGGGTTAAACAGTACCTGATAAAACAAAGTTATTGATGAGCAAACAAATCCCTGACATCTTAACACATCTGCTTCGAATCAATTCAAATTCAAATCGGTCACTTATTAACATATTTTTGAAGATCGTGTACAATTGTTGTTGTTGTTGTTGTTGTTGTTGTTTATGTGTCACGTGATTCCCCGTCATGACGTAAGTTTTTGCATTTTGAAAAGTTTGGAACCATCTGAATGAAACAATATTTACTTCGCGAAAGTGTAAGCATTAGAGCACTATTTCACCCAAACCAAATGCAACGTAAATGAATCTTCGACAATAGGGAACGATTTTCTCCTTAACAGTGACATAATTTCGGACAAACAAACATCATTTCGTGGGTGTAGTTGCTATTATAAAATCTCGTAACTACGGCTTGATTCAAGCCGTAGGTACGAGATATTGTAACAACTCCGACGGTTTTCAAAATATAACGATGAACTCAGTCTATTTTTAGCATGAAATTCATTGCCATTACACTTGCTTGTTGTTGAGTTTTCTTAGTACATTTTCATTTATTTTTATTTCATTTATGTTCTATTTGAAATAAAAAAAGAAAAAAAAAAGAAATACTCAAAATTGTATTTATTCAAAAATTACAATTACAAAAACATTTGGATCACATTTATTCTATTAAAATCGGATTCATAGTAAAAAATGTTATTAAAGATTTAAATTTCAAACTCGATTTTCTCGAAAGTGTGAAAAATGTCTGTTAAGACATTCTCTCTAATATTAGTGCGACGTTTTACAACGTTCTTTGAATATATTTATTTCTTGTTCATCTATAATAATTTTAATTAATCTTTGAGATAATGGAATAAGCAATAAGTACAGTTAAATCTATTATCATAAGCCCTTTCGCAAACGACAAAATTTCAAACTAGTGTTAAAAGATTTCTCCTTTTACCCATTTTTTTCTATGTTAGATTCGTCAACAGTGGCCTATGTTTTGGAAATAGTCAAAATTTGACATACCTTATTTTCCGCTGCGAAGACCGAGCACTTGTGCAGGATCCAGGATTTGCTGCATCTTATATAATGCGTAAGTCAGTCGCACATTTGTGTTGCCAAGCAAAAAACTTCTCTTTGTTTTGGATTATCTAATATTATGAGTCATTTTTCAAGGGAAAGTCGTCAAAAAGAATGAGGAAGAAGGAGTACGTATATTGTGACCAAAACTATTGATAAGAGGGGTGGAAGCATTTCAAAATTATATATTTCATGTATTGTTCATCAAACCCTATGTTGTGGGTACTCATTGGAATCGTCTCGTCAAGACGATTAAAATGAGTACCCACAAGATAGTGTTTGGATTTCAAATAAAAAATATAGAATGTCTTCAATCCCTCTTATCTGCTGCTCTATTGTGAAGTCGGAAGATGGGGTGACCATGGATAAGCCGTTAGCAGACGGCAACCTTTTAGACTGATCCAAATTAAAAAGTTTTGCAGGCAACAAAATAGATGTAACTGATTTCGAAAGTAGAAAATGTGTTTGGGAGAAATTGCTATTTTATCAACAATCTCTTCTTTTCCCTCAATGTTTTCTCAATGTTTTCCCAAACAAATTATATATATTAAGGACGTCCTTTTTTGGATATGGTTAATTACGGTGCGATTTTGGATCGGTCTAGATTCAAAGAAATTGTAGACAACAACTTGAGGTGAATAGAAATTTGCATTGTTTGGTCTTTCTGACTAGAAATATTGATGGAAAGGAAGAAATCGTTTGTCTATGACAATTTCATCACTTTCCACAATCTGTTCCAAAGCCTGCATGTGCACCAATAAGTCATTGTATGGGAATGGGGTTAACGGCTGTGACTATCACAGATCCAGATCAAATCGTATCTGAGAGCAGTCTGATCATGAAAAATGCTCCAATCCGAGAATTGCTACTAGTAATAAAGAGGCTATCAGAGATCAACGTAGATCTTGATCAGACCGTGCGTTTGGACATGCTGATTTTGGTCCATGTTGATCTGAAATGCCATAAGGGCACTTTTTTCAGGTTCTAAATCGCATGTTTTAGAATAATACGTTTCTAATGCACGGTGGACAATCACGTGATACAATATTTTCAGAAAATCTTCAATAATAATAATAATAATAATAATAATAATAATAATAATAATAATAATAATAATAATAATAATAATAATAATAATAATAATAATAATAATAATAATAATAACTTTATTTAGAGAAGGTAGCATATTAAGACATATATAATTCAATAATATTGAATTTATCTTATTTACAATATGGCCTTCTAACAATAACACTCATACTAACATAAGTAAACGAACACACTTCCGCCTTATTCTCACCTTATCTCCCTTCTCTGTTACTCACACACACACATACACACACACACACACACACAAACATTCATAAACTATAACGTTCAATCAAATCAAAATTGATTAAGTTAATATTAATTTTATTGATTAGCTATCTATTAACCCTTTCCCGAGAGACAAAATTTTGGGGTGTTTAATTTGAATGTTTAAGCAAATGTCAAAATGGATTTTACTTCAAGAAAATAAATGTGAATAATATAGGTCAAGAAACATTGAGGATAGAGGAGAAAAAACTGATTTTCAGCATTTTCTCCTTTAGACACAATGCTTTCCCATGTCATTTCTAATTGGGTATGTCAAAGCCAGATCTTTCTGGGAAAGGGTTAACTTAATTTATTTTCAGTCAAGAATTTCTTTACTCTGACAGATACTCATCTTCACATTATTGTTTATACGTTAGATAATAATTTCTTATTTTTTGCTTGAAATTAGCAAGTTTTGCCTCCGATCTTAAGCTTACAGGAAGGTCGTTCCAGATGTCAACGCTTTTATAATTTAGACTATTTTGATAAATATTTGTTTTTGGTTGTTTGTTTAATGTGAGTTGATTCTGAGTTTCAGAGCGTAAATTATACAAATCATTTCTAGAAACTTTAATTAAATTCATCATGTAATCAGGAGCGTTGTAGTTTAGCGTTTTATAAACTAGAACTGCAATGTGATAATTACATCGGTTTGAGAATGTCAACCAAGAAAGTTCTTTGAACAATTCTTCTGAAGATGACTTCATTGGCTTACAAAGGATTAATTTTGCTAGTCTTTTCTGAAGAGAATATATCGTCGGTGTAAATGCAAAACCTCGTATGTCGATTGTTGCAATCTTCAAAGTACAAACTTGAGTGCACAATTAAAGACAACTCTTGCAGGTTTTGAGATATTTTACTGATCAGTATTAATGGAAAATCCTTTCTGAACAATGTGTCCAAATTTCAAGTAAAACATTTCAGTTTAGGAAAAGTTAGTACACTTGTTTCCCTTCCCTTTAAAATTTTCCAAAAACAAGATACGAGATTTTGCATTTACAACGACGATATTTTATTTGTATAGCGCTTGTCAGTTTTACCCCAAATGGCACAGCAATAGTCAATCAAAGTGCTGTCAGCACTGTAGATTGGGCATCACTGAGAAATTGATATTGTGACAAAAGGACAATATGCTGATTTTCAAAATTGCTCCATTCTCTATTCGATGGATTTTAAGCATTTTCTATGAAGCGAGTAAAAAGGCGTCATCGTTTGGAAAATGGTTAATCAATGTGTAGGCAAACGTGCATAGGTGATAAAAACAAGTTGAATGTACACCCTTCAGGTGAATCCAAAAGGTGAGGCTGTTTGGGAAAAGGAAATGTTACACTTTACCGGATTTTACATTAAATCAACATGTTAAATTATTCTTATTCTTAGCCAATCAGAATAATACCAAGTACGGACCCATTATAGAGGCTTAGCCTTACTGATCTCTGATCTGCAACTCGGTCTGCAAACATATTTCGATTAAATAGAATGCACTTGTTCATTGGATCAAATGATCAGTCTAAGAACAGTATATGTGGTAAAAATGTTAAAATTCTACAAAACGGCAAAACTAAGACGATGATTTTACTTTGATTAACATAATTATAAATCACAGTGTTTATACTCTATAGCCTCGAACCATTCGTCCTTTTCCAAACAAGACATTGTTGTGAAGCAAATAATATGAAACACACAAAGATAACCGGAAATTTCTTCTTTGTCCCAATGTTTTCTGTGCTTCATTGTACATAACATGATTTCATCTTTATCGTCACCCGTTTCGTCGTCTGCAACTCTTTCTAATTTGAACCACTCTAAGATATTGTCGTTTGGAAGAGCCTTTAACACACTGAGTTAAAAAAAACAAAACAATAAAGATAAAGCGATCAATGCAGAATAAATCCTTAACCCAATTTCAAGCAAATAAATTGTTACTTTGTTTGGTCTTTCTGAGAAGAAAATATTGTGGGAAATGAAGAACTATCTTTTCACAACCATTTCTTCATTTTCTACCATGTTTTCCAAACACATAATATTTCATGGGAACCTAAAGGTGTCAGAATATAGGAATGGGTGAAGCGCACACATTGTATCTAGTGAATGGGCTAAGGTGGCAGTGGGCTACAGTGGCAGTGTCAAGTAGTGACCCAGTTAAACACCTGGCAATGCATTCACTGGTAAACGACCATTGAAAGTCAGAGCAGTAATATTGTAACTATATGGAATTTATCTGAGAGTTACACTATTTTGCTTTCAAGCTCTTTACTCAACGGATAAGATTGTAAAAACGCTGAAAATACTAATAGGCATTTAATTTAAGGGAAAATTTCATCAAATGTAATTATTAACCCTCTCCTTATTTGTCGCAAAAGTGAAAGAGATGAAAAACTTTGAAGATATTGACTGATAAAGGATGTTTCTGTGGTGTTTGAAATAACATAGTTTGGATTGAACACATGGCTCAGCGGGTTAGGGTTAGAACGTAGTGTCTGGAGTGATGTCTGGAGTGAAAAAACTGGTTATAATAGATTGGGCTATAAATAGCCCAATCTAAAAACAGGTAAAATGTATGCGTTGTAAAATAGGATTTTCATTTCTTTCGTCAAGTAAAACGATATATTCTTAAAAAGAGATATTTTCCTTTTGAGTCCACAGCAAACATAATCAATGTGCGTGTGCCAATTTAGGTGATTATCAATGTAGACGCCTAGAACTTTTTGAGTGTGTACATTTTCAAGTCGCACTCCATTAACATTTAATATAAGCTCATCTTGGTGTAAAAGTTTATGTTTGGACCCGATTAGCATGCATTTACTTTTCGTGGGGTGTATAGACATATTGTTTAATGAACACCATTCCTGTACGGAGGAAATGCTTTCTTGGAGTTTATTTTGTATAGTGACTAGGTCATAACCTGCTTTATACATTGTGGAGTCGTCTGCATATAGATAATAATTTTGTAAATACTGGATCGATTTAAATTCGGTTTGCAGAGAATGGGGACAGACGTCACCCATTAGATGGACGTAGTTGATTTTTGAAATATTAACTAATAAAAAAGTTATTGAAGATAAACCAAAATTTTGGTTTATCTTCATTAACTTTTTTAAAAGTTGATTCTTCAAAATTCCAACACGTCCAGCTTATTCCCGGCATTTGCCCACCTTCTCTGCTTCAAACCGAATTCAAATTGGTCAAGTGTTAAAAAAAGATATTGAAAATTATCGGAAATTCTGAGTCACATGATTATACACCGTGTAATATATAAGTAACTTTGCAAAAGAATCCTACAGAAAGAATGGGGAAGAAAAATGAGATATGCGCAATCTGAATGTGGGATGGTTGAGATAAGACGTGATCTTTAGCAACCATAACTGTAGACGACAGCATTTTAGACTTATAAAAACGAATTGTCTTGAAGCAGGAAAAAAGGTCCATATGGCAAGTTTGACCAAGATGGATTCAGATCATCCTGCGCCTACGTACAGTCTGATCGATATCCATGGTGTTCTCTCATAACTTCTTTAGCCCTTTCCCAAATAAGACCTGGTTTTGGCGTCTCGAACAGAAAAAGAGTGGGAAGATTTTGACGCGAAAGGGTAAAATGCTGATAACCAGCATTTTCTCCTTTTATCTGAATATTTTTTGTGCTACATTTACACGAATCTTATATTTATAAACACCAAATAAGTCCGACCTCTGCAGCAGATTTCAATGGAACCAACCCAAATGTTGTCGTTTGGAAAATGGTTAAGGTAGAATACCCGTAATGTGTCCATTTTGAGATTCATAAAACATCGGATATTTTCGAGTGTCGTCGTTCCTAGACCTATTCGTGCGCGGTCGCAAAACATTCGGCTTGGAAAGTTCCACCGCCGAATGTTTTCGACCGCGTCCGAATAATTCCGCCGTCGTGCGAATCTCATTAGGGATGTACTACCTTAACACTGGTGGGAACTGTAAGAGACGAGCATTAGTCCTGATCAGAATCATTTTGCATGGCAAAGCCGCCAGAAGGAATTGGGCAAAAAGAAAGAAAATGACTTTTGTAAGATCAAAATTTGGGATGATGAAAGATGCCTAACCCATTACCACACATCAATTGGCGCTTTTTGACGCCCCTCAAGAAAAAGGCTGGAAAAACATCGTGGAAATGAAGAAATTGCTTGTGACAAGCATTTTTTTCATTTTCCACAATGGTTTCCAAAATCGTTATCTCGTAGGGCACCAAATGAGTCACCATGTGGGAAAGGGTTAGCTTAATATCCGTAGTCCTGAGTTATAAGAGAACAGCATTAACCCTTTCCTAAACAAGACCTGATTTTGACGTCCCTAATAAAAAAGGCTTGGCAAACATTGAAACAAAAGAAGAAACTGTTGTTAACCAGCAGTTTCTCCTTTTAGGCTATATCAATATTTTCTGTACCAAATTTTACACAAAACCTATCTGTAATAACAGCTATTTTGTCATTTGTGGCAGTTTTTGAAGCGAATAATCCTAAAATTTGTCGTGTGGGAAAGGGTTAGCTTAATAACCATAATCCTGAATTATAAGAGAACAGCATTAATCACGGTCAGAATCATTTTGCAAGGCAAAGCCGCCAGAAAGAATGGGGAAGAAGAAAGAAAATGTAGGATCAAAATGTGGGATGATATCTAGATAAGGTGTGTCCTGTAGCAACCGTTACCAAAGTTACAATTCCCATTTTCGACAATGTTTAATTTTATTTAGACGGATTAACCATTTCCCAAACGAGACCTGGTTTTGACGTCCCAAATAGAACAGGCTTGGGAAAACATTGAAACAAAAGAAGAAATTGCTGATAATCAGCAGTTTCTCCTTTTGCCTCAATATTTTCTGTGCCATATTTTACACAAATCATGTCTTTATTATCATGATTTCTGTAGTCTGCAGCATCTTTCAAATTGGACCACCCTAAAATTTTGTCGTTTATACGGATTAAACCATTTCCCAAACAAGACCTGGTTTTGACATCCCTAATATGAAAAACATAAGAATACATCGAGACAAAAGAAGAAAATGCTGAAAATCAACGTTTTCTACTTTTGCCTTAATATTTTCATAGTTTTCTTGTACACTTTTTCCAATTTGTTCCAACATCCATTTTGTTGTCTTTAGCAGCTTCCAATTTCGACCACTCTAAATTTTGTCGTTTGGGAAAGGGTTAAATTCAAATGAGTTGCAGACGACAAAGGAAGTGGAACGAAAACTTTAGATTTGTTTCCAATAGGAAAGATACCATTACGGGAAAAATGTAAAATTACTGTTTGCCAGCATTTTCGTCTATTCTCCCAATGCTTTCCTTACTTATCTCATTATCTTTTGTTTCAAATGGTAGGGAAAGTAAAAACACATGTGTTATTCAGAAATTAGTCGAACTAGCTGATAAGCGACTTGTTATGAATAAGGGAGACATTTTTATGGGGTAAATCCTCGGGGATGGTCAAACCGTTCGATTATTATGGGTTATCATATGTTGCAACCGAAGAAGCTATTGAAGAACAACGTTGATTATGGTCTTTTTTGTCAAATCCTTCCTCAAATGAACTGGTATATATCACTGCTTTTCAACAAAAACTTCGTAACTGCAGCTTAAAAGTTTTAAGCTGCAGTTATGATGACTTTGTTGAAAAGCGACGATATGTATGCATAACTGTAGGCCCTAAGCGATAGCATTGAACTTGTTCAAGGAAAACGAAAAAAAAATAATGGTTATCAAACTTTTTTTTAAATGAATTTGAGTTGGGGTCAGTAAAATGACCTTAATAGCATTTCAGACTAGTCAGCTTCCAGATCAACCTGAGGCGCGTTCTTTAGAACGAGATTTTTTAAGATTTCTAAAGGTGTTTTGGATAAAGCGTTTTTAAGACCGAGACTTTGACCGAGCTGTTCCGAATGCTCCATATTTATACAAATGACGTCATAATGACGTCATTTGTATAAAGTATGGAACATTCGGAACACCGCGGTTTATGAATTATGGAGTGTTCGGAACAACTCGGTCAAGTTTCTTTTATATTGTCTGTAGAGTTGACCGAGGGGTTCCGCACGAAGTATAGGGTAACGGCGCCTCCCATTGAGCGTCTTAAAATCTTGCTCTAAAGAACGCTTTATCCTTAAATATCTTAAGAAATCTCAAGATATCTCAAGAAATCTCGCTCTAAAGAGCTCACCTCTGATTTGAATTCATTCTATTCTTATCGAAGAAGCTATAAGAGGAAAACATGGATCTTGATCAGAGTGTGCATATGCACTGGCTGATCTGGGTCCATGTTGGTATCAAAGGCATGAAATGCATTTGATTCAAGACCCTGTCACTGGTGGGGAACTCGGCCAAAGCGAGGGACGATTTTTCGCGATCAATGTATTCCGTCGGTGTTGTTATAAAATATCGTAACTACGACTTTATCGAAGCCGTAGTTACGAGCTTTTATTACAACACCCACAGTTTGTCAATACAAAACGGTAAACTCGGTCTGTTTTTAGAACAAGTCCATAGTCATTAGAAAAAAAATCTATAAACTCACATTTAAACGCAAAATATCTATACATTGTTGTAGCGAAAATTATTTCAGTTTACCACCAGTGCCTGTATCATTTATATTTTGTTAAATCTTACAAATTAGATCTGTAGAAGTCCGCCGCGATATGACCCTGGTAGTTGAAAACGGCGTAAAACCCCAATAAACTCAAACTGTAGAAGTCTCGAATAGACGGGACTAAAAATGAGAAATACAGAGCTATGCACTGGTAAAAATGAATTTGGCAGCGGTGGGGTTCGGACCCACGCCTCCGAAAAGACTGAGCATAAAACCAGGGTAGATCGAGATCAGCATGCACAATGCATAGACAAGCAAGATGATCTTTATTTATGCTTCTCAAAGTTCATAAACACAGTAATTACATATCGACCCTTTCCAACAAAAACCTCGTAACTGCAGCTTAAAATAAGCAGCAGTCATGAGGTTTTTGTTGAAATGCAACGATGAGTAGCCTTAGTGATATCAGAGGACTAAAATTTAAAAAAAAATATTTTATTTATATCAAACTTTGTTGGAAAGGATAAAGTTCATAAATCGTGTTGAACAGCGTAATTCTAGACTTTCTCAGGAGTGAGAAAAACCAAGTTTCGCCAGATAATGGACAAAATATTTTTCTGTTTCCAAAATTCTTTTGTTTTTGCTCCGTATCACGGCCGCTTATCTACTAAATCACAACATTTTGTTGTGTATGAAAAAAAGTTTAGAGGATATCCGGTTGGCAGTTAGAGGAGCCAACAAAACGGCGGGTGAAAGGCGAGTCTCGTCTTTTAATCGAAACGTTCTTGTTTCTAGCTCGAAAATCAAAAATCAGAGAATGTCATACAACCCTTTATTCATTTTCACATATTTGTGAGCCCCATCCAAACCCCGATTCCCAGAGATTGAACGGAAATTCATTTTCTCCCGTTGCAAGGGTAGCCCCAATATTGACATTTCGTCAATCCTAATGAGCGTTTGTCCACTTTCTGAGGATAAATGGCCCAAAACCTGTGTGTATTATAAAATAGTTATATGTACATTACATCGCGCAAACAATATTTTAATAACTTACTGTCGATCTTTGAAGAAAATCAGTTCTTCCGGTCAGTTTGTGCGTTAGAGGATAGGTTGTGAGTAAGAGGATAGGTTGTGATTTAGAAGACAGAATGCATTCATTGCATTTAATACCATTTGTCATTGTTTATATGCGAATTAAGCCAAACCGAAATACTCTCATTACTAGACTAGTCTTGTCTAAAGATTAAACCCTTATTTAACGTAAGAATCACTTTGTCATTTTTATTTGACAGAGTACGGGCTCATTGTGATATGATATAGACAAACCCTTTTTACACACCAGTTATATAATATTATATATCATATAACATTATCTCATCTAAATGAATGTAAGGTTCTTATGCATAATAGATTTATAACAATGTTTGATATAAACATTCACTATCCTTTGTGTTTCTTTCTGTCTGTCTGTACTCTGTGCGTCTTCATGTGAACTTATGTACAATTCAAAGTAAATACTGTGCAATATTCCAGCCATTTTTGTATGCTCTAAAGTAGCCGCTTTAAAATATATTTGCGTAAGAAGTGGAAAATCCGGAGACAATAAAGACGTGTCAAAAATACAGATCTGTAAATCTTGTTTATCCATAGATCTTCTTGTTTATTGATTCAATATGTTTAATATTAAGACACCAATCATATAGGCCTACGAATTGATACATTAATAAATTTTGCAAGTTGTAACATACATTAAATATGAACTTTGTGAAATCCGTACTTTATCACTTTTGTCAACTTCAACGATGGTTTGTCTAGGTACAAACCACGTCATCGTTAAAAAATATCCACGCATGCCTCACTTCCAAAATATTGTAAAGTTCCTGCAGCTTATTGAATAAGCGATAAAAATAGCCTAAAGTTTCTCCACTCCATACACCCCGCATCAGATTAGTCTGATCTCATTTGTGGCGAGGAATTGGGTCAACACATCCTGAAAATCAACAAAAGCAAATTATTAACCTTGGAAGTAAGAAATTCACCTCTAGCATGCAGCTTCATATCAAGCAGAAACTAACGACGGTAAATAACCCTTTTAGAAATGATTCCAATGTTGTAATATATCGTTTTGAGATCATTCCATGAGAAAATCAATGACACAAAGATTATCAGTTTACCTCTCTTAATTAAAAAGATTTATGACCATTTGACGTTCATACAAATATAGACAAAATCTGTCGAATCTACAATTTTGCGTGTAGGATTCTTAACATCATTCAATACTCCAAAATAAAGGGCCACTAAAATACTTGGATGACAGATCTAAGTTTGTCTACTAGTCTGGAACGCTTTTGCAGTACTTTCTTTATATATCTAGGGACACGACTTGTATCCAGTTCAAACAGTGATTTTTGAAAACAGTGATTTTGTTACCTAATTTGGACACACCAGGAACATGAGGAAAGGTGTTGAAATCTCATACCTGCATTGGAACAACAAATCTATTGTAAATATTTTAACCATTGCAAATACAACTTACAAAGTTTGATTACAGGCATATCTTCACACCACCAACGTTTTAAAAATCTTTCCGAAACAGCTACATTTTAGGTTGGTCCAATTTGAAAAATGCTGTAGACGACAAATGGATACTAATACCAAGATGATTTATATAAAGAGAAGTAGTACAGAGAATACTGAGACAACGGGAGAAATTGCTGATTAACAGTAATCTCTTCTTTTGTGTCAATACTTTACAACCCCTTTCTAATAAGTACGTTATACCATGCCTTGTATGAGAATGGGTTAAAGAATTCCATTTACACATCATGTAAAAGCAACGGAACAAGAGAATTCGATTTCCTTCATAAAGATTTCTCCAAAAACCCTGTCCCATACAAGATATATTTTATAACTCCCTTGTAAAATAGTTTCGGAAAACATCGAGAGAAAGAAGAAATTGTTGATTATCAGCCCTTCCCTCAATATTTACGCCCTCAAACATATACTTCTCACATCTGTAACTCTTTATAAATAAAGCAGTCCAAAATTGTGTCATTTTGAAAATACTTTTGAAAACTCTTCGTGCACCCATTACCAAAATGGCTAAATATTTGACTTTTCCGAAGCAAAAGATGTAGGCCTAGCAGACAAGAATATCAGGTGTATGAAATTTAAAAAAGAGAACGCGCAAACGTCCTCTTAACTTAAATTTTTCATTTTAAATTATCACATGCAGATTGGCAGACAAGCAGACAATGTTAAAGGTCTGTGTCCCTGATGTATCAATTTACTGGGCGTAAAAATACGTTATGCCATTTCACTCACCCTTTGAAAATAGACATATCACATAGAGTATTTCGGTTTGGCTTAATTCGCATATAAACAATGACAAATGGTATTAAATGCAATGAATGCATTCTGTCTTCTAAATCACAACCTATCCTCTTACTCACAACCTATCCTCTAACGCACAAACTGACCGGAAGAACTGATTTTCTTCAAAGATCGACAGTAAGTTATTAAAATATTGTTTGTACGATGTAATTTACATACAACTATTTTATAATACACACAGGTTTTGGGCCATTCATCCTCAGAAAGTGGACAAACGCTCACCAGGATTGACGAAATGTCAATATTGGGGCTACCCTTGCAACGGGAGAAAATGAATTTCCGTTCAATCTCTGGGAATCGGGGTTTGGATGGGGCTCACAAATATGTGAAAATGAATAAAGGGTTGTATGACATTCTCCGATTTTTGATTTTCGAGCTAGAAACAAGAACATTTCGATTAAAAGACGAGACTCACCTTTCACCCGCCGATTTGTCGACTCCTCTAACTGCCAACCGGATATCCTCTAAACTTTTTTTCATACACAACAAAATGTTGTGATTTAGTAGATAATCGGCCGTGCGTATCCAGGAAAGCCGGCGGGGCTTAATTAGCATTGTGTTGCTAGGGAATTCTATTAAATAAACAGAAAACGTGTGAAATTGAAAGTATCCCTGCTGTTTTAACCCGTTTCCGAATCAACACATGGGTCTGATTTCTCAAATCTAGAAAGATTTTGGAAAAATTTGAGAGAAAAGAAGAAAATGATGATGATCAGCATTTTCTCCTTTTCTCTCAAAGTTTTCCATGTTATTAGTTATAAGTTATACCAATAGACCCTATCCCGCTTTCAGTAAATTGTTGCTTGTCGTCTGTTACATGTTTGAATTTGGACAAGTCTAAAATATTGTTGTTTGTTAAAGGGTTAAATATTAATCACTCCAGTCTCATCTCTGTCGTCCGGATGATTTAGTTGTTTCAACAGAAATTCAAACCGAAAGTACATGTAATTATCCGTTTCTCAAACGACAAAATTTTAAAAATTCCCAATTTAAAAAATATTGCAGACGGCAAATTAATGTTGATAAAAGTGCAACATTTGAATATTGAATATAAAAGTATTGAGGGTCAATAGATAAAGTGCAGTTTTTCATAAATACTTTTTTTTAAAAAATTCATTTTTATTTTCTTCTGAAAGAGCATAGTTTCTTATGGAAATTCTTAAATTTTCAAGTCAAAGTATTGCGTCGTTTAGGAGAAATAAATTTCTGTTTATCACAGTTCAGATGTATTTTGAATTTGACGTTTCTGTCTCAACTTTAAAGGCGTCATTTTTGCTTATCAGCCACAGTTTTAAAAAAAACTGATAGCATCTAAACGCATTTGTATTCAACCCATCATCAGATACCTGGAAACACTTTTTGCAACTTCGGTGTCATCCCTGACAACGGACATTGACGAGATTGTCCGGATTTTTAGCATCCGAATATATATTTATCTAGTTTCCATTGTCATAGAAAATGACGAAGTTAGGGGCGAAATTGCACGAAGTGTTTGGTATTTTATGACGTAATTTCCAAAATGAGTAAAAATGTATATTTTGTAGTGTGGAAAGTATTTATTGAAAATTTGAAAATAATGATCATCGACATGTTCAACGATTTCTTCAACGAAATGTCATAGGCCTACTTCATGTTTGACCAGATTCGTTCAAGACCATTTTTTAACTTCAAAAAAAAAAAAAAAAAAAAAAAAGAAAAAAGAAACCAAACAAACGATGTCTAATTTCTTTACTGTTACTTGAATTATTTCAAGGGCGGATCCAGGATTTTTTTCAGGGGGAGGGGGTCCAAGCCCAAAGATTTTTTCCAGAGGGGGTCCAAGCCCAAATGATGGGCATTATACTAACGTTATATAGTAAAAAAATGATTTTTAGTCAATTTTTGTCCGGACCCATCTCCACCCCTCTCTAGATCCGCCCTGTATTTTCCATGTATGCTAAGACGTCATCGTCGGTTGACGCTTTCGTAGATCTTTTAATAGGAACTGATGCTTTTCAACAAAAATCTCGTAACTGCAGCTTAAAACAAGCTGCAGTTACGAGATTTTTGTTTAAAAACGCGATGGAAAGTTGGGTAGTTTGAAACTGCGACCTAGATCCGAGTTGGGAGAGTTCACTGGTGGTGAACTCGGCCAAAGCGAGGAACGTTTTTCGCTACAACAAGATATAGATATTTTGCGTTTAAATGTGAGTTTAAAGATTTTTGATTCTAATTACAATGAATTTTGTCTAAAAATAGACCGGGTTTACCGTGATGTATTGACAAACTGTCGGTGTTGTTATAAAATCTCGTAACTACGGCTTTATCTAAGCCGTAGTTACGAGATTTTATAACAACACCGACGGGAATACATTGTTCGCGAAAAAACGTCCCTCGCTTTAGCCGAGTTCACCACCAGTGGAGTTGAGAATAAGTGCCATGGGGTTATCTTACACTCTCGGAAACGGTTTCAGATAATTAATCATTCAAATCTTTTGTTGTTTACGCGACAAAATAATTCACGCTGAGACACAAAAGCTAGTAAACGCGTAACTTTCGCTCATTTCCTTTGTGTTTGTCAGACTAAAGAGGTTTAGACATAATGCAATGAAAAAAAAATAGATTATAAAATAGAGACAGTTCCAATTCAAAAGCTGCTACAGGCAATTATTGTATGTTGATGCAGAAAGGATTTTGATTATGATATAGCACATAGACTTTTGGGAAACAAGGTAGACAAGAGCCGTCACAGACGGATTATGCTCCCCGAATAAGTGTTTGTCACAAAATAAAAACTGTCATACATTAAGCCCCCTTTTCCCATGAAAGATTGTTTGTATACACATTATTTATAGAATATGGTCTAGAACATCTCAATCATCACACAAGTACAAAGTTTCATTAAATTCTGTTCATTAGATGAAGAGAAATTAGAGGAAAACTAATTTTTACATTAAGGCCCCCTTTTCCATGACGCAGCATCAAACCAAGAAACGGAGAAAAAGGTCCATAGGGATTATCCCACGGAGTTAACATGTGAAGTTTCTTTGAATTTGGTCCAAGGGTTGCTGAGTTCTGGTTGTGTACGGATGGACACACTGTCGGACGGACAGCGTGGAGACTACACTTAAAGACACTTCTAACGCAACACTTACCTTTTTGGTAATAACACGAAATGCAATGAACCATTTTTCATCAAATTTGCCACAAATTTAATTCATTCACACTTGCATAGTATTTGTAATTTTCATAAAGAAACATTGAGTACAAATGATTAAATTTGAAGTTGATATAACATGACTAGAAAACAAAAAGTCGCAAAAAAGCTGTGCGAGCTGATAACGTACATTAATGTTATTCACGTAACAGCAGTAAAGTTTATGACATTCTGCTAACATTCTGTGTGTCCGTCATGGACCTAAATGACACGAAGACACCCCCTTCTCATTGACAAAACATAATTGATGAAGAATCTTTGTGTGAGTTTTCTTAACTCGTCCCTTTTAAGTTCCTGTTCCAGTTGTTGAACATTTCTTGGAGCAAAAGGGCGAAAAACCAATGTCTGGTAACAAATTCAACGATTTTGTGAAATGCTGACACGTACAAAACATTATTTCTTAAGCAACATAGGTGCAACTGAATTCTGGTATCGCTTCGCACGTAAAAGCATGGTATCTAATCTTATGAAGCAGTGGTATGAGATATGAGCATGATTTGGTGACACTGCTTTGATGCTATTGAATTCTACAATTTTCTGGGGTTTTGTGACTTTTCATATTTGAGTCTTAGTGAAAAACCAAAATATTTTTTATGTTCGGATTAGTCGATTTTGATGAAATTTACAGAAAACATGTAAATGTAGTTGACTTATGTTTGCTGAAAATTTCATAAAATATACTGCATTATATATTTTATTATGATGAAGAATGTAAGTGTTGCGTTGGAAGTGTCTTTAAGTGTATATGCTCCCCCGATTTTTTTTTTTCGAAATTTTTTCGGGGAGCATAGAAATGCGTTATTTGCATTTTCTCCTGTTGTTTTACAATCACTGTGTTTGACTTCCAATTTAAATCAAAGGGGGTGTTCCATTTGTGCCCACGCACAGATTTTCTTGTAACTTTACACATAGAATACCTCTGACCTATGAACTACAAAAATATATTTCTTTTACTCAAAAAGTGCATATAGGCCTAAACGCGGCACCTTAAAATGTTCCAGATTTTCCTTAGTACCCGTCTTACAAAAACTCGATGTTGGCTTTCTAGTTTTGGTATTCATCCACATTTTTTAACCAAAACAGCAAGAAGATTCCTTGTTGAAACTTTTGATCCCAATAATATTGGTACCAACATGCGCAAATAATTTTTCAGAAATTTATTTAGTCAGAAATTGTCAGAAAAATAGCCCAGAAAATTTCGAAACCTAAATTTCAATCAAATTTTTTTGTATGTTCCCATCTTTGTCAACATATGAAATTGATAAGAAAGTTGGCCATATATGTCCCCTATTCTCATGCAAAATTTTGTAAAAATTTGAAACCGGTAAAGTTGTCAAATAATGAGAATTGTGATCAATGGCACCATAAAATGTTCCCAGTTTTCAATGGTACCTCTCTAGCAAAAGCCTAATGTTGCCTACCCAGTTTTGATATTAGTCCCCAATTTTAAATCAAAATAGCAAACAGAGACATTGAAGAATTTTTTGAGACCAAAATTGTTGATACCAACGCGCACAAGTAATTTCTCAGAAATTTATTTAGTCAGGAATTGTCAGAAAAATATCGAGAAATTTTCGAAACCTAAAGTTTAATCAATTACTTTTGTATGTTCCCGTCTTTGTCAACATATGAAAATGATATGAAAGCTGGCCATACATGTCTCCAGTTCGTATGCAAAATTTGGTGAAAATTTGAAACTGGTAAAGTTGTCAAATCATGAGAATTGTGATCAATGGCACCTTAAAATGTTCCCAGTTTTCAATGATATCCGTCCAGCAAAAGCCCAATGTTGCCCTAGTTTTGATATTAGTCCCTAATTTTAAATCAGAATAGCAAGAAGAGTCCTTGTATAACATTTTGAGAACAATATTGTTGATACCAACATGCACATATAATTTCTCAGAAATTTATTTAGTCAGAACTTGTCAGAAAAATACCTAAATAAATTCGAAACCTAAAATTCAATCAATGTTGTTTGTATGTTCCCCTCTTTGTCAACCTATAAAATTGATTTGAAAGTTTGCCATATATGTCCTTTATTCGTATCCAAAGTTTATAGAAAACTTGAATTCGGTAAAGTTGTAAAATAATGAAAATTATGTACAACGGCATCTTAAAGTGTTCCTGGTTTTCAATGGTATCCATCTAGCAAACGCTCAATTCTGCCTTCCTAGTTTTGATATAAGTTCTCAATTTTAAATCAAAATAGCAAGAAAAATCATTGTTGGTGCCAATGCTGTTGATACCAACATGCCCAAATGATTTCTCAAAAAATTATTTAGACGGAAATTGTCAGAAAAATAGCCCAGATTATTTCCAAACCTAAAATTCAATCAATTAGAAATAAACCCATAACCCACATTTGACTTTGATACAGTCATAAGGGACGTCAAACCCAGGTCTTGTTTGGGAAAGGGTTAAACAACAAAATTCACGACTGATTCGACAGCAGCTGCAGACAAAGAAATATTGAAAAAAGAAAATTTGGTGTTACTGCTGGAACATGCGTTTTCTAAACATAAAGCATTGAGGGAAAATAACAAAAAGAAGGTTTTCAGAGTTTTTTTTATTATTATAATTCTCGTCTAAAAGAAGGGAATGATGAGGCTCAAACTATTAAGCTCTGTGTTTAAGTCAAGAGAAGTGAGTATGCAAGGGCAGATCTCGCGGGAGTCGGTGGTGGGTGGGTTGGTGGCGGTCGGGTGAGCCGTTTCGTTTGCCTGGGAGAAGTCAAATTTAAAGATCAATCTGTGCTGATGAATGGTGTTTTATCAAAATATTATCAATATTAATGAAAAAAAAGGTGTTCCTCATGGTTCCGTGCTAGGGCCTAAGAATTGTGTCATGTATACAAAGCCAGCTGGAATAATCTACAGAAAGCACGACATTGAACGGTGCGTGCAGCGTGACGTAGAACAAGTATTTCATTCCTCGCTGACTGACAGTACTTTCAGTACTTTGATTAAATTTTTAACAGCTTAATAATTATCATTATAGGCTAATACATTTTAAATCGTTAACTATGTTATTAACTTAAAGTACCCGTTGAGACTGTGCGTGTCCCTCTGGAAAAAGAAATTAAGCCAGTATCCTCTACTATTTGGCATACATGGCATGTGGACCATCTATAATAAAAATATCCAAAGGCTTAATGACATGCAATTTCGCGTCCATTTTTTTTTTTTTTTTTTTTTTTTTTTTTTTTTTTTATCACGTATATGCATCGCGTCCAAAAATATTCTGAAGGACATGCCATTTGTTGCTGTGCTCCGGTCGTGATGTGCAAGACAAATTTTGTATGTGACTAAGCCTCACATTGAATAGTTCATTTTCTGTTTATCGTTTAGTCTCATGAAAACTGTTATAGCCTATGAAATAATCATTTGAATTCCAAGTGCTGCAAGTGATCTCTTGCTTTTTAAGCCTATTAACTACAGTTTGATGATCTTTACGACGTCAATTAACCGTTATTTTTTTAATGTCGTTGTTTTCGATTACTCTTGATATACCCTTAAAACTGAAATAAATCACGATAGAGACGCATGCTACGTTGTGGAACATACAAACGGGTAAAAATAAATTCAACAAATATCATGTGGATTGGTCAATCTGTAGGGGCAGTTAATTTCTGTCAAGGAAAAATTCAAATCGTGTTCATTTAGTCATTGGATTCTTAATCAGGTCTTTATATACATGTACATTTACTTACCCTAATTGATGGTTTCAAATATTGCTCATAGGGAACTAGTCCTCATTATAAAGTGAAAAGACCTGGTGCCAGTGCTAAAATTTCTTGGACCCTAGATAATGGGATGCATTAAAAAAAATCTGCACTCTCTCACAATCCCCAGGTTCGTCTGACGCCAGAAATATCTATGGGCCCCTATATGAAAAATACCAAAACCTACACTCGGTGGAAGGTAGTGTGGCATAACAAAATGGGAATAGGCAAAAAGCTGATGCATGTTCTTCACAGATCTGAGATTGGCAAATGGTTTATAAAATATGTTATTAAAGCAGTGGATAATTCACCATAATAATAGAAATATTAGCAATTTGGCATTGAAGGGCACAATTGATGAACAATAAAAACTGTTTCTGTGTTCTTGTTATTATCTCGAGCAGTGTAGTAAAGAAATGTTGTATGTATATTAAAGTAGTCTAAGTGCTGATAAGCCACAAAGGAAAGTTTAAAAAGGTGACATAATAGGTAAAATATGTAACAATATTGCATTGCTTTTATTTTTCATCTCCACATTTCATAATGCATTCCACTGTTTTAAGCTTCCCCCCCCCGTCATTATATTGCGGGTGGGTGGGGTAAGACAAGGTGCCATTAATTCAGAAAAAGCATAATTTTGTGTGAAAATGCTAAAATTCATGTTATATATAAGTTGTTGATGTCAAATCAAGATACAGCAAAGCAAAAAAGACTATTTGCGTAATGCATATAGAAGGTATAAAGTAAAATCTTAGATTTTACATTCTTAGAAATTTGGACCGCTTACACTAAAATTAAAAAATGACACTGTTACCGGTTTTATTTTTACTTAGTATTTTAATATAAGCACAATCATATATGGGGACAATTTTATTATAATTTTCATATGTTGACAAATACTGAAACTGGGTGAAATTTAGAATCAAATTTGGTCAAAATGTCTAAAAGCTAAGAATTTTTTTGATGACGTCATACAAAAAGTAATAGCAAATTGTTTTTTATAGAGTAATGTATACTATTTTGATAAATTCTTGAAAAGAAATTAATAAACATTATTTCTGGCGCAAATTTGGCTCGAATACAACAATCCTGAATGTATATGCCCTCTTTTAGTTAGGATACCCCCTATTTTTAAGAAAAAATCTTAAAATTCGCAGAAAAGTATTTTCCGGAATAGATTTTTGGAAAATATTTCGGGAATAATGCCGTAATACAGAACACTAACTTCATGCCAAATTTCATTAAATTCCGAGCGTGGGCACAACCCTATGGGAATTTCTGATAGGGTGGAACACCCCCTTTCGATAAATATTGAGAGAAAAGAAGACATAAGCACTAATCAGCATCTTGTTATTTTAAATACCCCAATGTTTTCTCTGTAATAACATGCTTATTCTCTGTTTGTGGCAACATATATTTTAAGCATCTCTTACAACCGGTCGTACGTGCTCCTGTGTGCAGTCTGCGTGCGGTCTGTGTCTAAAACGTACGTTTAGTCGTGCGATGCACGCACGTGTAACGTACGATTTTTGTGGGCGCAACCACGACGCAGACTGCACGCAGCAAAGAATTGACCGGACAATTCTTATGAGGTGCCCTTACAACCCGTCGTCCGTCTTTATAAATCGTGCGATTTTGCAGCGTTTAAAAACGTACGATTTAAAAAGACGCACGACGGGTTGAAAGAGAGGCTTTAAGTCTTCTTCAACACTTTTGAATTACGACCAGCTTACTGTTTGAAAACGGCTTGTTTGTAAAGACTACTTGAATAAAAGAGAAGAAATATTAGGCCTATATTATATAATATGTTTACTTAAATATTTTCAAAACAAGGGCAATGTTAGGATTACATTTATCTCTTATCAAGACAGATAAGACGAATGTTTTGGTTATAAATTGGTCAAATTTATTTTTAATGAATCGTTTTGTAAACGAAGAAAAATATCTCGACTGCGGTAAGGAAGTACAGCAGGCGAGTAAGAAGCAGTTTTAGATTAGAGCTTGCTTTTCATTTGAGGAAGGGCGGGGTGGCGTGTCAAATATTTATTTGTCCTTAATTACAGTTATAGGTCTAGTTTTCATAACAATTGCTTTGAATTTCAGGAGTTAAAGCAGGAATTCATGGATCTATGGGAAACTACACCTTTATATACGAGGGTTGTTCGGAAATTATTTAGACACTTCATTTATTTTCATTAAAAGATATCGGATCAAGTTAATATAACAGTTATGTTCGAAACAACATCTATTTAAATTGTAGGTAGATAAAAAACATAATTTTATAACATTCTTTTGGTTAAATTCGCATATTTCATATGCATGGTATCCCGACCCGGAGCACCTCGTAATTATTTCTTATTCTATTTACATCGTACAACTTAAACTACTAAATTCACAATGAAAAAGCAGGAATAAACGAACTAAATTTACGTCGCGTGTAACTTCTATCTGTGACGTGATTCAGTTAAAATTTCAAAACATTGAAGTCGTTAATACACAGGTTATCGCATTTTTGCCGAAGTCGCTACCATCGCAACATCGACGTCAAAATTAACTGTGACGTAAAGGCGGAGCAGCGATCTTACATAAAGTTTTGCGTAGAATTAGGAAATACACTCGTGGAAACAAAGAAATTTGTCGAAATGGCACAGAGTGGTAGCGGTGTGTCTCGAGCGCTGGTGTAAAGATGGCACAGACGATTTTTGGAAATGACATCAACTCCATACAACCCAAAAAGAGCGAGCCGGCCGACGATCATCACGTAAAAAATTACGTCTGACGTCGCTCACACACTTGGCGAAGACGCTCGTTTGGCAGTGCGGGACATTGCTCGCACCATCGGTGTAGCCACAGCGTATAAGATACTGGTTGATCATCTCAACATGGAACGTGTGTGTGCCCGTTGGGTACCCAGCCTACTATCAGAAAGTGACCAACAACGGCGAGTTGCGGCATCGAAAATCTTCTTAACGAGGTGGCGAGCAGGTGGTGAAAGTTTTCTCGACCGTATAATCACATGCGATGAAACATGGTTGTATTTCTACGATCCAGAAACTAAACAACAATCAATTGTCTAGGCAGTGAATGGATCGGCTCCTCCGAAAAAAAAGCCAGGGTCAGCAGGTCGACTGGACGCGCTATTATGAACGTCAGGTATTTTTGACGTCATGTGAATTACGTCGCGGTGCTCCGGTACCTACCAGATAGGAATGATTCATTGACTCCAGTTTGTTTATTGTAACAGCAAATTTCGAAAAAAGTTGCATATGTAGAGAAATATAAATTGCCTTTGTTTTAGTATATTTTTTAATCCCTTGCTTGTTATAATTTAAGTCCTATAAGCGTTGTCTCAATAATTTCCGAACAACCCTCGTATTCTGTATTGCCCATTGGGTTGTCACACTTTAACTCCTTCCCAAACATGACCTGGTTTTGACGTCCCTAATGGAAAAGGCTTGGGAAAACATTGAAACAAAAGAAGAAACTGCTGATAACCAGCAGTTTCTTCTTTTGTCTCAATATTTTCTATGCCATATTTTACACGAATTCTATCTTTTAATAACTTTAACCATTTCGTCATTTGTGGCAGTTTTTGAAGTGGACCACCCTAAAATTTTGCCGTTTGGAAAAGGGTTAAGCTTTTTTTTCAAACAAGCCTCGGATTTGACGTTCACGAAAGCACCATCAATTACTGGCAATCCTTCGTGCAGTTGCTATCACCCAAACAGATATATCGATAAATGTTGGATGGACTAGGTAGTGTTATTCATTCATTCATTGCTGCGTTTTAAAGCATTTTCTATGGTTTCTAGTGTCGTGAATTGATTAAATATGCGAGTAACTACACGTCAAATATTAGCCCGCGACTACCTCATACAATAAGGAAATTACTTAAAGTGACATTTCACATATCTTTCATTTTATAAAAGTATGTCTTGATACAAAGATTGTTTATTCTAATGCGTAGAAATGCTATCAGTTTTTTGGAGTTGTTATTTTTAAGTGAAAAATACGACTTTAAAGTTGAGACATAAATGACTAATTCTATATAAATCTTAACTGTTGTCCACAACAATTTGTTAAATTTTAGCCCAAAAATATATATTTCTCGTAAACGGTTTAAAGTGACATTTCAGAATTTTTTGTCATAAATTTTACTTTTATTTTTATCTGAAAGAGCATATTTCCTTATGAAAATTCTGAAAATTTCAAGCCAAAATATTGCGCCGTTTACGAGAATTTTATATTTTTGTGTTAAAATTGAACAAATTGTTGTGGACAACAGTTCGGATTTATATGCAATTTATCGATTATGTCTCAACTTTAAATGCGTGTTTCTCGCTTATTGGCAACAACTTCAAAAAACCAATAGTATTTATACTCATTAGAATAACCAATCTTGGCATCAAGACATACTTTAAAAAATTGAAATTGGAATGAAATGTCCCTTTAATATTTTGGCTTGGAATTTTCAAAATTTTCAAAAGAAAACATATTCTTTCAGATAGAATAAAAGTGAAATGTATGTAAAAATTATTCTGAAATGTCACTTTAACCGTCGTTTTAAAAAAAAGATATTAGAGTTACGTTTGTATGGTATTAAAAATACCTAGCTCATTCATCATAAAATGTGTATTCCAACTTTTTAAAAATAGCAAGTCCCATTTATGTTTTTCATATTTCATGGTGAACTTCGCCATATAAAATGCTTAAAAACTTAAGATATTGAAAATAAGTAGACGTATATTCATCATAAAATTTGTGTTCCAACTTGTTCAAAAAAGTAAGCTCGTCCCCATTTATGTTTTTCGTATTTCACAGAGAAAACTCTTGAAACACTATGCACCGCCCTTGTATGGTACTCTTGAGGATATGTCGCCATTAGGAATCTATTTTTAGTATCTTCTGTCTTTTGGAACACAGACGGGTCCGGAATATAAAACGAGTCAAGGTCACTATCCACTGATTGGCTGAGAGGAATGGTATACTCCATAGTGACGTCATGACGTTCTACAAACACAACTACCAATCGATAAAGTAACAACACTATCACTAACGTATTTTTCGACGTAAAGAACATGTTTGTGTAACTAAACACGTTATATTTAAATATGAGCATCATTCTCAACACTAGAAATGGTAAATCTTGTAAAACTATAGTAATAAGTATTCCATACACGTCCGATCTGCAACATCCCTTGGATTCGTCTCTATCTACGGTAAATAAATATAGTCTTGCGGTCTTTCTATTTCGTGAGGCGGTGAGAACTAGCGAGAATTGAACAAGGCTCAAAGACCATATACCGAGAATTATTACACATAACGCTTTATGGTAACGAACCTGCAAGTAAAATGAGAATAAATATAAAATAAAGTATATCTAGATCTACATGTATTGGAAGGAAAAAAAGTACTTGAATATGAGGGAGATAAAGCCATTCCAACTCTGTTATTTAAATTTCAAATCTTATGTTGTGGGTACTCACTTGAATCGTCTCGTTGAGTACCCATAACAAAGGGTTTGATGACCCATATAAAAAAGAATAAGGAAAAATAAATATTGAACAAGGCTTAACGACCATATACCAAGTATTATTACGCATAACGCTTTGTGGTACCGGACCTGCAAGTAAATACGTAACAATATGATAATCACACAGTACATAAAATTTATAAAATAACAAAAAAAATACAGATAGTAGCCTAAAGTGCACATATTTTGCCGTGACCCACCCACCTATTTCTATAATTTCTATGCCTAATGAGTAGAAGACTCGCCTTGTGTTTTGAATTACAGCATCAAAGTGACATAAATCAGGGAGGCGTGTGTAGAAACCTTATCATCAATTATTGAGATATTATTGTGAAGCAGAAATAATGAATCTCTTTCAACTCTCTGGAATGTGTGCCAATTATTATGTAAAAGGATTTTTTTTATCACGCAAAGGGATTTTTATCACGCAAAGTGAAGACAAATGCCAGATATAAAGTACCAATGTAAACTGACGTCCAAAAGAAACGCTCCAATGAAATTTGTCGTTATTTTCCTTATTCCTATTACAATGTTAGTGAAATGTACACTGTATATTATCATTTTGACCGACAATTACGGCAAATAAAAAAATATGCATTTCTATTCATTAACATGTCCATATCCGGTGACTGGTCACGTTTTCTACGTGCGCTACGTGTATGTTCATCACGTGATGAAATTGGTCACATTTTACACAGTAACATGTGTCAGTGGATATTCAACCACGAATTCAAAGATTTTCTTATGAAACATCCGAATTGATGGATTCCGAGACTAAATTCTGAAAAACGGATCTCGTAATTTAGCCATTTTTGAATACCACGAATGCACAAACAAGTCACAAGACAGTTAAACATATTGTGTTTCTCGGTTCGGTGACTTGATCGACGCATTAGTAATCTGCAAACGTTTATTGATCGGCCACGCTCAAGTAGACCTCGTGACGCCTGTAAAGCAACATAGTTCTCCACGTTAACGTCATGTACGTTTCAGGTTTGTGACGTTGGGATCGACGTTCTCCTGAATAGTTAGTAAATGTTGTGGCCAAATAAGTGATTTTATGGCAACTGTTGTTGTTTCAAGTAACGTTTGAAATAGACACACTGCTTTGAAAATAGAGCTCGTAGATTAGCCATTTTCGAATACGGGAAAATTAAGAACAAGCCGCCTGACGTTTTGACGTCTTGCATTGCAGGATTAGGCATCTTGGTCGACGAGCAAGAGTTACAGAAACATTTGCCAATCGGCCAAAGTCAGATAGACCTCATGTAACACCTATAAAACAGGAAGCTGTCTTACGTTAACGTCATATGCGTTTCACGTTTGAGACGTTGAAATAGACGTCGGGCTTAGTATTCAATAACTGTGGTCACCAAATAATGCGTTTTACGGTATCTTTTGTCGTCGCAAGTAAAGTTTGAACCACGCGCTACTGATTTTCGAATGGAAATTTTGATACCGCTCTGTTTAAATGTGCCGTTTTTTCTAAACTTTAACAGTTTGATAATTTCTTTATCATCATTTTTCAACAACAGATAATCAAATTTACAGATGGAAACGAGTATTTGTAATTTCAAATCAGATTTACCGAATAATCGGACATTTATTAGGACTGAGGCGTTTCTTTTGGACGTCAGTATAAATCATTTTCATTTGAACGTATACCACACAATATATTGAAATGGTCTGACATTTGACTTTGGTGTTCGTTAGAAAATTAGATAGTCAACAGACAAGCGGTTTAATTTGCCAGGGTATTGTTTTGTGAACATGATGTCGTTTGCCTTTTATCTATTCTGTATAGAATAAGTCTTGTTCGAGCTATATTAAATCAAGACACAGTCTTAATTACATTGTATGTGTAGTTTTTATATCATCTAGAAATGAGCTTCATCAAAATATTATTGAGATGACAAAATTATTGGTCATTGATGCAGCTCAACTATCTGAATAGGAAATATAAGTGAGCTTTAGTCGCAAGTAACGACAACATTTTGAAACAGTTTAGGAATCAGAAGAAAATTTCAATATATTCCAAAATATTGTAAGAAAACAGAAACGATGCGTGTTTTGGATAGATATTGGAATTTCTGTATGACGATGCAACGTTATTTTGAATGGTTCCATTCTTTGTCAGTTCATAACCTTTGCAATGAGATCAAAGTTCAAGTCTCATTGAAGCAAACTGGGAAACAACATTGAAAAATAATTTAAACTTTGATTGTTAGAATTAAATTAATCATAACCTTTGCAATGAGATCAAAGAACCAGTCTCATTGAAGCATACTGGGAAACAATTATTCTAAGATTGAAAAAACAATGTATACATTGATTATCAGAAATAAGATAAATAGGAAGATTAGGAACACAGAAATGAGTTATCATGTGCTAATTTTGGACCGCATGTAATATCAAAATATGTAGGGGCCTCCACTCTCTTCAACATTTTCACTGGTGGTGAACCCGGCAAAAGCGATGGACGTTTTTCGCTACAACAAGGTACAGATATTTTGCGTTTGAATGTGAGTTTAAAGATCTGATTGGGTAGTTTTTTTAATAACAATGAATTTGTTCTGAAAATAGACGGGGTTTACCGATGTGCGTTGATAAACCGTCATCCATAGGTGAATTTAGATGAATAAAGAGTTAGAGTCTCTGACAAGAATTTATGGCCTACGTGCAAGAGAAATGAAATGCTAAAGAATCTATGAGTATGAGTATGTGTTTCTGAAATATTATTAAAAGTTCATAAGAATTAAAAAAAGTTAGACTATTTAAACAAAATCCATTTGAAAAGGGAGGTAATCACAAACAACTTTTAGACTTAGCAACTAATCGAAATGACTTGTGATTACATCCCTTCCCCTGCGACGTAAGAACTTTATTCCTGCCAACGTCTTTCATAACATGCGTTAGTATCGTTTGGTTGCGTTCGAAAATGTTCGTACTATATGAAACAGATAGTCTCTGATGCTTCCGCACGTATGCCTATATTACGATAATGTCTATTTTCTGATGATTTACGTTGGCGTTTTGGATCTGACTTTTGTCCTCGCGTTGCGTGATAAAAGTTCTTTTGTGTGATAAAAAGATCCTTTTGCGTGATAAAAAAATTCTTTTGCATAATAATTGGAACACATTCCAGAGAGTTGAAAGAGATTCATTATTTCTGCATCACAATAATATCTCAACAATTGATGATAAGGTTTCTATTCACGCCTTCCTGATTTATGTCACTTTGATGCTGTTATTCAATTTTTTTCCTGCTAAGCCGTAGTTTTGATGTCTCTGGTGGAAAAAGACTTTTCTAATGAGATGCTGAGAAAAAATGAAGAAAGTACAAACTGAGGACCAACAAATTTTCTCCCTCTCATTCATTGCTTCTAGCATCATAACATACCAGTAGCGTAGGAAGGTTTATAATATTGGGGGGCCAAACGCTCAAGTAAATGGAAATATGAGTGTTTTATGGGGGGGTCCAGGCCTCTTTTCCAAATTATTGGGGGGGGCAGGCCCCCACCTGCCCCCCCTCTTCCTACGCCTATGCATACTGTTTTCTTTTCTATTGTAAGTGAGCATTGCTTTTGTCATCTACAGCCCTTTTATCAGAACATGATATTTCTTTTCATTCATGTAATTGCTATAGGGTGCACGTAATGATCATTAGCATCAGGTACCGTACTCGTTATTTCAGCTCAGCCGATGGCGTCGAAAACAAACAATATTGTCGAAAAATAGACTGGTACAATCCTGCCATGCAGTTTTGGCTTAAAAAATGACAATCGTCTAGATGCGGAGTATAGAGCTGGTGAATGGAATTGAATTATGAATTGATATAGACACGAGGGAGACCACGTATCAGAATCCCAAATGTGATATATATCTTAATCGGGTCTTTCAAACCCCGCTCATCAAATAAAATATACGTGTACCTCTTTTTCTTTGAAAGCCTCGAAGAATTCTACAATATCTGCGGCGGTACCTATATAAACTAGGAGTAACTGTGATAGTTGGTCGTGGGTTAACTTTCCTTTAGGCAGTAACCATCGACCCAGTATTAAAATGAGCAGTAGCAGCTGTTCTAACATACGTATCCACTGGTCCGGCGTGAGCTTGATCGGTATTCGTACCTCGAATCGGAGCTGAAAGTAGAAGAAATAGAACTGATGCTACAATAATTACGTGACTCTTCGTGTGGAAGGTGACCCATTTTTGAAATAGAACGACCCATTTTCGAAAAGGACCGTGTATAAAGTAGGCTACACAGTTAAACCTTCTTACAGGGTCTGAAAATATTTGAAAAATGCGGATTTTCTCGATTCCTAAACTTCTGACTACAAATTATTGATTAAAAGAGACCCAGATATTTGTGGTAGAACCCAGGTTAACATGGAATACGTAGATAATAATAAAATGTTTGTTTACCCAAAATTGCAAATACTACTAGTTACTATGTTTGCTTCAATATTTGCTATAAAGAATAAAAGTCAGTAGATCTATGACGGAAAACATGTTTCAATAACAAGACATGAATTGATTGTTTACTTAAAATTACAAATGCATCAATGTCATTTGACATCCCTTTTAATCCATGACACAAAGAGATATTGTTGATTAGTCAGTTTATTCAACGAATGGACATTTACGTGAATTCAAGACACATATGATGGATCGAATATTTTCAATATAAAAATGAATTACTGTTCACCAAAAATTCTAAAATTTGTGAAAACAAACGACATTAAAATGGCTAAAATTGGAACCCCCTGCAGACAACAAAATGGAAATTCTTGAAAATGAATTCGCATTTGATATATCAAGGAAAACAAATAAGAGCAAACAAGAAAATACTTGTCAACGGCATTTTTTTTCTTTTGCATTAAAGTTTTCCCCCAGAAAGGAAACTAAATAGTTCTTGTTTTGAAAAAAGTTAATGTCGCTTTATATCGTTCAGTCGGTACCATAAATTAGCTAATGGAAGCTATCCGTCCTCCAATGCCAATATTTCAATAAAAGACAAATGAGCCAGGATCTGGAAAAACGTCCCTTAAAGCATTTTTCAAAATTGAGTTTCAAGATCAGCCTGTTGTAAAATGGAGTCCAATATGCATCCATGCTACTCTCTTTAAGTTACTATAGGTCACAAAGAAGCTATTAGAGAACAACATGGATCCTGATCAGACTGTGCGTATGCACAGGCTGATCTGGATCTATGTTGGGCTCAAACGCCTTAAAGGACGTTTTTCCAGATCCTGGCTCAAATTACTTCCCAACCAATAACTGTGACAAAACATCACGTAACCACATGAACTAAATGGGAATGCACTCTGATAATGGTTCAATAACAAATATTACAAATGACTTGAGGATGAAATTAGAATTGTTGGATAAATTTGTTGTTTTTATCTAGTACTTAAAAGTATTAATTTGTTATAATTCTTTCACAGAATAAGCAAATCTCTTTTCAATGCAATTCTTGTTTGTAACGACGAATAAGATAGAAAAAAGTAATTAAAATAATTGCGTATTTACAGTTTTCAAATGCCTTTAATGTACAAATATGACTTTATGTTCTATTACGTAGGGTATCCAAAACGTTTTGAATAATTGATAAATTTCTAGCTTTTGCCCTCATTTGAAATTCAGCATACGTGGTCACATTTTTTCTTTTATACGTGGGGGTTGATAATAGAAGAAGGCACAGAAGACACTTGCAATTTGTCAAAAACGGTGATATCAAGAAAACAATAGCTTATATATTATTTCCAGCCTTCATTTTCCTACAACAGACATATTTTTCAGTACCAAATAGTTTTTATCGCCACCATAAGTGTCAATTTTTGTGATTTTGTAATCATTTTTGTCAGATTTCTCGCAATTTGTTATGATATGTGAACAAAAGACCACTGTTACTTCGTTAGTTGTGTCTGGTGTCTAAACGAACACCTGGAAATAGGTATTATACTTATAGAATCGCTCGCAAAACCCGGAAGAGAAAACCACTATCTAAAAGTAAAACAAACAAATAAACAACAGGATAATGATACCGTTTCAAAATACATTCTGTACCTTCTTTGGAAGCAAATGCCACTACCAACGCTGTGACACCGTAAACTCTTAATATATTTAACGAAGATATAATATCATGTATATTTGAAATTAATTACTAAATACCGGTATATCAGACAGTCTCTAAATATACTGAACATAGGCCTACATATTAAATACGACAGAGCTTAGTTTGGAACAACACCACTGTAATTGAATATAGATAAAAGGCGGTATCAGGAAAAATATTCCTTCAAAATAATTTAGCATCTGAGCCCTACATAACCAAAGATCAATATGCGTATTAACGCAGTAGCACAAAAATCAAGATTGTTCTTTTAAAGCTTCTACACTGCTCTTTTTCACTGCCAAAGAGCAAGCAGTACAATATTTTATCAAGCTATATCTATGTGCATGGTGATCTGGTTCTATAGTGGCCTTCAATACCTTAAAGGCCCCTTTCCCAGATCCGCGCTCATTTCTAAGCACCTACGATAGTTTTAGCACACAGTCCTAATATATAAAACTATAATTATTATAATTAATAAATGAAGTTATTCGTCTATAGAAAAAAATAGAAGCATGTTTGTTTGTGAATTTTTCTTGGGAAAACCAGAGAGATGCGTCTTCTGATAATTTTAATTAAATTTCTCCCAGGAAAATTAAATGTCATCTTTTGTTTAAGTTAGTGTTCCTAGTCTAGATTGGTTTCTCAGATTGCCCATTCGGGGGTTTTAGATATCTCGTCGGTGTTGATGCAAAACCTGGTAACTCCAGCTTATGTAAAGCTGGAGTTACGAGGTTTTGCAATAACATCGATGATGTGTTGTTTTGAACAACATTTTTTATAAAAGTGCAAATATATAAAAATGTTAGACTCGGAAATCTGATTTGGTACAAAATCGATTTTCGTTTAAAGATAGGAAACGTTTGCTCATCCTCGGAAACCCAAAGTTGGCCAAAAATGCCGAATTCTCCTTATTTTACACTGGTAAATCCAATTTAGCCCTTTTAAGCCCTCCTCCCCCCCCCCCAATATTCAGACACACGAGCTTCAGCCCACCCAATATGAACTTGCTTCCTACGGTCCTGCTATGACCGATGGGTTTCCGAGGATGACTTTTGCTTATATGTACGGTTTAATCCCATTTCGTCTACTCCCCAATTCGTCTACTATTTTGGACATAATTCCCATTTCGTCTACTATTCTATTCTTTGTATATCAATATGATAACATAAGATTTTAATTAAAATGTTTGCATTTTTATTTTAATTTGTGTTTATAGTGACTTAATTTCTATTCTCAAAACAAAAAATAATGTTGTTTATTGATAATTTGACATGAAAGTGGACGAGTTGGGACAGTAGACGAATTGGGACTCAAGGCACTAAAAAACAGTAGACGAAATGGGAGTAGACCAATTGGGATGTTACCATATGTACACAAAACCAGATTTGGACGTAGAAAATCAATATGGAATAAGTTTTTTTTCATGTGTAACAAACGATTATAGATTTTTCAAGAACAATTCAATACATGCTTTAAAAATCTAAATAAATATTCTACTCAAAGTTTGCTAAGCTTTTGTTGATACTATTTCTTGTGCATGTTTTTATGTATTTGCTACAGGAATTAAAGAACTATGTACTTTACTAACCATTTTGAAGTGTTTTTCGAAGAGGAAAAGACAAGAACCCAATGAACGTAAATGAGTTAGCATATTTAAGTGGGTGGATTATTATTTTTTTGTCAGTGTTTGATTCTCATTAAATTTGATAATCTGCTTTTTACCTCGAGTAAAATGGAAAGGTAAATGGATGGTGTAACCCTTTGTTTAAGTTTTACACTGTTTATTGGATATCATTTGAGTGTTAAGGTTTAAACCAAATTCAGTATTGAATGGTTTGAAATATTAAAAACGAATTTAACCCGCTTTCGCTTAAATATCAAAATTTCAATTATATGTTTCTTTTTATATCAGAATGGAAATATACCATGTTCTATCGTAGTCTATCGCTATTTTATCACGATTCTGGGTCTACAAGAAATGTTGGGGGGATTTAGCTGACATTTTCATCCCTCGTTGTCTTAGATTTCGAAGAATATGGCTAAAGAGTGGTATAAAGTGTACATTCTTAGCCCTTTTCTAAACGACAAAAAGTCAGATTGCTCCATTTTTGGCAGCTGCTGAAGACGACAAAATGGATAAAGTTTAGGGCTGAGTATGATATAAAGCTTAGAACATGTTGAGGACAAAGGAGAAAATGCTGATTGTCTGCAGTTTCCTCTTTTGTCTAAATCTTTTCACAAACTTTCTCTTTTATGCACAACAAATCCAGGTTTTGTTTGGGAAAGGGTGGAGCATGAAACCTGTTAGCTTTATGAAAGCACAACAATAAGTGATTGAAGTAATAACTAGACTTAGACATGAAACGGTTCTATAGCAAGTGAGCTACCTTAACCCTTTCCCAAACGGCGAAAAATTAGACTTTTCCCCTTTGAAAGCTCCTTCAGTGGAAAAAATGGGTATAAATTAATATGAAAAATGTGTATAATATAGCAAAAAATATTGAGGCAAAAGGAGAAACTGCTAGTTATCAGCAATTTTTTTTCTTTTGTCTCAACGTTTTTTCCAAGCCATTTCTATTAGGGCATCAAAACCAGGTCTTGTTTGGGAAAGGGTTAACAGATTAAACAAAATATTTGATGCACACAAACCTTTTATATGAGTTGGAATATAGAAAATCATTCCTATAGACAACGTATTGAATCTTTTCCCAAGAAACCATTGGTATTAAGACCGTAAATTGGACAAAGAATGAAAAAAGAAAGAATGGACAAGAAAAGCTGACCACAAAGACTGTATCCTTTATTTTATAATATTTTCCCTATACTTGAACATATTCCTTTAAACTGACTGTTTTGGCTCTCCACACGATAATGGCTTTGGAAAACATCGTGAGAAATGAAGAATCTTCATTTCCCGCAATGTTTTCTACTCAAAGAGATCAAAAGAGAATTCCATTCACTTGAAATTGTGGTTTGTACACTCTTTGGACTAGTCTAAAATAATGCCGTCTGGTAGGCTAATGGGTTAACTGAAACATTTAATTGTCGTTGAAATATGTACGCCATTCATACAGTGTTCTTTTTTCAATATTAAAAAAACGATATTTTTGAAAGGGTTGAGGGCTTATATTTGTGAGAATCGAGAAGATCCGAAGCATGTAGTTTTCGGAAAAGGATTACATATTTAACTAGAATCGATAAAGGGTTCGAATTAAAAGAGCCACAGATGTATGTTTCTTATTATTTTGTAATCCTTAGCAACCATTAGTGATATTCTAATCGAGAAAGATCGAAGAAAGTTGGAGTCTGCCATTATTTATCGTTCAAACCAACATTTCTGACTTCCACAAATAAACGTTAGTTAAACCGCATACAACATAACTTGTCACAAAGAATGTTAAAATTCAAGATCAAGGTCACAAGGTCATGGTCCCATTTGAAATATCACGTCAAAAATGTTCGTGTGTGGAATACACAGACGTTATCTCTTAAAATGCTTCAAGATATAGACAGGGTTAAAGTTTTTTCTAAAACTAGTTAGTGTCCGACCTACTTTTTGGACCAATGGAATTGCAGTATATTTTAAAATTTCGCCGCTATAATTTCGCATAAACAGGTTGTCGGCTAGTTTATGTGACGTTTATACATAGCCACGCCCCGTCTTTGATGAACCGCTAGTGAATGTTCAGTAAGTCAGATAGAGACTGTATAGTAGATTCTACGCGGCATAAACATTCAATGTGTTGCGCGCATTTGAATGTTTATGTCGCGTAGAACATAATCTAATACTTAAAATACAAGGTCAAGGTAACGAGTACATAGATTATGGTCTTGGCAGGAGGTATGCATGTGTAAAATGTAACTTGAGGCTCTTTGTCTGATAGGGCAAAAGATAATGCAACCAAAGACACTGACACCGCAACCTTGGACTGAAACAAGTCACATACCATTATCATCTCTCCGAACGAAACATTTAAAGAAAAAGAGCTGAAAATAAAACCAATTAACAAGATTTCCCCTTCCCTATCAACGTCTGTGTATCATCGAACTTTTACGACTTAACATCAATTTGTTGTCTGAACTGACACCATTTGGAACGCCAAGGACAATTCTGTCGAATCACACCTTGGGCGCAAGTCGTAGAACTACTTTGAGACTATGAACAGAATAGAACAACAATTCAAAAGGTTCGTATGGGACTAATGTCAACAATGAAACGACAATGACACTGAAATACATTGTTAGCAGTTCAAGTTTCCTCTCTTTTTAGAATAATTACAACCTGCAAGTCCCACAAGTTGCCATGGTTGTTCATTTGGATGACTTCGAAAACTACTTTATGAAGCATAGCTATTTTATGAAGCATAGCTAAATCCGGCTAAGAAATGCGATTTTTTTAACATTTCTTCATACACGCACTTCCGAGTCGATGATTCGATTTTTGAAGGAATTATCCGAGGTGTTCCAAATGAACTGACACAATGGGTGCGTTCAGGATTCTCCCATCGGTTACCGAGTGTATTTACCGTCGGCTACCGATGGTACCATCGGTAGCCGATGGCACCGTCGGCAACCAACAAACTCTGAACGAAAGTTGTACCGATCGGTTAAAAAAGGCAGATAATCAATTACCAAGAGCGTATTCTCCCCGCAGAGTGATCGTTCGTTTTCAAAAATCATGAAAAAAAGATATTTTCAGAAATAAATGGCTAAATAAAATAACTGTAACTTCAACTATTACAATAAATTCTATCAAGAACAGTTAGAATGCTATTCGCTTGCTATTGAAGAAAATATATGATTATGAACGCCGTAGTTGGATTGTTATCCGCCATCTTACTGTAATGAAAACGAGGCTACCGATGCTACCCGACTTGTCTACTCTCGGGACAATTGGTTACCAACAAAATATCCATCGGTATGCCGACGGTTACCGATGGCTACCGATGGTTACCAACGGCACCGATGGCTACCGATGGGAGAACCCTGAACGCACCCATTGATAGAATCTTGTTTTTGTTTGTCTTGAAACAAGTTTAAAAGCGCTTCAAATGTTCTTGTATACTGTACAAAAAATATGCAGACAGAGAATTTGGTCCTCATGGTGTCTCACTTTCTTTTAACACTTTCCCTATCTGCTACTGGACACATAACCATGGGTATTGATAAACAAACGCTTTGTGTACAATAATTAGCAGAAAATATTGAGCCAAAAGGTGAAAACGCAGAATGAATGCTATCATTTTGCGTCTTTGAGTTCTTGCTATTAAAAGTACAAATTTTCGCTGCTCGTTGTTTTTCTCGGAGTTGTACATTATCAATACTTATTTTTGGCTATGGACAAAGTGAATAGGGAACGATTTTAACCATTTAAACGTGACGTAATTTCGGACAAACAATAGTATTTCCGCACGTGGTGTTATAAAATCTCAATCAAGCCGTAGTTAGGAGATTTTATAACGACACTGACGGGTTTATCAATACATAAAAGTAACCGAAGTCTATTCTTAGCACAAAATTATTTGCTATTCTCATTCACTTTCATTAGACAGTGCAGTTAATTCCACCCAACCCGCAGATTTAATCATGCGATTTGTAATTTAACGGCTTAACGTGGAACATTTTAAATAACTGGAATTCTGTTGAGATTAAAAACACACGATTTCTTACTCTTTCTTTCAGTTTTATAGCAGAATAGAATGCTAAATAAATTTTGCGTGCAGCCTACATGAATCCTGATTGTACTAAGAACCTTCTATTCAACCCTTTTCCAAACGGCAAAATTTTAGGGTGATCAACTTCAAAAACTGCCACAAATGACAAAATGGATGTAATTAAAGATAGGGTTTGTGTAAAATATGGCAAAGAAAATATTGAGACAAAGGGATAAACTGCTAGTTATCAGCAGTTTCTTTTTTTTTTTTTTTTTTTTTTTTTTTTTTTTTTTTTTTTTGTCTCAAGGTTTTCCCAAGCCTTTTCTATTAGGGACGTCAAAACTAGGTCTTGTTTTGGAAATGGTTAACCCCTTCAAGCACAAGCTTTGGTTATGACGTCCCTTACACAAAGGGCACGAGAAAACATTTAGAAAAAAAAAAGAAGAAAATGCTGACATCCAGCATTTTCTCCTTTTGTCTCCTTCCATGCCTTCCATATTACGATAGTCAAATTATGAATATCCAAGTCTTATAACATCAAACAAGCGATTTACACGATGATGCATGCTAGAAAAGACTTGTTATTGAAAAATGGAAATTATTTCTAAGCTAGCTTACTGAATATCAAATGAAGATAATATTATTCTTTTTATATTAACTGCAGAAACTTTGACTTTCAATTTAAAATGGGCTGAAAACATATTGATAATGTTGATTGATTGATTTGTACACAATGTAGAAGAAAATTATGGTTAACAAACTATAGGTAAAAGACAAATCCCTACTTCAAAAATAAATACCGTCTTACAAGGGCGGATCATTGGGGGGGGGGGCTTGCATTGGCCGGAAAATTAAATTTTAACCATATAACTTTAGTATAATGTTATATATCGCTGCTTTTCAACGGAAACTTCGTAACTGCAGCTTAAAACAAGCTGCAGTAACGAGGTTTTCGTTGAAAAGCAACTATTTTCATCACACTTTAAGCCATCCTTTGGGCTTGGACCCCCCCCCCCCCCCTGGCAAAAAATCCTGGGTCCGCCCTTGGTCTTAGCATGGCGGGTTACATACATACCTCATGCATTGTAGGTCAGTGAACTCATGAGTATTTAGTCAAAGAACGAATGGCGTGAAAAACTTGATCTCAACATGTCTGGTCAATAAATTACCAAACCTTGGCTGTGAACCACAGCTATATACTGCCAAAATTATGTTATCTATTGCATGGATATCTGAGAACAAACCTAGTCGAAGAAAGGTTTCAAAAATCCCCTGTAAGGCCTGCATGATGTTGCAAAAAACTCCAATCGAAAACCGTGATAAATTTGTGAATACCAAACATTTTAAATTCCCTATTTATTTATGTCAAAGGGAGGTAATTCTCAAAATTGACAGATTAGACCTTAGTTTTAGAGCTTGCTACAAGAAATAAGTGAGATTTTAAGTGTTTTTTTTTTTTTTTTTTTTTTTGGCAACCCAAGTATGATCAATTCCGATAAAATAATGAAGCGTTTTCTGCGCATGCGCATATGCGGCATTAGATGAAATTAGCTCTAAACGCATTAAGGGTTGTACCTCTGACATTAAATGAGACAAGGCAATGAAATTTCGACAAAACGATTGCTGAAAGCCTTGTGAAATAACGTCAAAATATATTTCATGCTATTAGTTCGATACTTTTCCAGAAATAAGAAATCTTGCAGTGTAGGGTTTTCACTTTTGTTCAGTATACGAGGGACGGTCGGAAAGTAGTTGGACTTTTCGTGCTGCTGTCTCTCCATTTGCAACTGTATAAACACATTATATATTGGTGAAATCTACATCCATTTGGCAATAATGTGGTCAGTTTATTTTTAAAGAAAGTTGAATATATGCAATATTCTGTCCACTTATATGTGATAGGGGTTTTATGTACCATAGACTATTTGTTAGAGGAACAACAAGGGTAACCAAAACAAAAGAACAGTCTAGTCATTTTAATCGCGAAGAATTTAAGTTTTTGAACTACATTATCACTGAACATGGAATAATGGTTCATAATTCCGAACTTGGGATAAAAACTCAGTCACAGCAGTCATAGAAACGAGCTGGTTCCCCACGTCTGAATAGATTAAGCTTTTACATTCGGCTGGTAGTCATGTTTGTTGCTTTTGTGGATTCACGAGGTCTGATAGTTAGTCATTTCATGTCAAATGGTAAAAACTGACATTGCTAAGTACAATTCTGAAGTAATTCAGAAAAAAAAAACAAAGAATAAATGCTGAAGTAAACGCGTCCCAGATTAGCAAAGAAAAATGTTTTCTACTTTACGATTACGCACGCTCCCATACCACCGCATCTACAGTGGAGATTATCAAATATTACTCATGACAAAAGTTGTTTTACTCTTCTTATAGCCCAGGTCCTACCCCACACGACTTTTATTTGTGTCAAGAACTGATGAAAATGCTTGCTGAGAAGAAATTTGAGACCAGGGCGCCTTTGATACCGGTGGTTACACAGTACCTAATACGGTGGGTCTACGTCATGGTTAATAGTGGCAATAGTAAAGCTCCTACGAAGATGGCAAAAATGCATAGACATAGATGGATAATTTCTTTAAACAGTGTAAAAAGAATTTTGTTAAAGAATTAAATGGTTTTAGAGAACTAGTCAAAAGTCCAACTACTTTCCGACCGTCCCTCGTATGTATCTGTTGAAGTATATATGATGGCTCTAAAAACATATATTCAGGCAAAAGTTCAAAATAAGAATGAAAAATACTTACGCCCATAATTGTGACCCCATGTGCGCTATGCCGAAGAAGTCTCTGGTAGCATGATAAAGGTTTACCACAACATTTCTATACATTTCAATTTCATCCATTGAAAACATGTCATTGATGTCGCCTACATCAGCTACATGTGTAATTTTGTGCATGTAATATTTGATTCTTTTTGTCTGGAAATGGGTCTATGTAAATAACAAGAAAAAAACACGACAACGAAAAACTTACGCCCATAATCGTCCCGACTGTAGCACTAAGATCTTCTTTATAGGTAGAGGTTGTTGTTGATATCGGTCGTGGTAAAACATACGTCTGTCAAACTCGTGAGGTTCCAGCATCCATATAGCCGGGACAGACGGGAGTAAACAAATAAATATGTCGTAAGCAGCTTTGAAACTGAGCAGTTTTAAAACTGCTCAAATGTTTTGAAACTGAGCAAAGTTCAGTATGAGCAGTTTTAAAACTGCCTAAGTTTGTAAATTGCTCACAACAAATACACATAAGATATGATTCCCGATAAATGAGCTGACAGAGCACCTCTAGCTAAAAGCTAGAGTTGCTCTGCCAGGTCATTTATCGAAACTTGTATAATAATAAAACAAAAAACTTACGCCCATTATTGTCCCAACCGTAGCACTGAGGTCTTCTTCTATTGGTAGGGGTTGTTGTTTATATCGATCATGGTAAAACATACGTCTGTCAAACTCGTGGAGTTCCAGCATCCATATTGACAGGACAGATGTGAGTAAATAAATAAATATGTCGTAAGCAGCTTTGAAACTGAGCGGTTTTAAAACTGCTCAAATGTTTTAAAACTGGGCAAAGTTCGGTATAAGCAGTTTTAAAACTGCTTAAATTTGTAAATTGCTCACAATAAATACACTTAAGATATGGGTCACGATAAATGAACTGACAGAGCACCTCTAGCTTTTAGCTAGAGTTGCTCTGTCAGGACATTTATCGAAACTTATATAATTATAATATTAAAAACTTACTCCCATAATTGTCCCAACTGTTGCACTAAGATCTTCTTCTATTGGTAGAGGTTGTTGTTTATATCGATCATGGTAATACATTCGTCTGTCAAATTCGTGAAGTTCGAGCATCCATATAGCGGGAACAGACGTCAGTAAATAAATAAATACGCTAGGACAAAACCTGAAAAGAAAAGGGAATGGATTAATGTACAGTCTGTAACACAAGTCGGAAATTAAATCTGCAGAAATGTGAATCCACAAACGCCGATGTTTTTGTGGTATTGTTCAACGTGTATTATAAAACTTCGGCAACGAACGGTTATGGAAAGTCATGATCGACATGCAACGATCTTCGAAAAAGAATCATTACCGATAGGTTATCTTTGCCAGCGTCAAATCTCGCATGGCACAAGGTATATAAATTTACGGATGTATGTGTATTAAATTTTATTCGTCAATGGAACATCATTCAATTAGGGAAATTTATAAATGTCGATTATATGTTGTTGTTTTGTTATTGGGCAGGTTTAAAAAAAATGTGACCAAAGTGTGACATTTAAATGTTAAGAATAACAGCTAATTTTACATAATATAATCCAGATTTCTTAATTAGGGTGGCTAAAAACTATTCTAAATGTTTAAGCAGTGCCCTAATTATATTTTAAATTCATGTCCCACTACTTTTTAGCTAAAATTGTGTGCACAATCTTGCAAGATGACAACAAAAAAGCGTTTCACTCCTGACAGCATATATATTGCACAACATAAGAAATTGTAACCCACGAATCACTAAAAAGTAGAGTGCAGAATGCCTACAAGGTTGATGGCTTCCTAAAAAATTTGAGTGGTAGATTTTTGGCTGAATAGACAAAAATGAGAACACATTTTGAAAAATAAAAGTGTTTCACTCCTGACATAAAATTCAGAGTTGTATTGTATAAAACAGGCTCCACATCCTAAACCAATGAAGATAAGATAAAAAAAGTAATTTTAAGATGATGATGCACATGTTGTTTTATGAATTACAAGTACTTATTGTAGTATCCTGTCACTGTCTTTTATTTACCATAGCTTAGAAACTTGGTAAAACTGTTAAGTGTCAAACAAAAACGTTTCACTCCTGACATTTTTGACATGTTTTAATGAGATATCTTTTTTATTTGTGAAGCGATTTTCTTTAAACTTGGTACCCAGTATATAGACACAATAACACATCTTTTTAGCTTTGATTGGGTTGAATATGTTTTTCTGTAAAAGCCGTGGCATGTAAAAAGTGAATGGTCACATTTTTTAAACTTGCCCTATTGTTGGTGTTGCTGCTTCGGCTGCTGTTATTGTTTTCGGTGCTATTCTAGGTTCTGTCAGTCTTTTTTTCTCTTTCAAATATTGATTAAGGCATAGGTATATAGTCTATCTATATTTAAATGGCGTGAAACAACTTTCCTAATAAGGCCTGTGGATTTGATATAGAAGACTTATAATGGAAACACAAAGATGTCAGCTAAGAAATATCTCGTTAAGAAATAAGTAACTATCACAAGTATACATACCACTGCCACTCCTTTCCTTGTCGTTTCACAAGAGTAATCAGGGATTCTAGAATCAGAAGTAACAGTGTTCCCGCCAGGTACCAGTATTTCGGATTGTCTTTGACGTCAGACAGCCGCCATATTGACACGAGACCATGTGAGGCAAACAACAGACGGACAGTTACCGCTCGGCTCACGGACAGGTATCCCATAGTAAACAAAACCTGGAAAAGATAAAATACACTTGCAATAAAATAAGCCACAATCTTTAATAGGAGACAATATGACATTTAAGGATTACAACCCATCATTAGATACCAAACATTTCGTGCATCTTCGGGCGACATCAATGACAAGGGAAATTAACGAGATATTTCATCGTCAAATTCCGAGCGTCATCCGTGGCAACGAAAATTGACGATGGAGATCCTCATTAATTTCCGTTGCTACGGATGACGCCCCAAGATGCACGAAATGTTTGGTATCTAATGATGCGTTAGAACCATTTAGACCACCATGTAACGCGAACAACAAACGGACAGTTACAGCTCAGCTCACTGACAGGTATCCTATAGTAACCAAAACCTGATAATGTAAACATGTATATATTGAGCCAAGAACTGGATTGGATTGTATGGAGTTTTACGTCCCACTCAACAGCTAAGGTCATATGGAGACGGGACCTCGATTTAAAGTCTCGTCCGAAAGACTGGAGGACGGGGGATCGAACCAGCCACCCCTGTGTTACAAGTCCAGCGTGTTACCATTGCACCATCTCCGCCCCCGCCGTGAACTGGAATAGGAGACCATATGGCATTTAACACACCGTTCATCCAGCTACAAAATACACGGATTGGTCTTCCAAACGCGGATTTGAAAATCAACAGCGTGGGAATACACAAGGTAAGAAAACATCAACATATAGCCTTTTAATTGCCGCAATATAAAAAGTGTTTGTGCAGAGCTGATGCAAAATGGTTTATCTTGAGGGTGCTGCAGTTTCATAACAAAAGATTTGAGTAAACTATAGATACAAGCGATTTTAAATCGTGAATCACTATTTTCTCGCCTACTTCCCGTTTTGTTTTATATTTGCAAAAAAATATTTAACTGGTTTCGAGCAAATATCTCTTCAAAATAAGTTTTCGACATCTATGGAACAAATCTATACCATTCATCAAACTGGAAAAATAAATTTTGGGTGTCTAAAGCCATGTTTAAAAATTAGCCTAGTTTGCTTCAAGGTACAATTTACCACGGATGTTGATACCACACACCACGGATGATTCACATTATTTGGGTAAAACAAACTCGGATGCGAGAATCGGGTTTATTAGTGCAAAACACTTAAAATGACGTTTTCTAATTAAGATACAATGACAAATGCTTGATTTTTATAAAGACGTGACGTCAAATACTGGTACTCATTCAGAAAATGCACCGTGCGTGGTGAATTAGTAACGATAACAGCTCCTATATTAGAAAATACCACTTTGTGTTATGTATCAAAATGAAGCTTATAAAATAAGGATTCACATGATATAGTAATAAAACGCGAGTGCTTTGTTCCTAGCATTTCCGAGCAATCAGAATTTGTAAAACGACGTTATTTCACAATGTCCCCGCGTAACAACGCGTTACATATTCTCGTACAAAACATTGATTTATTTCAAAAGCGGATAGCAGCAAACGTCAGATTTTCATGCAGACAGTTGCGATGACTCTTCCCGTTACAGTCGTTGTGATTTTTCGAGGTAGAAAGCTTTTGTTGTAAAGTTATAGAGTTTTCGAGAAAAGCGCTAAATTTGTCCCCTTTAGAAAAACAGAATTTATTAAATCGAGAGAAAGACAACAATTCGCCATGAAAAATGCAGCCATCAGAAATTTATTCTCGGAACTTATTTGTAAGTATTTTTTCTATCGAAAGGTAAAATGAAAATTGATGCTTATGAGCGAGGTAAAATAAAGTTTTGAATGAAACGGATAATTTTGACAATGTCCGCCGACGTTCATTTTCAGTTTTAACTTCGCATTGAGAATTTTCTTTTGTGACTGTTGTGGTTTACCGACGGAGAATTTCTTTGAAAATACATTCCTAAATGCATATTTCTATATGCTATCATATAATGTGTAGTACTTACAATATTGTTAAAGTAACAAATAATAAGCGTATTCGAAAAAGTTATGACAAAAATGTCCGCATGCGAAAATCGCAACTTTTTGGAAATGTAAAATGACGTTTAACTAAGAATTCCGACTTGAATAAACTTGTTGATGAAATTCCGATTAAGATCACCTAAATGTAAATTTAATTTCCAGTTCATGTGTAGAATTTCGCATCATTCGATACATAACTCGTTTCACAATTAAAGAATACCTGTGTCGCATTGTGTAAGAAAAATGACGTAAAAAACCGTAAAATGGAGTAAATTTCAGTAAATTTCCGAGTTTTAACTAGAAAATTTAAATCAAATCCTGCATATTTTTTTCTATGATTGTTATATAGAATGTGAGTAAATTCATTATTAAATATCTAGTTAAAATGTTAAGATGTGTCGGCTGGATATGCTTTCAAAATATCAAAAACACTGTGTCGAAAGCGATTTCGAAAACACAACGATTTTCCGAAGTAACGTTATAGTATGACGTTGCATATTCACTTTCATGTTCGTCTATTCAAGTCGTTTCTTTATAAATTTACATTTCCCCGCCTTAAAATATTTATATTTGTCCGATTTCAAAATTCGTGCAATTGACAAAATTAGTGATAAAACCAGCAAGCAAACAAAAATAAACAATACGCTCTTTAAAATGCTGTAACACATTAAATAGGTGAAAACAACTATGATAACCATTATCTCCTTTTCTCACAAAGTTTTTCAAAAAAAAATGTGATGAACGGGCACCTTAAAATGCATAGTCAGGAAAAGTGAGAACACATTTTAGTCATCCGAAGATTTTTGAATTTGGATCAGACTGAAATATTGTTGGTCTTGTTTACTTTTGCTATTGTGTTAGTCTACATAAAATCATGGTCTTTATAATACTGATAATTCTGAATGAAATACGTCAGTCACCTGTTTTTTTTTTTTTTTTTTTTTTTTTTCATTTTCTGATTAACCCAGTCACAACTACTGAAAACTAAGTGAAATTCCAGCTTTTGGAGCGGTATTTAAAACGAATATTGAAATGGAATACCGGTAACATGATAATCATTAGAATTTCTGTGGAGTTTCGGTACAATGTTATACCAGGGAAAAGTTTTACATAATGAATAAATGATGATTAATTGCGTGTTAACAAAACCTTCCTCTTCTAAACCGAATATAATTCTCATTATTAACCCATATAAGCCAAGAGTCCTGTTTTCAGGACAGTACCGTATGCCAACATATTTTCCCACTAATTAGAAATAAGTGTTTATTTTTATAGCATAAATCATCAGATAATCCCGGAATAGACCCATTAGAACATTGGAACTGAACATTTTCCCACATTTTTGTATTTGCTGCAACAAAATATACCCGTTTTCGGTGAAAGTGATTCTTGGAAATGCTACAATTCAAAGGTATGTGTATAATTTTTTATCTATTAATATTTCAATAGAACATCATGAATGTAATATGTTTCTAAGTGAATGCTTTCTTAGATATGCTTGGAAAAATTATTCATTTGTAAATTTTTCCATGGCAATTTCGACATTTTTGAAGTGTCCTGAAAACAGGACTGTAGGCGTAAATGGTTGCGGGAGGCAATTTTGTCCATGTTACACATTATATATAATTCCGTATCTTTTTGCAGAAGATCTAACATGGACGAAGTTCTAACAATGGCAGAGGATGAAGAAGCTTTTCAAAGGGCCGATATCCATATAGAACACCCACCTGTATGTGATATGACAGATGGGGACAATGGGGATGAGGACGGAGATGTCGATATAAACAACATTCCCGGTCAACAACAACCGCAACCAGTCTCTGAGACAGACATCCATGAAGAAGGGATTACAGCATTTGATAAATGTATTCAAACAAGAGCACTGGGTCTTTTGAACAAGCTTCCCTGGAGCGCGAAGACAGACAGTACACACATATTGTTGAAGTACCACTAGCTCAGAGAATATCATGCACTGCTGTTGGTTGACCAAAAGGATGTCCTTCTACTTACCATAAATATGTTCCAGAATATATTCAATGCAACTACAATGGTCATTATGTAACACTGTCTTAATGCATTGTGCAAAATGCCTTGCAACCCATTCTACTAACCGTTCTGTTCGACTTCATTGAAAATGTTTTAACAAAGTGTTTGAAAACTTTGCATTTTTGTAGTCTATACCAATAGATTGAAAAGTTTTTCTTCAAAAACACAGTAACCACCTTGTTTACAATCTGCACTGATGAGGCTTTTGAAGAAAAGAGATAATATAAAATATATGATTTAAGCGAAGACAGAGTGAAAATATAAGATACGCTCTGAGAAAAGGGTGCTTATTGTATTCGATTCAGTGGTACACGAAGCCCCCATTTTCACAAAGCATTTTTCCATGTGTGTTTATGACATTTTTAGAACAGAAAAGTGGTTTAAAACTATCTGGTATTATTCTATCAATGAGGATTTATTTTGAAATTTTGATTACTCTAATACCTAGAGTCCTGTTTTCAGGACACATACAAAATGTACGATTTTGGTTAAATAAAGTACTGTGCAACGTAAAAAATGTTCAATTCTATTTAGTATTTGTATTCTTTTCACAAATAAATCCACTATATAGAAATAAAAAATTCAGGCATATATGGGTTAACAATCTCTAGTAGACAAAAACCGACTGATCAACAGAAGATATAAAGCGGTTAACGTTAAAAGCATTTTGACGTCGTGTTACGCTTATGAGTACCAGTAGCTGACGTCGAGTCAAAGTAAACGTGCTATAACCGCATTCCGTTGGCTTTTATAGTCGATTACTTACTTTGCATCACACGCTTAAGAATTTTATCTTATGTACCAAACTGTGTTTTGGAATGATCTTTGTTCTATTTATTTGAGATACAAAAGCCTTCCTAAAGAAGTAGTTCAGAGCGCTGATATTTCATTACCGCCCTCAATCACTTGATCATGTTAACGCTGTGTCTTGTGTGTGTTTGAGACCTATACGAGGCACATATGAGAGAAGCCAAGTTCTGCTTGCGGGTGTACCAGGTGATTTTTCTTGGGGTTCTCCTGCTTTCCCACCACCTACTGACTGTCCTGTCTCATTCGGGTTGAAATAATCTTAAAAGGGACGTAAAATTGAATAAAAAAGAAGAAGAAAGATCTACTTTATCAGAAACTTTAAATATGAAGTTTAATCTAAATGATCAGTCACCGTTCACGATTAATTAAATGCTTATCATAATTGTTTACGAAGCACTTTCGAATTAATTTTTTGGATTTAACGCTTGCCATATTTTTAAATCCGCAACTGTGATATTTTTATGAACATGTACATGTATTTTATTTTTATTTTCACAACCAAAGTCTTCCAGAGGCATGGTAACTAGTTCTGGAATCTACGCAATTCATGTTCATTCCTAGTCATAGTTCAGTGGCGTAGGCAGGTTTATAATATTGGGGGGGGGGGCAAACATTCATGTAAATGGAAATATGGGTGTATTATGGGGGACATAGGGGGGCAGACCCCTTTTCTAAATTATTAGGGGGGGCAGGCCCCCTGGCACCCCTCTTCCTAAGCCTATGTAGTTTGTTTTACATGCTGTCGTAGAGGGCCTTTCATAAAGACTTTCACTTCAACCCACACTAAAGAGTAAGAGAGACAATCATGATAAATATTCTAGGCAATATCTTCATGAAAGAAATGCACCCATAAACCGTATGTTTACATGTAATAACTGACAGACATGCGTAATAGAGTTGGTGTTTGAATATCGAAGATGAAAACCTTCTGGAGCTCACTATCAAACTGCAATGAAACAAGATGATAATGAGGGTTTTAATCCTAGAATTTAAAGATTGAAAACAAAGACTCAGACAACTTATCTTTTAATATGCAGCTGATATTCGCCTATCTCTTTATAAAACATGTAAACATGGTTTACTAATGTCTTTACCGTCGAAAGTGCTCATCCACAAGCCTTTTAGTTTTAGTAAGCCAAAATAAGCCATAATTGGTCTTAAACCAAACATCTATTGACTCTAAACAATATTAAATTGGTTTTAACAAGGATGCAGCCAATTTTCCTTAAAAAAGACCGGAATTTGTTTTTTATTATCCGTGTCGGTTGTATCGATGGGTCCCGAGTTTGTTTTACCTGCTGGAAAATTTGCACCGTGGTATGTTGCACCATAGCAACTGACAGTACCCAATTTCAAATAGTTCTTGTTCTTTTTCTGTACTTTTTTATGGGTTCTTGTAAAGAAAACACTTGAAGCAATCCCCGATCCTCCGTGAAACATCAATTCAACAATAATTATGTGCTTTAATAATGATTTACAGACATTCTTTCCAAGATTTTTTCTCTTTTCGTGCATCAAAGTCAGATTCAGTAGCATATATTTCTCTTACTAACAGATTTTATGAGACAGGATTTTAGGTGAACATTGGTAAAGTTAAGTATGTTTTCATCGTATGTAACACAAAAATCAACTCAGCCGATATTCGTTGTAATTAAAGATAATAAATACTCACTCTTTTTTCCCGCTGTTCAAAATAAAATTGTTTACATCCGCGTTTGGAAGACCAATCCGTGTATTTTGTATCTGGATGAACGGTGTGTTTAAAGTTTACAACACATCACTACATACCGAACACATCTTCGCATGCCATCCGTGACAATGCAAATTATCCGGTGATTCCATCGTCAATTTCCAGGCGTCATCCGTGGCAACGAAATGGATGAAGGATGTCCTCGTTAATTTCCGGGTGCTACGTATGACGCCCGAAGATGCGCATAGTGTTTTATATTTTATAATTGGTTGTAATCATTCAGACAAACATGAATACTGGCTAGCCTCCATATAAATGTAATCCAACCAAGATTTATTGCCCTTCCATAGCTTGTTCATGACGTGTAGTAACTGTAAGATTGAAATCAGAATCGCCATCAGACTGCAATTAGAAAATGCTGGTCTGGAAATATATGTGGTACTAGTCTCCCGGGCTATACAGCTACCCGTTTTTCCAGATCCAGTGTCAAATACATGGTATAGATGACATTTGTCTGTAATGCACACAAGGATTTATCTCGGTGCCTTTGAACATTTATGCCATAAATATCAATTAAAGGGGCCCATTCTATGTTTTTATGTTCGGGAACTCATATTTGTGCATGGAAAAACAATTAGCAATGCATAAAAACCTCAATCTCGGCGAAAAAACATCTTTCCTTTGCTGTAGATCAATCCTTTACAAGCGTGTTTACACGTTCTATTTTTACTTCAAAACAAGACAAGGTCAAGGTCAACGAGACACACCTCCGCGGTATATTAACACACCGTACAACCGGCTGTGTCGATGACTGTGACCTTATTTGCGAGGAATACGTGAAAAGGTTTGTTTTGTACAAGCACTGAACATTTATACGCGTATTTATCAACTATAGAATACCTAAGATCCTTTCGTTTATTTATAAAAGTAAATTCATTTGACCTACCATGCACATGACATCAGGTGCCGAATCTGTCTTCGCTGACTTTCTACGCAGCCGGTGGTACGGTGTGTTAAATCTCGCTGATCACAGATGACGTATCTCTGACGTAATTGATTTTTGAAGGTTGGGCATATGTAGCCGTTACAAAACAAAAACAAGGACGACCAGCATGTTATTCTTGACTTGGATTTTAATACTTAATAAACTCGACGAGTGGTAACAATGGACATAAATGATCTACCCCTTCAGGTTGGTAATTTCATACGTTATTTCTGGTTTGTAATTATTGTGCCATTTGCATTTTCTACAGCCTAGCTCGTCCCCCTTTAATAAAATGATATCGTATAACAATTGTGACCTCATTTTTACGACAGCACACTTTCCGGTGCAATTACAGGAGCAAACATTTGCAGTAAAACGTTTATTTGCACGAAATTCTCTGGTGACTAGTAGCTGCATTATCTGAGAACAATACAAACAAAGCATTTACACTTCTGTCAACTGTACCAGACAGTGAAATAAGGAGAGTCTTGGATTGCAACAACAGTAAATATTGTGCCAAATCGTCATAACTTCCGTTTGAACATTAGGCAAACTAGTACCTGCAATATTTAATTGGTAGCTAATGATACAAATGTATTCCATTCTAGCAATCTTGTGTCTAACAATGTCCCATTCAGTATATTACGCAACACTATAGTATAAATTTATAAAGGATCAAAACAAAATAGGTCAAATTGAAAGTTCGAACAGTAGCGACCTAGTCTGTACATTTATGATTAGGCAGTGCATTATCACTAGATCTAGTCTTGAAAAAGGGTTCGTAACTAACCGATATACCTTTATAAAAATATCGACGTGATATCAATTCTAAAACTTGCATTTCGAAATTACTCCATTGGAAGTCCATTTATGTGAGAATCAAATATTTCTTTCCTGCAAATTAATGGTTGTCAAGAAAATGACAAATCACGACGGGAGAAAATCATAAACCAGACGAATAATTGGTATCTTGGTGTTTATGTCAGACCACCGGAAATCGTTGTGTCCCGGAAACGGAAGTCATTTATTCGGAACTTCCTGTCGTATGGCTGTGGGTTAGGTCGTGACAAAATTATCTCGATTACATATATGATCTTATTACTGTTTTGAAATGTGAACAAGGTTTCCAAGTTATCGAAAGCATTAATCGAGGGCTTTGTGCAAAACTATTGTAACTACATTTTGTAAAGTTTTACAGGAGAGGGAAAAAAACTTATTGACTTTCTCAAAGTAAAAGAGGAAAAATGTTTTTCTAAAATTCTAAATATATTTTTAAGTATACAGAATTGAAATCAAAAATTAGAACACATGATGTATCCCTTCCTAAAGATTCAGAAAATGCAAAAGTGATTTTCTTAAAAATATGTAGTTACAATAGTTTTGCAATGAGCCCTCGAATTTTTAATACTAGAAATTGCCATTTCGAAATAACTCCAAACTACCACCGAATATGTAGACTGGAAGACATTGGCTGTTATATGTACACTAGTCCTTAATGTCATTTTATTCATCGTGCATCAATATTAGTTTGTATCCGAGTACAGTCTGATCCGGAGCATTGTTGCTCTCTTACAGTAGCCATATGCAGGCTTGTATGAATTTATAATCTTGTCAAATGGCCCTATATCAAGTGCCCTTTTTGCAGACCCAGGCTCATAAACATTTCAAAAGGCGTTTTATTGAAAAGGGGTGAGGGCGAAAATAGATGTTCCGTAAAAAATATACAATGCACTATATTTCATTTTTGGAACCATGGTGTTTGGCCTCGTGGCATTGATCTTTCAGTTTGACCTACTATTCTAGCAATATCTACCAATAGATGTCGCCAGCATCGATTATCATCTATCTTGGTTGGGCATTCTGGGCTAACTACTTTCAAGATGTCAGCGCCCTTAAAATGCATACAAGTGGTACTTCCTGTCACGTGGCACATTTGCTTCACCTGCTTGCATGAAGAAAAATAAATAATCTGATTTGAATTAATCATTTTATTCGATAAAATTGAGACGAAAATCAAACTTTATTTTGTTGCAAATGTAGTTTTTATTGCAATTTTCTGCTTGCTACTTTTTGGCGACAGGATTCGAAGTTATGCGCACCGCGTAGTGATTAAGCCAAAATAGGATACCCAGAATGCCCAAATTAGTCAGTCCATAGCCGCGTGCGATTTAGGCCAGAAGTTGTCTTCTGGAAGAAGAAGAGCTAGTTTGGTTCCCGCCTCTGATACACTATGTAGTATTTTTTCTACTACGTAGTGAATCAGAGGCGGGAACCAGACTCTTCTGGAAGAGCTCTACCGTCCTAAATCGCACACGGCTCATATTTTGAATGTTAGACTGGAATAACAATAGACTGAATACTTAGTCAATGACTATTCTAAAGCCGTATTCTAGCCTTTAGCTTATGCTCTTTTTAGTATGGCGTTCTTTTTGTGACAAACTCCTTGATATCTGTTATTATTAAAGGCAAAGTCTGCTGATTCTATAGATATAAAGAAAGACATTATATAAAGAAACATCCTGTATTATCTTTTTAAAATAAACGAACTTGGCATAAGCTCATTTTGGCACGGAACCCATTTAGTATAACTGTTATTTAAAGTCCTAAATATTATGGAAGATATTTTCAAGCTGTTATTTCTTTCACAATCTCATGAAAAATTTGTAATTCAATTACTCCAATTAACGAACATTAAATACTCGTAATGAAAACTTAAGAATTCCCCTTGGCTATATGATTTTAATGCTCTCTAAAACAGTTTGAATGAGTTATCAAATTTTGATTTTCCCCCTAAAAATTACTCTAGGCCTATACAGATAAACAACACATATCACTTCCGATCAGATTCGCATTTAATTGGTTTAGGGAAAGGGTTATATGGTGAAATAAGCTGCAGTTACGAGGTTTTCGTTGAAAAGCAACGCTAGCTAGAGCTTTGAACTCTATCGCGTCCGTGTTTCCCTGTCCCTGCAAGTTATCTTGAAAGAATAGTTCTTTACTATAAGAAGTTAAACCTGGTATCTAGAATTGTGAACTCTATTACGGCTGTGTTTCCCTAGAAGTTATCTGGCGACATAAAGTCGTTATGGTGACGAAATGTAAACAAACAATGACACTCTACAAACATAAAGGCGATCGCTGTGTAGAGAGCTTTCCAGTCAATGAAATATTACTGTCTTTTCCCTTGAGATACCAATGGTACATGTATATGTACAAGCCTAAGTTAAAATAGAAACGAATTTCGTGATAAAAAAAGACTGTGTGCATCGTTATGGATTGAAAAAACCGTCGGTATTGTTATAGAATCTCGTAACTACGGCTTGAATCAAGCCGTTGTTACAAGATTTTATGACAATACCTACGAAATGCTATTCTTTGTCAGATATTACGTCACGATGGGATGGTACACTTGTATGTCAGGGCATTTATCGTGAACTATAAGGCTGTTATCTACAGCTTTGAACGCTATTACGGCCGTGTTTCCCCAGAAGTTATCTGGCGACATAAAGTCGTTCTGATGACGCAATGTAAACAAACAATGATACTCTACAAATATGAAGGCGATCTCTGTGTAGAAAACCTTCCACTCAATGAAACATTGCTGTCTTATTTCCTGGAGTAACGAATGGTACACTTGTATGTCAGGGCATGTATCGTGAGCTATAAAGCTGTTATCTAAAGCCGTGTACTCTATTACGGCTGTGTTTCCCCAGAAGTTATCTGGCGACATAAATGCGTTATGGAGACGAAATGTAAACAAACAACGACACTCTACAAACATGAAGGCGAACTCTGTGTAGAGAGCCTTCCGGTCAATGAAATATGGCTGCCTTATTTCCTGGAGATACCAATACACCCAAACACACTTCCAAATTTTTAACCGTGGCCTGCGTATGAAGAGAGCAAACAAAACGTCACGTGGTCATTTTACTATATAATTCATTTAGCGAGTCTTGTTTTTCACACGAGCATGGTACGTTTATTCTGCCTAAATACAAAGAATATTTACCACAGTCATTTACCTTAATTATTAGACTATTAAAATACAGGAATATTTTTGCAACTTTGATTGAAAAAAAGAGATTTTTTGGCTTGTAATCATTCGTACCCTATCTCCATCGCCCATTACTACCATGCAAGTTCAGAATGAGCTACTGCTTTTGACAACCAAATAAAATCAATTTTGCAGAAGCAAGTGAGCTCCTAAGTACTGTCCAAGTGTGATCGGTAATATTTTGCATGTGTGTGTGCTCTAGGTTAGAGCCAATAATGGACAGGTCACAGGATGGATTCCCAGCCTCGGAGCGTGGACAATTATAAATGAACTTATGGCTGAAATATTGTTGAGAGGTGTTAGATTAAAAAAGAAATGAACAGAAAAATCTTTAAAACCTTCACTAAACAAGAATTGTTAATGTTTTGACTGTCAATGGCAGATCCAGGGTTTTTTCAAGGGAGGGGGGAGGCGGTCTAGCCCAAAAGATGGCTTTAAATTTGTGAATTGTGTAATATTGTTAAATAGTGTACTAACGTTGTTTAGTCAAAATTCGATTTTCGGACTAATCAAGGCGGGGTCCGGACCCCCGACCCCCTTTTTGATCGGCCCTTGACTGTCTTGTAAACAGAGATTGTTTCAGAAATCACTTAAAGAGGCAAAATAATGAAATACTTTTAATCAGCATTTTCTCCTTTTGCCTCAAGGTTTTCTATACTAATTATCAGGCCCTTATGTACACACACAAGGGTGGATCCAGGATTTTTTCAGGGGGGTCCAAGCCTAATTGCTAGGGGGGGGGGGGGGGGGTCCACGCCCAATGATTGCTTTTAAATGTATTAAATTATATGATAGCCACTTCTGGCTGTCAAAGGACGATATATAACTTATATTGACGCTTTAATTATATGAGTCGTTTTCAAAATTCGCAGGTTTTCTTGTCCACGTGTGATAAATTGTACATTTAAGTAATCAAATAAACATTAATGTTAAAAATGAGTAGATACCAATGCAATTGTGCTGATTAAGCATAAAAATATACCATGATACATGATTTAGTGAGATATTTTACATGTTATATGGCCTGAAATGTGTAAATTTGCTTTGTCCCACTGCTACCCTCATTGGTTTTGACCAGCAAAGATAACTACTTTTAACTGTAATTGAAACACTTTTTGGGGTTAGTTTGCATGACAATATGTAAAATTACACTTTAAATATACCAGTTACCCAAATGATATTTTTTAAATGATATAAAAATCATCATATACCCTTGTCCCACAGATTTTTGTCTTTGGTGTTCCAGTGTCTAAAAAGTCAAAGAAATACAATCTTAATTAGATGTAGACACAAATCATCTACATCCTTTTGAAAAGCTACCGTAGGTTCATACATTACAATTGAAAGAGGAAGAATTCATTTTGTGTCTTGGTAATAAATTGAAAAAGAAGGTGATTAACTTGTACAGTACTTTTTTTCTTTGTCTTTGGGATGACGCACTTTATTATACTTTGCGAGGCATCTTTTTATCAGATTTTCGTCCGGTATATCCGACTTTGAGTACAGTACGAGGGACGGTCGGAAAGTAGTTGGACTTTTCGTGTTGCTGTCTCTCCATTTGTAACTGTATAAGCACATTATATACCATGTAAAAAAAGTTTAGCAACACTGACTTTGTTAATTGAAAAAATGTATTTTCTGTGATATTTATTTCACAACCGTTATATATATTTTAGCATATGCATTTACGCAGAACATTCAAAGGTCGCTTTGTGGTAACGTTAAATATTGTGTTAGAAACATTGTCTTGACGTAGGTGAGGGGTCAAAATAAAAAGTTACAATAGAATTCGGTATCGTCTGTGCGGCCATTTTCAAGCAAGAACAATCGTGAAAAGTTTTCTAATCTACTTAAATTGTTAGTACACAGTATCAACATTTACTACTTTATCAAGAGATTGAACGTCATTCGCTTCAGTACGATCACGCACACGTCTTCCTTAAATGCACCGTATGTGCTCTATGGGTGACAAATCAGAAAGAAATGGATGATAATGGGAGTCCATCAGTGTTGTATACGCTTAATTTGGCTTAAAGCATTTAGGACTCTATACCAGTCAAGGCTGGTGCGTTCATGGTGTAGCGTCAGGGAAATTACAACGTATGGTCAACGTCTAGTAACCGTTCATCTGTGGAGACGATCACGGATGGTAAGTGTGGATACTCTATATTGAAATTCTTGTGGAAGCCACTCGTAAGTTTTGGTGTTGATAAGGAACATCTTTGCCGTGACGTTACGAAATTATGACGGTCATCTTCTCGTGGCCTTTTTCTACGACGTCCTTGACCGGGACTATCTCAAACCACACAAATTGGCTCACATAGCATCCTCAAATTGTTACTTATGCTTTAAGATGCGCAAAATTCAAAAAGGCATCTTATTCGCCGGTTCTGCCACGTAGATACACATTAGCGATATAACGTCCTTCTAACGTAAGTCCATGGCGTAGTCCCACAGCGTTGCAGAAAATTCTTTTTAGTGGCCTTTTTTATGCTGGGCAAAGACAATTACGTTCACACCTAAATCTTTTCTAGAACTATGCTCCATACACATGTATACCATGACAGACATGAAAACCGGAAATGCGCACCGGGAGTGCGAGACACACGCGATGGCGGTATAAAATTCATCTGTTTGTGTTCTGTAGCTATAATCTATTGTGTAAACGTTTGATTTTATGTTAAAACAAAACTGTTTTGGTTACTACAGATATTTACATTTTGTTGCAAAACTTTTTTTATTATGTATATATTGGTGAAATCTACATCCATTTGCCAATAATGTGGTCAGTTTATTTTCAAAGAAAGTTGAATATATGCAATATTCTGTCCACTTATATGTGATAGGGGTTTTATGTACCATAGGCTATTTGTTAGAGGAACAACAAGGGTAACCAAAACAAAAGAACAATCTAGTCATTTTAATCGCGAATAATTTAAGTTTTTGAACTACATTATCACTGAAGATTGAATAATGGTTCATAATTCCGAACTTGGGATAAAAACCCAGTCACAGCAGTCATAGAAACGAGCTGGTTCCCCACCTCTGAATAGATTAAGCTTTTACATTCGGCTGGTAGTCATGTTTGTTGCTTTTGTGGATTCACGAGGTCTGATAGTTAGTCATTTCATGTCAAATGGTAAAAACTGTCATTGCTTAGTACAATTCTGAAGTAATTCAGAAAAAAACAAAGAATAAAGGCTGAAGTAAACGCGTCCCAGATTAGCAAAGAAAAATGGTTTCTACTTAACGATTTCGCACGCTCCCATACCACCGCATCTACAGTGGAGATTATCAAATATTACCCATGACAAAAGTTGTTTTACTCTTCTTATAGCCCAGGCCCTACCCCACACGGCTTTTATTTGTGTCTAGAACTGATGAAAATGCTTGCTGAGAAGAAATTTGAGACCAGGGCGCCTTTGATACCGGTGGTTACACAGTACCTAATACAGTGGGTCTACATCATGGTTAATAGTGGCAATAGTAAAGCTCCTACGAAGATGGCAAAAATGCATAGACATAGATGGATAATTTCTTTAAACAGTGTAGAAAGAATTTTGTTAAAAAATTAAATGGTTTTAGAGAACTAGTCAAAAGTCCAACTACTTTCCGACCGTCCCTCGTAAATGCTTTCAATAGTAGATTTAACAAATACCCTATTTACAGGTATATTTTTGCAAATTAGTGTGAAATTGTCCTTGGTGTTCCAGTCCTTGGTGTTCCGGTCTAAGCACTGGAACGCCAAAGACAAAAAATAAAATGGCACTGAGGCATGTCATATTGCATTGATCAGATACATATTTTAAAAATAAGGTTACATACCAAATTTCAGCTTTGTTCGTGTAATAATTTTAGAGAAACTGACAAATTTAGGTTTCACTCGATGTTTTAAGTGGAGTTCCATGTTAAGGGTTGTAAATGACTTTGGGGAATGTCTGAATGAATGGAGCAGATAGATATCATTGAACAAACGTTACTTACCAAATGTGAGTTTTCTTTGTCAATTTTCTTTAGAGAAATGCCAATTCAAAGTTTTGAACTGACAGACAGGCTGACAGACGGTAAATGCTAGAACAACATTTCCCTAATTTTTATACGCCGCCGGAGGCGGACGTATATTGGCGTCATCTTCTCCGTCTGTCCGTCCGTCCGTCCGTCCGTCCATCCGTCCGTCCGTACGTCCGTCCACTTTTCTTGTCAACGCAACTCCTCCTAAGTTTCTGGCTGGATCTTCTTGAAACTTGGTCAATGTTATCACCTCAATTGGTAGATGTGCATGAAGGAAGGATTTTGTGGTTCGTTGATTTTTGCCAGAGTTATGCCCCTTAAAAACTTAGTCTCTGGGGCTTATTGAAGTTGCAGCCTTGTCAACGCAACTCCTCCTAAGTTTCTAGCTGGATCTTAATGAAACTTGGTCAATGTTATTACCTCAATTGGTAGATGTGCATGAAGGAAGGATTTTATGGTTCATTGATTTTTGCCAGAGTTATGCCCCTTTAAAACTTAGTCTCTGGGGCTTATTGAAATTGCAGCCTTGTCAACGCAACTCCTATGTTTCTGGCTAGATCTTAATGAAACTTGGTCAACATTATCACCTCAAATGGTAGATGTGCATGGTGCATGGAGGAAGGATTTTGTGGTTCGTTGATTTTTGCCAGAGTTATGCCCCCTTAAAACTTAGTCTCTGGGGCTGATTGAAATTGCAGCCTTGTCAACACAACTTCTTCTAAGATTCTGACTGGATCCTAATGAAACTTGGTGGATGTTATTACCTAAATTGGTAGATGTGCATGAAGTAAGTATTTTATGGTACATTGATTTTTGCCTGAGTTATGCCCCCTTCAATCTTAGTCTCATGGGCTTAATGATATTTCAGCCTCATGAACGCAATTCCTTCCAGGTTTTTGACTGGATATTTATAAAAACCTTTTTGTGAACACAACTTTTTACAGGTTTTTGTGTGAATATTTATAAATCCTTGTAAATGTCATTTTTTTGTCTCAAGTTTTATAAGTGGCGGCGTATATTGTGACCATGGCACTCTTGTTTTATATTGGTGCATTAAAATCCTAAATTATTACACACTAACTGTATCTCTTTCCATTCCTATATCTTTCAACTCATGCTGTGTTACTAAATTCATGTCTTAAAGGAGGTTAGATTTTACTATCAATTGGAGGTTAAGCCTGGACTTTTCATTGGCATTTTACTTTGGCAAGAGTTCTAATGTGCGTTCCCGGAAGCGGAATCAAATGGGACAAATATTAGCTGCCAGTTTCAACCTAAATCAATGCAAAATAAACATGTTAAAGCAAAGAAAATAGGTGATTTTCTTTGGGGTAATGTTGGTGTCTTTGGTGTTCCGCTAATGTCTTTGGTGTTCCGGTAATGTTAAATTCATTTTCCAAGAAAACTGATCAGGCAAATGCACCAAAAGTACTAGTTATATAAAGCAAATTGGACATATTAATGTTGGCGATTGAAACTTTTCTGGACATTTGAACTCAAATAAGAAATTTTTAGACTAAAGTGTTTGATTTTTCCTAACATTAGCAGCCAGAGGTACTTTAATGTAAATTATTATGTAATTATGCACCCAAAATGATTCTTTTTTATTATTTATTAGCTATTGACCTTTTCAGATGTCATTTGGTGAAAAAAATGTGAACTATCTTTTAATTTATATTATTTGCATACCTTTACTCAACTGGAACACCAAAGACATTTTTGTCCGGAACACATTATTAATAACCTATTTAGAAGCTACACAACCACAATTCAGGGTGGAAAATGATTTGAAACATGTTATTAAGAATGTAACAACAAATTGAGAACACAAACATTAAAATATTTGACGATTATTTTTCATGATTTACTGGTCTAAAAAACCTGCGAATTTTGAAATTGACTCATATAGTCAACCTTCAATTTTCGGCTGATTCCATGGGGGGGGGGGGTCCGGACATCCCGACCGCCCCCCCCCCATCCGCCCTTGCACACAAAAAAATCCTACTTTCAAGGTGCCCATTCTGTTGTTTGCAAGAGCTTCCAAATTGAATCAGGTGCCGTTTAGGAAAGGATTAAGCCCTTAGCCGCTGTCAAACGTGAAAAGTCTAAATAATTTGTCGTTTTGGAAATGGGCTTTAAGAACAATGTTTTTATTGTCAAATTGATTTACCATAATGAATTATCTATCTACACAAACCTTTCGATACTGGGAGTATCATCTTCACACTGAAAATGGCATGTTTCGTACATTTTTTGTTGGGGAAGAGGGGGGGGGGGGGGGGGTTACGTGAATATGACAGTTGAACCTGGCGGCTATAGGTCCTCAAAAGATCCGTGGATACTCCTTTTTCGGAGGGTCAAAAATGACTTAAAAGCCGATAAAGACCATAATTGGAAGTCAGTCAATGATATCCCGTCGAGATTTACAGAGGAATCATCACTAAACGGAAGGTGATTCCTCTTAAACTTCTCCTTTTCTCCGTGCGTTTCCATTGCACGTTGGACGCTTTGCTCTCATTTGGGTCAGAGCCTCGATCTGGCATAAAAAGTGTTACTATTTTTAGTAACAAATTGGAAGTGTGTTTGGGTGTATGATACAATTGTATGCCAGGGCCTTTATCGTGAGCTATAAAGCTGTTACCTATAGCCGTGAACTCTATTACGGCTGTGTTTCCCTAGTAGTTATCTGGCGACATAAAGTCGTTATGATGACGAAATGTAAACAAACAATGACACTCTACAAATATGAAGGCGATCTCCGTGTAGAGAGCTTTCATGTCAATGAAATATTGCGGTCTTGTTTCTTGAAGGTATAGCTCACAATATATGACCTGACAGAGCATCCCATGCTAGTCACATGAGAAGCTCTGTCAGGCCATTTATCGTGGGCTATACGAATGATACACATGTGCCAGGCAAAATTAAAATAACAATGGATTTTGTGCTAAAATAGACTTGGTTTACCGTTATGTCTTGATAAACCGTCGATGTTGTTATAAAATCTCGTAACTACGGCTTTGGTCAAGCCGTAGTTACGAGATTTGCTGACAACACCTACGCATTATTACTGTTTATTAATCCGAAATAAGGTTTACCCGGATGAAATAATTCCCTATTATAAGAAGGTGAAGCTGTTATCTAGAATTGTGAACTCTATTACGGCTCTGTTTCCCTAGTAGTTATCTGGCGACATAAAGTCGTTATGATGACGAAATGTAAACAAACAATGACACTCTACAAACATGAAGGCGATGTATGTGTAGAGAGACTATCAGTCAATGGAATATTGCTGTCTTATTTCCTGGAGTTACGAATGGTACTCTTTTATGCCAGCTAATTTATCGTGAGCTAAAATGCTGTTATATAGAACCGTGAATTTTATCATGGCTCTGTTTCCCTAGAAGTTATCTGGCGACATAAAGTCGTTATGATGACGAAATGTAAACAAACAATGACACTCTACAATTATGGAGGCGAATGCCACATGTGAAGAGCTTTCCAGTCAATGAAATATTGCTGTCTTATTTCCCTGGAGATACCAATGGTACATATGTACCTGTAGACAAAACTTAAAGTTGACTGTGTTAAAAACTTTAACCTGGTATAATATATATCATAATTATGTCAATCATGTACCAAACAAATCTGAAAGTTTGACCTACGTTTTGACCGTGTTAAAAACTGGAACCTGGTACATATCTTATGCCCTATTGTGGATAAAACCCTGATATTTTAAACATGGTTATCTGTAATCAGGACCTACATTTCCGACCATGGCATTTGACCTTGAGATTTTGACCTTGGAGTTTTGACCTACTTTTAAATTTTTTTAACCTGGCCTAAAATAACTTTAACCTGACCTATATCTCAATACCTATTGCAGATACAGTCTTTATATTTCACACATGGATACCTTCTACCGAGTCCTTTCATTTGTAACCATGACCTTTGGGACATTGACCTAGGTAGTCAACCTACTATCAAAGAAGCTTTAACCTGGCCGATATCTTATGTCGTATTACAAATACAGCCTTGATATCGTGCACACTAATACCTCCAAACAAGACCTTTCATTTGTAACCATGACCTGTGACGTCGTGACCTTGGAGTTTGACCTACTTTTCACATGTTTTAACATCACCTTTATCTTGAAATGTAATATTGATATAAGATAGAACCTTGGAATTCTGCACATGGAAACCTCATACCAAGCGAACAACTCTTGTTTTGTAATATGAACATACATTCGTCAAAAAGATGTGTTAGGAAAATTGTCCTCTGTTTCATGCGTAATATCTCGTTGTGGAATATATCACAAAAATGGGATGCCATTATTTAGTCCATTATATTTAGAAACAACTTCACCATGAAAATATCTGTGTTTTATTATGGGGCTATAATCATGAACTATGTAATAACAAACACACATTGTTTTTACGAACCCTCTAAAACAGTTTGGTTTCTGAAATTGACCAAACGCCAATCGACAGATCGCTCCGCCCAACATAGAATTTAAGGCAAACAATGGGCATGTGGTCGTTAATAGGGAACGATTTTATCCAGTTAATCGTGACGTAAATTCGGACAAACACAATAGTAATTCGTAGTTGTTGTTATAAAATTTCGTAACTACGGCTTGATTTAAGCCGTAGTTACGAGATTTTATAACAACACCGACGGTTTATCAAAACATAACGTTGAACCTAGTCTATTGTTAGCACAAAATTCTTTGCCATTGGTATGTCGATTGTTTTGATTGTCAGTCGATAAATCGATACAATAGCACGTGCAACGATGAACAATTGGGGCATGACATTTTTGTGATCGTCCATTGGCTAATCGATGTTTTTGATTGACAGTCGGCGTTTGGTCAATTGTCGATTATAAACATCCCATATACTATTAGACGGATTCTTCAAAATTAATGTCACAAATGTCATACTCGACTAAGTTAAAATATTTCGAGTATACTAGTTAAGAAATGATTGCGTTCCTTTGGATATGGTTCCATGAAAATAATGTATATCATTTTATGTCAGAACTACAAGCATGACAAAATTTAAATCTAGTCCAAATTCAAAGGTTTTTTCTAGACGGAAATTTCAGTTGAATGAAATGTTACATATCTTGTGTGGGAAAGGGCTAAATTCTAGAAGGCTGTTGTTGTTACTATTATTTGTAAATTGTTATTTATTGGCAAATGTTGTTGAAGAAAATATCTACAATTAACCCATTCTCACAAAGTTGCGTTTTCGACACCACACAGTATAAATGCATGGGTGGGAAAACATTATAAAAACGAAGAAATTACTCGAGACAAGCAAATTCTTCGTTATTCACAGTGTTATCTACTTGTATCCGAAAATGCAAAGATTTAAGAAAAATTATTCTTCAACCTGAAATGGTCCATTGTCGCACCTTTCGAATGAAAAATCTCATTTTTTTCGACCTTTGATGCACCTTTCAAATTGGAAACGTCTAAAGATCCGTCTGGTAAAGGGTTATATGCGGTAGGATATGCAACATTCATAGAAAATGATTAAATGCTGAAAGGGTCCATTACATGAAGGAAAGTGCGAGTCTAGTAATTGTTACATGAATTAATTTCTAGAACAGTGAAGTTATTTCAACTTCCTAATAATCATTATACTACATCTATGCCCAAGGCGCACCTTCCATATTAAATAGGGATTAATCCTTTCCAATCAGCGCATTTTGAGCTAGCTCCAATAAATAATAAGTTGAAGAAAACAAAATGATTGATATCGAACGTAGAAGATGTGTATATTATAGCACAAATACAGATGTATAAATGAGAATTTGCAATTTATTTTTTCTTCTAGACCCAACTACAGTTGGCGCCACATCGTATGGCACGTGTTTATGTTTTGTTTATAATACATTCACAGTTAAACGAGAATCGTTATAATAGATTCACAATTAAACGAGAATAGATACGGTTGTCTTGCTTTAATTTTACGTAGGTAAAGGTAGTAGTTCTACCTAAAAATAAACCAAAACAACCGTAAACGATTCTCGTTTAACTTTGAACGTATTATACGGTTGTTTTGGTTTATTTTTAGGTAGAATAGTTACATTTATAACTCATCGGCTATAAAAGTAGAGTTGTATACAAACACTAAAAAACCAAATACATAGTTTTAACATTTACCAAACCATTTATCGTAAGCTATACGAGCGAATTAATGTCCTTATTATTTTATTCCCAAAAGAGGAAGTGTTTGTGTTGGGCCATTTATCAACAACAAGAAGTAAAGTGTTTGTATACAACTCTACAGTTATAGCCGATGAGTTATACCTATGTAAAATTAAAGCGAAACAAAGGTAACTATAAATGGACATCGAGTCGTGAGCCTCGACGAAAGGTAACGGTATATTCCAATACATGGTAATAGGGAGGAGTGCCTATTTTCCACTGCATAAAGGCGAGCAATGACAGGTATTGCGTGCTGTCCACGATGCCGTGTGAGTTTAGTACTAGCTGTATCCAGATAGAACGTCGTCGATTTATCACAGGAGACGGGTTCGAGTCACATATTTCTATAATTCGAAATCCCTCTCCCCCCGTTTATTTAGACTCGCTGATCTTTGATCATTCACAAGTCGTTGTCTATCTATATTCTCGTTTAATTTTGAATCGATTATAACGTTCCATTACATTTGAACAAAATATAAACATTGTGCCATACGATGTGGCGACAACTGTAGAGTCGTCAATATTGTCCAACAAGATTAACCCGGGACAACTTAATTTTCGTGTGCAAAATCCGTTAGTTGAGCGTCTTAACAAAACATTGCCGAAGTGGGGTCATTACATATGCAGATGTCCCGGGTTAATCTTGCTGGACAATATCAGGATTTGTTTATGAAGTGGTTCAGTCTTTTCTTAACAATGCGCCGAGCCCGGAGAGCTCAGTCGGTTACGTCGGAGTCTGTCAATCCAGGGGTCTCGAGTTCGAACCCCGGCTCGGCCAGTATCCATTCTGACATTTGACAAAAGTCATTTGTCTCTCACCAATGGGTGTGAATCATCTATGTGAGAGAGCAGCTGGAGGCTCGGTTTGGATATTGTGGTTGTACTGGTGCGAGAAATACCAGGAACCCACGGTTAGGTGCTCCAGTCGCCGCGATGTGACCATAGAAGTTGAAAACGGCGTAAATACCCCAATAAACTCAAACTTTCCTAAACAATGAATTCTACTTGATGTTGTTGTCTCTAGTGGTAAAAGGCATAAAGAAACAAAAAAGGAAGGAAGAATGACAATGTTTATTAATATTATTTCACAACATTCTAAATAACGTTTGTGGCTACTTTAATTTTGATAGCATCTTTGACAGCGAGAGCATACGGAATTAGAAAAAAATCTAAAATAATTTTGTCTGGTAAAAAGGTTAAAATTTAGATTGTAGAAGCCATTTGGTTCCTTTACCGCATTCATAGATCAGTTCCGTGTCTAATTGCAGCGTTAGGCTTATTGTTTTACCAAACAATGTCTAACAGGGAGATATTTCGAGTTTTTGTTTGGGAAAGAGTTCAGTGCTGGTGGTCAACTAACTTTCAACTCTTTTTTTCATCACGCGCAGGGGAATCACATGACACATATTTTTCACAAATCGTCAACGTAATACGTTTACAACCATTTTGAATTTGGTCTGTAGTAGAGAAGGTGGTGAACGTAAGGGGTTAGATATGTATGGTAGACCATTTCAATATCAGCAGATAAAAACGTAATTGACGATCAACCAAAACTTTAGTTGGTCGTCAATTACTTTTTAACGGCCGATTTTTAAAAGATCCTTTGCAATTAGAAAATACCTAGCGTTTCCCACCTTCTCTGCTTCGTGCCTTTTCCAAATCGGTCATATATCAAGATAGTTATTGAAAAATATCGAAAATATTGTGCCATGTGATGCAGAATGTCTTCTGTCAGGTTCTGCTTTGCATAATCATGTCTTGGATGTATGTGTATGAAGAAAATATGCGATTTCCAAGCCGGAAGTTATTACACTTCGTAAAGTAGTTTTTTACGTCATCCAAATGAACAACCATGGCATCTTGTGGGACTCGCAGGATGTAAACATTCCAAAAGGAGAATGCACTGGAACTTCAAACAATACACTTCAACACATCGTTGTCGTTGTTGTTGTTGTTATTAGTCTGAAAGTAGTTCCTAGACTAACCTCCGAGGTATGATTCTATTGAGAAATGTCCGAAGTGATCCAAATGTCAGGTTCTGAAGCTTCTAACGCGAACACCCTAACTGCTCTGACTAGAAAGCGGTCTTTCAAAAATATTAAAAACCTGTAACCGGAATTTACATTTTCCTTTTGAATTTGTTCTTTTATCGCTCCTTTCTTTTCAACGAAAACCTCGTAACTACAGCTTAAAAGAAGCTGCAGCTACGAGATTTTCGTTGAAAAGCGTCGTTATTCTCGTTTATCGGCTACTGGAGAATCGTGCGAATTTAGACAACATCTGCATTATTTCAGGAAAGTATTATGGACCAATAAAATTGCCATGAAATCATGGCATTTGTACAATTTCATCACCTGGCAAATAAATATTGGCTTTGCTATGAAATAAGAGAGTTTTGCCATTACGAGTAACTGTTGGTTATTGCTTCAACTTTTTGCACTCGACCGCAGATAGACTGTGGTAATACAGTCATTGTACATTGATGGTAGTTGGTCATCAATAACTTTTTTTACTAGCTGATTTTAAAAGATTATTTGCATTCAACAAATACCTCACTTGTATCCTGTCACCTTCTATGTATCAAAACGGGGTACATGCAACAAACCGCTTGAAACTTGACGCAGAGATAAGAACGCTGTTGCTCATTATTTTTTTTTTTTTTTTTTTTTTTTTTTTTTTTTTTTTTTTGCCTAAAGCGGGGCTAATTTGGCCGTAGTTGTTATCCATCCCACGATGCACAATCCCTGTCGGGAATTTAGGCGATCGAGTTGATCTGATTGACAACGGTAACGCAGCTAAAGCCGCGTTTCCCATTGCCGACCAAATCAACTCGATCAACTCGATCGCATGAATTCACCCATCAAACCCGATTATACTCGATCAAATGTAGTTACAAGACTTCTTTATTTCTTGTCGATTAATTCCCGATCATTTTTGCCGACTACGCCCGGTCGTCCCGATCACTCTTGCCGACCAAGCTAGATCAGTACTCGATCGCTTGATCGAGCTTGATCGAGTTGATTTGGTCGACAATGGAAACGCGCCTTAAACGTGTAAGGGAGGTGTACGTATTTTAATTAGAATAATTAGGTGCAGATTTCAAAACAAATATGAAGCTAATCGGCTGAAGAAATTCTTCTGTTGTTCATTTTCCACAAAACAATATGCATTTTTAATGTTTCACTTTTAGGTATTTCTCGAACAAATGGCAATTATCATTATCTTTATGATATATACTGAGTACATTTAATTCCGCAGAGGTACTTCGTTCGCTGATAGGATGGAAATAACACACAAAGGCTATGTAATTCGAATTCATTTTCGTTCATTTATCTAATTACATCAAATTCAAAACGTAGAAAATGTTTTGAGTACACATCGGAATAATTTTGATTATTTTAAATTGAAAAGGGTCAAACCAATTAATAGCGAGTGTGCCCACCTAAAGCTTGAATTAAAGCCTGGCAGCTTCGTCGTATAGAAATAACTTTTCTCGCAATGAAACCTATTGTGGCATTTTGTTCCGTTCTTGTGTAACAGCAATACGAAGTTGTTGCAACGTTTTGGGTGGTGAGGTACGTGAAATCACGCGTCTCTTCAGGCCATTCCAAGCTTATTCTATAGGGTACATACCAGGTCAGTAGTGTGTAACGACATATTAATGTGGCTTAGCCATCGTGTAGCTAGTCGTGATATTGTTGAATTATGGCATCCTACGCGCCGAGAAATGTCCGAGTTTGAAGAACCAAGCAAATGCGTCACCATAGCTTGATTCCTCGCATTTTCAGGAAGACGATTCATATTAACAGAATTGAGATTCTTTCGATGGAACTTGTTTTTATAGTGTCCCTATAGACAAACTTTATGAACATGTTGAAATTTAAGTCGAGTTTCACGTGCATCAACTTCACACAGCAACAACGTTTTTAACGCTTTGGCTACGTCGCCGTAAAATGTTTCAGATTTACTTACTTTAATCTTTTCTATTCACGCTTCCAAAATTGTGGGAAATTCATAACAAGTATTTCCATTTCTTATTTCATCTTAGAACATCTTGATATAAGGTTTTGAAAACTCTGCGTTTTTAAATGTACTAAGTATACATAAGTTACACCTAAACAACAATATTTTTACTGCTCCGATTTTAAAGGAGTTAAGTCACTGAAAAAATTATTGGTTACCGCCATATTCTTTTTTCTCTAACAAATCCTTTAAAAACCTTTTCTCTCTTGTGCGTTAATATCAGAGCGTGTTTGGGGAATTTTGGATAAAATATTGATAAAGGAGAAAATTATTTCTAATTCATAATTCTTATAGCCTCATCTTGTACAGTGTATGTATTTACGTGTGTCAAAACTTGTCCGAATCGTATGTATGTTATACAGGGTGGCTAATCACGTGATACACATGTGGTAATCTCACACTGTTTGTTTACCGATTCCGTACGATAGAAGGTATATTTTATTGTTTTCCCTTGGTTTTTGGCCGATTTCAGAAATAACAATGAGTGCAGAGTACCCGGGCAACATTGCTCTTGTTTATGACGCTGGACTTTTAAGGCAGGGGTGTGCAATTTTCTTGAAAATCGAAAAAGAGTTTTCATTTGTTGTATGGTTGGAGTCACACTTTTGTGTAGCCAAGCGTGGTTTGAGTGATTTTGTTGTTTCAAATCATTCTAAAACATTCATATAATAGTGACTAATGTAAAAAGAAATACAGGGATAATGATCGTGAAATATTAAAAGCAGCAGAGTTGATATTGGTAGTAAAACTGGAAAAGAAAGCCAGAGATAGGCGTCACACGGTGTGATAAGAATCACACTGCATGTTGGAGACCAACAATGATAGGAATCACACTCGTTTAGTAATGGACCGACTTCAATACTCAAACACCTTATTAATAACAAGCTACATTGTATATGTAATACTAGGCTACTATTTGAAACAGGAAGAGTCGTCATGGATCTGTGTTAGATGGTATACTTACTGAAAAATGACCATGATTTTGTTTAAATCCGGATTGGTATATAAAATATTATCTTCACAACGGAGATTATACATTAAATGTTGTCATTGTTGTCATTTTCGAAACCACATGGAAATACCAAAAGAGCAGTAGAAAAATGCATTGTTACGCTTTTATACGTGCACCTGAGCATGAAGTACTCAAGGTGAGCTATTGTGTCGATTTTTGTCCGTCGTCTGTCCGTCCATTTGGTGTTTACACTACATCCGTAAATATAAGCCAATCTTTATCAAACTTTGTCAAACCAAGTACTATCATACGTTCTCAAATGAGTTTATTTATGGGTCGGATCGCACAAGAAAGTCCTGTACCTGCCTTTGAATATCACAAATAGCTAGTTTTGACTTTGGTTACCTCTAGCATCTACATTTGTTGATTTTTGAAGATTAAAATTCAACACGGTGTTGGTTTTTTTATACCACGAATTGCTTTCATTTTCAGTCTGATTGGAAAATAAAGTCGTGCGTTATTTGACATTGAATTTGACAATATCGCTGTTTTCATCTTTTATTGAAATATTGACCAATCGAGACAAGCCTTGAATACAATGTTGTATAAAATAGATATTGGATGACTTAAAATTTTAGCATAATCGGGACAGAACTTGTGGACTTGTATGCCCTTCATTTTGAGAAAATCGCCGTTTCGACTTTGTTTTCACCCTAACAACGACGAAATTGATATTGACCAATCAAGAGGAAACGTGCACATGATGTTAGTGGCCATAAGATCTTGGAGAAGTTTGAATTTCAATATGAATAGGATATTATTTTTATTATCTGCCCTGGAATGTGACAAAAAAGAGTGAAAGCAAAGTCGGTGATAGCACTTCTCTATCCGATCAGACGGAAAATTGAAGTCTTCCGAGATCTTAAATGGTAACCAACATCATTTTTTTTCAACATCTAATTTATATCATGAATGGTGAATAGATATAGATGTTAGAGTGCAAACAATGTCAAAACTAGCAAAATGACAAATGATTCAGGACTTTGTTTTTTGTACTTTTTGGCATTTTTATCAAGAAATCAAGGGCAAGTAATCCAGAATTTACAGAAGACATTTTGAAAATTGTATTACAAATTGAGGTTATATATCTTCATTCATCATTAGAAAGATTAACAATCCCTTTCCCAAACAAGACCTGGTTTTGACGTCCCTAGTAGAAAAAGCTTGGGAAAACATTGAGACAAAAGAAGAAACTGCTGATAACCAGCAGTTTCTCCTTTTGTCTCAATATTTTCTATGGCAAATTTTACACAAATCCTATCTTTAGTAACGACCATTTTGTCATTTGTGGCAGTATTGGAAGTGGATCACCCTAAAATTTTGTCATTTGGAAAAGGGTTAAATGAAATGAGAATTCTCTTACAACCGGTCGTACGTGCTCCTGCCTGTGGGCTGCGTCTAACACTTAGGCATAGCCCTACGATGCACGCACATGCAACATACGATTTTGGTGGACGCAACCACAACGCAAACTGCATGCAGCAAAGAATTGACCGGACAATTCTTTTAGCCTCTCTTACAACCCGTCGTTCGTCCTTGTAAATCGTGCGTTTTAAAAATCTCCGAAGACGTACTATTTATAAAGACGCACGACGGATTGTAAAAGGGGCTTAAAACCTGTTGTGGTTTTTCGTTAAGTTAAGTCCTTCCAAAAATCATAAAAAATTGTAACTATGTTTATTGCCCCTTTTCTCCTGTACATGGCCTACAATTGAATAAAAAAAACAACATATATTCAAAGCGACATATGTATTTCAATGCATCATTTGTTTTAAAAGTAATAATTGTTAGTAAAACTTTTAAGAAATTGATTACCACCTGATGGTTTTGAGGGCGAGGTACCCCACCCACTTTTATTTAACATAACCTCCAAACCAGGGCTCCGTTCAAGTTGATACTTTGACAATGTTAATATGTTAGTGGTCAAATGTAGCGAAAATGAAGAAAATTGGGCTGGGTCACAGATAGGGCCTTATTGACACTCACCCTTTGCTGAAAATATTTAATTTAAAAATCTAACAGGTGTGTTTTTATTGTTCATTCATTCAAAGTTTTATTTATTCATTGTATTTACTTTTCTGGTCAAAGTTTCTCAGTGTATTTGTGATGTATTTATTGTTTCAGATACATGAAAAAGATTAGTGTTAAAAGATTTTATAACATCATCCACGACTTTAAATATATCTAAAAACTAATTATAGGCAACTCAGGTTCAAATCTCAGCTGCCAGTGTGACTCCTATCAAACAGTGTGATTCTTATCATTTTTCTCCGCGATCATTTTCTCTCGAAAACGAAACTTAAACAATACCTTTGTGTGAAAAACTTCATTCTTTTAACAAAATGTAATCATCATACTGCAAAACTCAGACTTAGATTGAATGAATTCACAGGGAAGCTTATCTTTGAATATCACATACCAAAAGTGTGATTCCTACCATATCACTCAAACACACATTTGAAGGATATTTCATGAAAACTATGCGTATTTGATCAATTATTTGAAAGGGAGACTGAAGCGCACCCAAATGCGGGTACTCTGCACTACAAGTCATTTCTAAAATCGGCCAAAAACCAAGGGAAAACAATAAAATATACTTTCTATCGTACGCAATCGGTAAACAAACAGTGTGAGATTACCACATGTGTATCACGTGATTAGCCACCCTGTTATAGGTAGGCCTACTAAAAGCCGCAACTCCAAAGTCGACGATCCAACAATCGCTGGCTCGACAAAAAGGCTTAAATGTTACACAAAGGGTGTCAAAACCGTGCTATGTTTTAGGAATTATCTGCTGATTAGAATTGTTTTATTAATTCGCCGTAGAAATAAGACTTTTTCATGACTGTATTTTTTGCTTTTCTTCGGAAACTTGTAACTGTACTTAAATCAAGCTGCATTTACGAGAGTTTTTTTTAAGATAACCGACGATTTGCCGCTCATTTGTCGGCTTCATGTATCTCGTCTGGTCCTGATTGTAGTAATGTCTGGAAAATTTAAGATTTTTCCAATTCTACACGAAATCCCTGTAGTATCCTGCGGAGTCAGGCGGGACAATAATTGGCAATTCAAATATGCTTTCATTGTAACAAAAAATATTGAGACAAAAGAAGAAAATGCTGGTAAGCAGCATTTTCTTCTTTGGCCTCAATATTTTACCACCCCTTTTCTATCGCGGTCGTGAAAACAGGTCTTGTTTGTGAAAGGTGTCATGTCTGGAAAATTTAAGATTTTTCAAATTTCTACACGAAATCCCTGTAGTATCCTGCAAAGTCATACTTGGCAATTCAAATATGCTTTCATTGTAACAAAAAATATTGAGGCAACAGAAGAAAATGCTGCCTCAAAATTTTACAACTCCTTTTCTATCGCGGTAGTGAAAACAGGTCTTGTTTGTGGAAGGGATAGTGTCTGGAAAATTTAAGATTTTTCAAATTCTACACGAAATCCCTGTAGTATCCTAGGGAATAAAGCGGAACAATACTTGGCAAACATTTGCACATTAGTGAAATTAAAACTTAGATAATGATACTTTATTTCAAGCTTCATTCTAAACCATTCACCAAACACTAGTTTCGACGATTTCCATTGATTTATAATTAATTCAACCCTTTTCTATGCGAAGAACGATCAGATTCGTCCAATTGGAAACCTGTTGTATTCGACCTTTTTATACAATAGCATGTAGGAAATATTGAGGCAAAGGAATGCTATAAAATGTTTTATTTTTTCAACATCAACTTCTTCCAACTCTACATTGCAGTTCCATCTAGTTTGCCAATAATTGAAATCCGATCTATAGAAGTCAATGTCTTGGTACCCTAAGCAGTCTTCTTGAGTAGCAATTATTTCATCATTTTCGTCTTCTTAAGGTAGAATACCCGTAACTTGGCCATTTTGAGATTCATAAAACATCAGATTTTTTTTTTCGAGCCGCGTCGTTACGTATCCGAACTTATTCGGGCGCGGTCACAAACATTCGTTTGTTTTCGACGTCGTCCGAATCATTCCGACTTCACGCGAATCTCATTAGAGGTAGACTGCCTTTACTCCCTCTGCTTTCACACGAAGTTTGATAGTTGAAAAAGAAGGAGGGGACTCCCCATAAAGCGCAGACAAATACTCTTAAACCTATTTGGCAGATGTAGCATCAAGGACCAGATATTACTGTTTAATGTGTCGATACTTTCAAATTTGGGCACCTATGTGAGAGAGCAGCTGGAGGCTCGGTTTGGATATTGTGGTTGTACTGGTGCGAGAAATACCAGGAACCCACGGTTAGGTGCTCCAGCCGCCGCGATATGACCCTGGTAGTTGAAAACGGCGTAAAACCCCAATAAACTCAAACTCAATTCAAATTTGGGGGCAGGGTATTGTCCTGAAACAACGTCTTGTGGCTTTGCAATATGATCCTGCATTTCATCTGCATTTGGAATGTTGATGTACATAAAGATACTAACTGAATCGTAGAAATACTTAATAGTACTGTACCTGGCCCCGGTTTCTCGAAAAAACTTAAGTATCTTCTCATGCTCAAATCTGAGCATCGTGCTCAAATCGCACGAAATCCACGTGAACTTCTATTGAATACCAATCAACGTTGATTGGTATTGAATAGAAGTTGAGCATGAACTCATGAGAATATACTTAAGTTTTTTCGAGAAACCGGGGCCCGATTCTCAAAACATTTTGATATCCCCACGTACGTAGAATTTGTAAGCACGTAACCGAAATATGGAACCTACATTCTTTGGTGTGCATAAAAAGCTTGGATAACTCACGAAGCCGTTTGTACTATAAAACTTACGGCTTTATAATTAATCGTTGCTCTTTCATGTATTTCTATTCAAATTTGGTAGCCTACTCCTTAAACCTTTTCCCAAACAAGCCCTGATTTAACGTCTGTAATGCTTATTTGGAAAAGGCTTGAGAAAACACTGCTGAAAAAGAAGAAAATGCTGAAACTCAGCATTTCCTCCTTTTGCATCTATATTTTCTGTGATATATAACTCAAGTTCTATCTTTCGTAACATCCCATTTGTCACCTATAGCGCATTTGAATAAGGAGCATCCTAACATTTTGGCGTCTGGTAATGGGTAAACTCTTTTCCAAACATTAACAATTTTACCAGTCCAGATTGAAAGAAGTTGCAGAAGACAAAATATTGACATCAAAGTAAGAAAATAAGTATATCACAGCATAGAAAACATTGGGGGATGGGAAATTCCTGCTTATCATCAATTTCGTCTTTTCTCTCAATATTTTCCAATCCTATGTGTGCTAAGGACGTCAAAGCTAGACCTGCTTTGGGAAAGGTTTTAACCTGTCTCTAAGCTAGACCTTGTTTTGAGTTATAGAGGAAACACTAATGGCAGACCTGAATCAGACTCCGCGTGTGAACAGGTTGATCTCGGTCCATGTTGAACTCAAATGCGACAATGGACCATTTTCAAGATTCTGAATCGTTTTATTCTTTAGATCAATTTGAAATTCCACCGGTTTGGAAAATTATCAATACTGTAAGGATTCTTAGAAAGTGAGAGTATGTAAGGTTACAAAATATGTGCTCGGTCATTATAACAAAATACCACTTAACCCATTGAGCAAGCTTAATGTGTCATGCAAAAAGGGACCTTCTGAATTTTGGGAAAAAAGATACTTTCCCCATCGAGTGTTTAAGATGTCGATCGACAAATTGCGACGTTATGAATCTCAAAATGACCACATTACGGATACTGTACCTTAATCAAGTAGAATAACCTAGCCATCTGTCAAACAAATGCCAACAAATGAAATGGTTGGACAGTTTGTACTTTGGACAGGTTGATACATGTAACCATGTTTTAGCATTTTTGAGAAGGTTCCATTTTTCATGACGGACCTCATATGTTAAGACAATTAAAACACCTAACAGTCTAACGAGTTTCTTAGTTTCTGACAATATCGAGAAATTAGCGCAAAACTGTCGTAAATGCATATAATTTCACTAGTATGTACAACAGTTTTGCACAAAACTATAAAAATGACGTTTTCAGAGATATAGATAAGAAAGGGCATTGACTTTTTAAAGTGCAATGTTTTATCATCTATTGTTTACCAAACCCAATATTGTGGGTACTCATTTGAATCGTCTCATCGTCTCACCCACAACATAGGGTTTGGATTTGAAATAAGAAAGTTAGAATGCGTTTATCCCCTCTTAATTGTTGCTTAACCCTTTCCCAAACAAGAACTGGTTTTGACGTCCCTAATAGAAAATGCTTGGGAAAACATTGAGACAAAAGAAGAAACTGCTGATAACCAGCAGTTTCTCCCTTTGTCTCAATATTTTCTATGCAATATTTTAAACAAATCTTATTTCTAATAACGTCCATTTTGTCATTTGTAGCAGTTTTTGAACTGGATCACCCTAAAATTTTGCCGTTTGGGAAAGAGTTAATGACGTTTACCTTAGAACAGAAATGGTGTAAAATCTCCCAAATGTATTCCAAATAGCAGCAAAGCGAAGAGATAGTATTCCAAATATTCCTGCAATGTATCCACAGCACATAAAACTATCCGACCGAACGTTTCATCTAATCCCTTTGTTTATTTGTGTGAAATACTAGTAACAAAAATATTATCCAATAGATCTATTAACACAGTGTCACATTCAAATGTTCATTAGGTTGATGATTAGATATAATAATATAACTTTTTTTTTTTTTTTTTTTTTTTTTTTTTTTTTTTTTTTTTAAGAAAAAAAGACAGTATGGATTCTAAGCTAATTAGATATATCCAAGAGGCAAAATTTCATATTCATATTTTATTTTTCTGTTATTGCTAAATCGTGAAGAAAGATAATTTTGAGAATTATTTTCTTTTAATATCACACGCTTCTTTGTCTACATCATTTCAGAAAGGCAATATTTTGTGGTAGATGAAAATTTCATTTTCAATAGTATTCGGGGAATAAAATATAAACTAAAGTGTCTCCGAATGTGGCTTATCAGTCATACAAAAATCTTATGAGAACCCATAATTATTTCAAGTAATTTTGCGGATGTTATTTTGCTAAAAATATTAGATCTATATAAAAAACGCGATAGTACAAAATAAATCCATATTCGTTCAATTTATCGACCGTCTTATCTATAAAAGAAGCTTTGACAAATGACAAAATACTTAAAAATAATTTCTTCATTCAGAAAAAGTAAAAGTGCGAAGAAAAAAAAGTAAAATGTAATTTATAAAATTGATGGTTTTATCTAACCTAGTATCGCAATCTTCACAAATCCGCGTGTAAGAATATCGATCCCGGCATATCTCCGATGGATTCCAACGTACAGATCAACACTTAGGCAAACATGCAGAGTTCTAACCCCCACTAACAAATCATTAATTTTCATGTTGTTTTCATGTTGTTTCAGGGAAAACGGCCCGGTTCATTATTCATTATAAATCATACGCTCATGGGTCCAGATCAGTCTTTACATATGCTGATCGTTCTCCATCGAAATCCCTAACTTTCTAATTGGAGGTTACATGTTTTTGAGAACAGCATGGATCTTGATCAGGCTGATCTAGATCCATAGTGTTTTTAAATCGCCGATGACCCATTTGAAATCGTTTTCTTGCTAGGATGGAGTTTAAAGGGCGACGGTAACAGATGGTCTAATTGCAAAAAACGAAATTTTTTGAAAAAAATATGCAAAACTTTTGTGTTGACCACCTCGGGATGGTTAATAATATGCGATTCAGACAGAGAATGAGCCGAAATTACAAGACAGATAGCTGAATTTAGGGAGAATCCAAGCCTAAATTCAACCCCATCAATGATGGGGTTAGAATTATTTTCAAATTGTTGCGCATGCGCATACAGCGCGGACCATGATTCAAACGAGATTCATACTTAAATTTCAATATGACGTCATCATGTATGTTGTGACGTCATTTAAGAAAGTCGCATGTCCTACTGTTTTGACCTACTTTCGACATCGCTTCATGAATTTGGTATCAAATTGCGAAAAAATGAGTCGTTGCTTCAATAGTTTCTCGTAATCATTTAATCAGGTCATATAAAGCTTAAAAAGTGTACATTTCGTTTGTATTTGACAATTTTTGGGTCCAAATCTGGGAAATAGTAGCTTTAAAGTCGTTTTCAACATTTTTTTCATATTGATCCCTGCATATCTCTGATAGATTCCTCATACAATCCACAGATCAAAACTTCGGCAAACATGCCGAGTTCTAACCCCCACTAACAAATCATTAATTTTCATGTTGTTTCCCAAAACATGAACTTGGCTCAAAGATTTCTTAAAATTATTTAGGTTGTTTAGATGAGGGTTAAAGTCGCATTCAACAATTTTTAGCGAGCCGGGACTTTATGTCCGGGGAGCTAATGTCACAGCCCTAGTGTCGGACGTCGCGCACGGTATTGGGGAACTTTTAAAATCAAAGTACTGATAGTACTGAAGGTCGGGAAATAGAGGGTTCGAAATTCAATAAATTATCTTTTCTTTTCAAGTTTGAGAAATGAACGTTGAATTCGTCAAATATGCTCAATGATCTTATCTGGTGGTCTCATTAAAATTAACCCTTATACTTTAATTCCCACGGTACGTCAGTAGAAATGTGATATATATATATATATATATATATATATATATATATATATATATATATATATATATATATATATATATATATATATATATATATATATATATATATATATATATATATATATATATATATATATATATATATATTATATATATATATATATATATATATATATATATATATATATATATATATATATATATATATATATATATATATATATATATATATATATATATATATATATATGTATCTAGAAAAGACATCCTAATATACGAGAGAGAAATGGTAAACTACATTATATGGTGTCGGTTTTTGTGGGCAACGGACGGGAGGGTTTGGGAGGGGTACGTGTACGTAAGATTTTTTTTCTTTGGGTGATTTTCCATGACAAAAATAATTTCTCATCCCATTGTGAATCAGTATCCAAAAGCTGCAGGTAGAGCTCTAGGAAGCATGATATCAAAGGTACACCATTTTAAACACGTCGGATTTAACACCTATGAAAAACTGTACTTCAACTGTGTCGCTCCGATCTTGGACTACGGTGCCTCTAGCTGGGGAGCAAAACATTACAAATCAATTGACAACGTTCAGCACCGTGCTATGAGATACTTTATTGGTGTGCACAGATTTGCACCTATCAGCGCTCTTATAGGAGATACGGGATGGCTACCCAGCACCTATAGACATTGTATCATCATTCTCCGGTATTGGAACAGGCTACTATCATTTAAAGAAGACAGACTCACAAGACGCGTTTTTTAATATGACTATACGAGTGGCAAAAACAATTTGTGTAGCGAAGTAAAACGTATAATGAATAACCTTGATTTATTAATACACTATCAGAATAAGACAAAAGTGAATATGGTGGAAGTTGAAGAGAGAGTAAAAATTTATTATAAGGAAATATGGTCCAACTCGGTTGAAACATCAGCAAGCTGCAAACATATAGAGCTAAATTAGCGGCGGATCCAGGATTTCTTTGAGAGGGGTTCGTTTTTACAAAAAGGGGGGTTCGTTTTACAAGTATTACACAGCTGCTTATAAATCGGAAATTTCCAATGAAAAATACCTCCGACTGAATTTGGCAAAAAAAGGAAAGGTCCATTTGGGCACAATTCCGTTGTGGAATTTTGCCGCTTAGGATTGAAACCGGTCGGTATTTCGGTGAGCCAGAAAACGCTCGTTAATGTACGCTTTGTAATTCGGGAGAGGTTGAAAATGAGATACATTTCCTAATAGACTGCAGTGTTTATGCAACCGAGCGGAACATTATCCTGTCTAAGTACATGAACGACAATACTTTCAGACATTTAGAATCAAAAGAGAAACTGTCAATCGTCATGAAAAACGATCCCAGAAAAGCTGCCAGGTTTTTAACTAAAGCGTATATGAAAACACGTGAGCTCCTTTATCAGAGAAACTAGTTGTGCGTGCGATATTAACGCAGACTTATATGGCTACTAAATGGGTCAAAAGTCTATTTAGAGCGTGCACGCACAAAATATACGCGTCGACGCGTAAATTTTATGCGTCGACGCATATATTTACGCGTCGACGCATAAAATTTACGCGAGCAGTTGAAAATATATGCGTCGACGCGTAAATTTTACGCAAGCAGGAGTAAAAAATGTGAAACCGAGGCTGGCCAATGGCCTAGGCGGTTAGAAACCTTTCCCTTTATACCATAAAATTGATGGATGAAACGAAGGATCTGATTGGTTAATAGATAAAATACGCGTCGACGCGTATATTTACGCGAGCAGTTGAAAATTTACGCGTCGACGCATAAATTTTCAACTGCTCGCGTAAATTTATGCGTCGACGCGTAAATATACGCGTCGACGCATAAAATTTACGCGTCGACGCGTATATTTTATGCACGCACGCTCTAATTAGACTTTTGACCCATTTGGTACGTCATAGACTTACGGTAATATAGCTAATCCAACTAAACTGTTTCTTATATAACCCTTGCTCGTAGAGCCTATGGAGACACAGCACTGTCCACGGTATTTAGAGAAAAAAGAAGCAAATGCTGACAACAAACCCGCTGCCTAATACGATCATTTGTTGCTTCAAATCTCTAATATGATCAATTGTTACTTCAATACTAGCATTCTTTAGTCCGCTAATCGGTTACAGATTTATTCTGATCTTCTGTAAAACTTTCAATTAATAACCATTCTAAGATTCTTTTTCAAAACATCATACTCAGATATTGTGGTAAATATTATACGGAATTTAGCACACGTTATATTGCTTTGAATATTGAAGGTAAAGGAGAGAAATGTTGAGAATTTGTATTTCCTTCTTTTCCTACAATGTTTTCTTGCCACTAATTCTTGTAGTTAGTCAAATTTTCTCCAAATGGTTTTGTTAAAGGGTCAAACGGTCTTAAAGATGAAATAATGTCGTCACCCATTGATTAATATACATGTATTGTTACCTCACAACAATGCATATGATCCCTCTGAGTCTACATACACTCCTCAAAAGTTCTAATTGGCCACTTTTTAAACTTGTTTTACTAGAAAATGACTGAAACATAAAAATTGAAATTTTGACAGTTGTTTATCCATTTGATAAAGTTTTCGAATGACAAAATTATAACGCCAATTTGTTTTGTTTTGCATAAGTTATTGGTGAAAAGCGCGTTTTGGTCAAACGTGCACGAAAAACACGTGCGCTATTCAAAATTCGTAAATGTTAGATACATCATGTCCTAAACAGCCTAGAACATAGGAAAAACAGAAAACATTACCAAAACCAAGTATCGCGGCTATGCTAGAGAGCTTGGAATGGTCGAATTTGGCAGGTCAGTTATAGGGGTATGTTGTCAATAGTTTATTTGACCATTCTTTAGTTTACAGAACATAAGTTATCTTCTTTTATGGTTTCTTGTACCTTTCACAATAATTTTCATGTTGTTAGAATTTTCACTCCTCCCAATTCTGCTTAAAACGGGCTGTTCTAGGAATTTCCAAGAACCGGAAGTAGATATGTAAATATGACGCTTACCAAGCAGATTTTCATCGTTGAAAACTCTACTTTTCTGTCCTTTAGATTGTTACACTCAACTGTAATCTACATAAAAATGTTATCAGCGCAATTTGTACGACCGGGGCAAAATTACCTATTTTCCAGCCATTTGCAGGCATATCTGGAAACCACTCTTGTCAACAATGACATTCCTGTGTCATTTATTGATAGGTACTCGCCGCATTTTGGCATCAAACCACATTCAACGCATTCATTATCATTTAAAGGTTAAATTTTAACCCTATAAAGCATAATGGGCTGGATTGAAGAGAATTCATACAACCATTTCGTATTGCAACATTTTGGACGATCTGTATCATGTTGTTACTCAAGAATGGAGAAAAATATCAAGGAAATACACCCTTGTCTGTGAAATAATCATTAGAAAGCAATGGCAAGCCATGGTGAATTTTGCTTGGAGAAAATTAGTCATTTGCCTCTGTTTGTGATTTTTCATTTGTAGGGGTGTTTTTCTGATGCCATTGTTTTGATAATGTTTTGTTATAAGAGGCTGATGAAATTTTGTGTAAAGTATGATAAATGAATATGTCAGCTGGTGATAAATCAAAGTGCTGAGAGCACTGTAATTGGACGTCTCTGATTGATTGAGCGGGATTGTACATGAACGAAAGATATTTTATTCATTCTTCTGTGTTTAATTCTATAAGATCGGTTTCGGAAACACGAAATCGGCTTTATTACCAGAAAACCCTTCTCATAATTTAAATTGATTTGATTGGCGTTTCAAGACAACTGATTTGTCTCTATGAATAATCACTATTAATTTCATTACCCAATTCAATTAAGGCCATGTGATTAGCACTTTTGTCTTCTTGTTTGGGTTAACTATGAGTATTGTCGTCAGTTACACCTTTTGTTGATTTTATAAAGGACGATACAAAGCAATTTATTCAAAATGTAAGCCAACGCGCTACATAAATGAAAGTCGCGATAGCTCACTTGGCAGAGCACTCACCTTGTACTCTTTACACATGTCTATATCTGGAAGGCCCTGGGTTCGAATTCTACTCAGACATTGTTCTTTTTTATCATCTTTTTTTTTTTACTTTTATCTCCACCATCGTTAGGGAAACAACGACCGCAGTGATTTAGAATCGATCTAAACACAAATTCAACGACATGAAACGCCGATCATTTACATACAATTCCGCCCAATCAATCAGAGATGTCTAAATATAGTGTTCCAAGCACTTTGATTTTTATTCGTGTTAAGGGAAAAAAAACACACGGCAGCAGTTTTCCCTGGTTGTGGTTACAAAACAAATTCAATACATACTTTTCCTGAAACAAAATACCAGATGAATTGGAGCACCTAACCATGGATTCCTCATACCAGTACTACCGCAGCTTCCTTACATCTTTGTATGCACATCAGATGTGCATACAAAGAAGAAATTTGGAACGTGCCGTCGGGAAAATGGCAGTGGAGTACAATACGCAATTAAAATCTTTATATCATTATCAACAAACAATTTGAGAATAGCAATGTCTCTATCTGTAAACATATTCATACGATCATCCAGGTACCATCGTCACTGTTGCAGATCCATTGCTTCATCTTCTTAGCTCGATACCCGTAAACGGTTCACTTAAACGTAAAAAATACAGATCGCTGTCACTAGATCATAGACAACAAATCAGAAAAAGCACTGATTTCTCTGATGGCATTTGATAATCGTGCAAAAAGTGAAAATATTGTTGTAATGCATCAGAAACAGATAATCCAGCTCCCATGTGACTATTAAGGTCTATTGATGGCTAAACCGTATAATAATCGTGTTGATCGAGTTGATCAGGTCGGGAGTGAGAACCTAGCAATATGTATATATCGCTTCCTAAAGATGGTATCCTTTACACCATATCACGAAAGTCAAATCGCGACAAAACAGGAATTATATCGAAACGAGATCAATAAATTGGCACAAACGTTGCATGATTTGAATCGGGTGATTAATCTCAAAGTGTTCGTCCATAGAAAGCAAATAGAGACACCACATTTGTCCTGTATGGCCATCAAATCTATTTTGAATTTTGACCAACTGGCAGTTGAGTCTGAGAAGGGTTTTTTTGGTAATAAACCACATTTCGGGTGTCGCAAGAGTGGTTTTATTCAAATTATATCAAACGTTTTAACGAACGTTCAACAGAAGAAATGGTCCGAACTGGTTTCGAACCAAAGGCGTTCCAAATTTCAAACTGAAAAAGGTTGCAAGGCGAATCCTTTCCCGTGTGAGCTATCGCTACTGTTGATAACATAGGGCGTTTGTTAACTTTATTAATATAGTGTATGCATATATCGCTTTCTTAAGATCTTACCCTTTACACAATATCACGAAAGTCAGATCAAGAAAATGGGTAAATCGAAAAAAGATCGTAAAGTTGGTAAAGACGTGGCATGAATTTAATCGGGCAATGAATCTTATAGTGTTCGTTAGAGAACACATTGAAAGGAGGAAAAGATACGACAGTTTTCCTGTAATCTATTTTGAATTTTGACCAACTGGCAATTGAGTCTGAGAAAGGGTTTTTTGGTAATGAAAACCCATTTCGCCTGTCCAAATGCGGTTATAAGAATTGTACGTCCGAAAGGACGTCCAATTAAAAATGAATATGTTTTGAACAAAGTTGTAGTCTGTACTTCACAAAATATGAGGTGGCCAATTAGAACTTTTGAGTAGTGTATTTATATCCTCTATATACTTTATATACAGTTATAGAAGAGGTTGGTAAGAAGATCTCTTGGCTCTTCCTATTTCGTTGAAAAAGTGGAATAACTTACACAGCCAATCATTAATTCCATCACGGCCGCCGGCGCAGGGACTAGTTTTCCCCTTTTCTCTCAAAAGAAAAGTGGAAAGCATGGCCGTTGCGCCCGCCACCGTCTAGAATTTTCTATAACAAGATTTTGACTGTCACTCACAGTAAAAAAATATGAAATGTCAAGGTGACATATAGGCACATAGGGCCGGGTGTTTTCTTCAGTTTTCTGCTCTCTTTTATTGTAAAAAATTGTTAGCCTACATAACACATGTCACTATAATAAAAAAAAATACTTTTTTTGAGTAAACGAAATGACGCCATTTCATGGTCATTAACCCATAACCACACACTGACTCTTTTTGACTCCCCTAAAACAAAGGGCTTGGGAAAACATTGTGGAAAATGGAGAAATTTCTTGTGGCAAGTAATTTCTTCATTTTCCACAATATTTTCTACACAAAAAGACAAAAAAAAGTTTAATTTTCGTTCATTTGAAATTATCGTCTGCAACTTCTTTGAATTTGGACCAGTCTAAAAATTTGTCATTCAGGAAAGGGTTAAAGTCCATTTCTGGCTTATTTCAACCATGTAGAATCGGTGAAATAAATTAATCCAAGTCTGTATGGTACTGATGGAATCAGATTGGGTCAATGTATGCTATAAATTACGAATTTTATAAAAAAAAATATAACGAAACATTGTTTGATAATTATGTTATTTTGTCCCCCCCCCCCCCCCCCCCCAAAAAAAAAAAATCTCTAAACACGAACGTTATTGGAAATCACCAGGAGAAAAGATAAAATGATTACCCGCAATCAATTTGCCTAGAATATGATTTAACAAATTTTGTATTTACAATAATATCGTCGTCTGTGACTGTTTAACCCTTTCCCAAATGGCGCAAATTGAAACTGTTTCAATTGTTCAGCATTCTTTCTCTTTTGCAAATGTCCATAGGTCTTGTTTGTGAAAGGATCAAAATCGGCTGGCCTGCAATTTAATCGTTTTGGAGAGATGTAAAAATAGCAATAACATTGAAAAAGGCGTGTTTTAATGAAATCTCTTTTTCATTTAAATCACAAATTCATACTCATGTAATTATTTCGTGAAAAAAGGTCAGGATGACCAATACGCAAACAAATGAAACAGTTTGCTTTCGGGTAATTATCTAATAAACTAACATATTAATATCAATTACTATAAATCAAACGAAAGTAAAGGGTTTATCGCAAAGCTATTGTAAGTGCTATAAATTCTTTCTCCACCTACAGTAGTCTTGCACAGTTTTAATTTTGCGGTAATCCCTGAATGTGTGACTGTTACCTTAGAAACCGATAAGAATTGAAACCAAGCGATTGCCTTTTCGCCGCCCCAAACGACAAAGTGCCTTTTTACTTGTCGAATTAAATTGGACATTGTGCTTTGTCTTAGCATAGCCCTCATGTAATTTTACCATGGCGTGTAACTAACAGGTTTGTGTATCGAGTGAGCTACACCACGGCGAAATGTGTGTACTTATTTTGACGCATTGAACAGGTTAATCGAGGTTATAATGAATTTCCGTAATTCTACGAGTATTTTACGGAAACGTCCGATTACACGAATTGTTGCGTAGTTAGAATAGTTCGAAGTCAAAAAGAGAAGTTGATAGTTTTCGCACTTATGAGCTAACTGCTGCATTGTTTTGATAAAACAATTAGGAAATGAAAGTCTATTTACGATGATTATGTTATTTGAGCAATTTTGAATTTTGAATTGCTCAAGTGTAGGTCTACTTTTTCGCGGCGGACTCAGACAAACGACTATGCGGCGGCCAGATGATATCGAAAACCTCGTATCTGCAGATAAAACAAAGCCGCAGATACGAGATTTTCTCGAGATTTACGTAGAAAAGCGATACAAGCGTTGCGTAGCTATAGTTAGGAAAATCTCAAAGAGATTTCCCGACCTAAAAAACGCTACCCTCTACGATTCATAACTGAATTTTGCAAGAACCGTTTTCCTTTCTAAAACTTTGTTATATGTCAAAATAAACGTAAAACCATGATCTTTTTCAACGACATACTCTTTTCAGATTGTTAGTTTGTATAAATTTGCTATAAAGACTTTTTCATATTAAATTCGGCGAAAAAATACGTGTAACATGTAACATAAATTTTCAACGGCGACGGATATTTGTAAAAAACTTTGCGATTAAGTAACGTCAAACACATTGAAAAATATACTATATGACAGTGGAAATGTTGCAGAATGTTTTGCCGAACGGAAACCAAATTTCGATGTCGGTTACGCAAATAAACCCAGTTTGTTCACCAAAAATAGCAGTGTAACAATTAAAATAACGTCGCAGAAAAAATGACAATTTTGTTTGATATTTTGTGAATTAATGGCTGAAATGCAACAAAACTTGATATAAGAAATAGTATTTTTCTCTATTTCTATAATATATACAAGAAAATTAATTAGCATAATACACGAAGCATTAATGATATAAAATACGTGTGGACAGAAATTGTTTCAGGTCGTTGAAAACTCTACTTTTTTACCCTTTAAGAGTTTGAAAAATACCGGTTCCCTTATTCATACAACAATTTAATTTCAATGTGGAAATATTATTTTTTTCTTGTTTGTCATATTAAAATTTCAACGCAAAATAATGAAACGTTAAAAAGATGTTCAAATTTGTTCGTGTGGACAGAAATGTAATAAACGTATTTTTTTAATTGGCGTAGCCTTAAAAGTATCTATTTGACGCATTTTAAGACGAAAATAAAACGAATTAAAGTGGAGTTAAAGCATAAAAAGTGCAAAAGACAGAAATAGTTGGATTTTCTTAAAACATAGTCTTGTCTTTTTAAACCACATTAGTTCGTACAGAGAGTACGCATTAAAAGCGCAACACAACCATCTACGTAAAAACTTCAACGTTCCGCAATTATTAGAATACTGGTAATGACGTTCGCTAGTTTGACGTTACATTTCTAAAGTTCCCCAATACCGTACGCGTCTTCAAAAATTTTAACCTGGTCTATATCTCAGGCACTATTAGTGATACAGCCTTGATACTTCACACATGGATACCTCCTGCTAAGACCTTTCATTTGGGACCATGACCTTTGACCTAGTGACCTTGACCTTGGAGTTTGACCTACTTTTAAAAAACTTTAACCTGGCCTACATCTCATGCACTATTACAGATAGAGCCTTGATATTTCACATATGGATATCTAGACCATGACCTTTGACCTAGTGACCTTGACCTTTGACCTTGAACTCCTTTTTTAGCTCCACTGGCCGTCAGGCCAGCGAGCTATTGTCATGGCGATGTGTCCGTCGTGCGTGCGCCCGTCTGTGCGTAAACTTTTTCTTTTTAACATCTTCTCCAAAACTACTGGACCAATTTCAACCAAACTTCACAGGAATCTTCCTTGTATGAACCTCTTCCAAATTCCTTCAAAAAAAATGAATTCAGTGCAGAATTTGAATTTTGATTAAATTAAATTAAGTTTTCGAAAAATCTTTAAAAATCTTCTTCTCCAAAACTATTAGACCAATTTCAACCAAACTACACAGGTATTTTCCTTACATGAACCTCTTCTAAATTCCTTCAAAAAAAGTAAATTCCGTGCAGAACTTGAATTTTGATTAAATAAATTTAATTAAATTTTCGAAAAATCTTTAAAAATCAAATTTCTGCAAAACTACTGGACTGATTTCAACAAAACTACACAGGAATCTTCCTTACGTGAACGGTTCAACCTTTTCCAAATTAAAAAAAAAATCAGTGCAGAACTTAAATTCTAATTGAATGAATTAAATTTTCTAAAAATCTTTTAAAGTCTTCTCCTCCAAAACTACTGGACCAATTATAATCATACTTGACAGGAATCTTCCTTGCATAAATCTCTTTCAAATTCCTTCAAAGAAATAAATTCCGTGTGGAACTGAAATTTTAATTTAATCAAATTTTTGAAAAACCTTCAAAAATGTTCTTCTCCAAAACGCCTGATTGGATTTCATTTTAATTTAGCCTGAATGTTCAATGTACAGTTCTTCTTTAGATTCTGTGATTTTTTTTTAGATCGGATGAAAAACTAGACCTCTATTGTATTCTATGAAGAATTTTGTAGTCTTAGAGTGTAAAGTCTAAAAGCCAGTGGAGCGATACAGGGCCATAATGGCCCTCTTGTTTGTGACAAGCTCTCGTATAGGCGAGCTACGTTGTCCGCGGACAACTCTTGTTTATATTGATCCCGGCATCTCTCTGACAGATTCCTCATTCAACCCACAGATCAAGACTTCGGAAAACATGCCGAGTTCTAACCCCCACTAACAAATCATTAATTTTCATGTTGTTTCCCCAATCATGAACTGGGCTCAAAGATTTCTTAAAGATAGTAAGGATGCTTAGGTTGTGGATAAAGTCACATTCAACTGTTGTTGTTTTTTTTTTTTTTTTTTTTTTTTTTTTTTTGTTTTTTGTTGGGTTTTTTTTTCCGATTCCGGCATATCTCCGATAGATTTCTCATTCAACACACAGATTAACACTTCGACAAACATGTCGAGTTCTCAACCTTCACTCACAAATCATTAATTTTCATGTTGTTCTCCCTATCATGAAAAGGGTTCAAAGACTTCTTATGACTAGTACGGTTGTTTAGATTGTGGATAAAGACGCATTCAACAACTTTTCATAAGGATCACGGCATATCTCTGACAGATTCCTCAGTCCGCCAACAGATGAACACTTCGGCAAACGTGCACAACTCTCAACTAACAAATCATTAATTTTCATGTTGTTTTGGGAGATGAGCGGGCTAGATTTTTTGTTATAAACGATTTGTTGATTAGATGAGTTTGAAAATTTTCATTCAATTATTCTAAAGATTCATATTACCAAAAGATTCTATCTTAATTCTGATTAAAAAAACAACATCCATATAGAGATCTATGACAACATTATGGATCTTGGTCAGACTGTGCGTAGGCACATGCTGATCTAGATCCATTGTGGTCTCAAAGCCCATAGCATCACTTTGTTCAAATGATGTTCTTGCTAAAATGAAGTTTAAAGTAGCATTCAACAATTTTTCATATCGATCCCGGCATACCTCTTATAGCTTCCCCATACAACCCACAGATTAACACTTCGGCAAACATGCACAACTCTCAACTAACAAATTATTAATTTTCATGTTGTTTGTGAGAACTTGTACAGGCTAAAATTGAGGGATAGATATTAATGGATTCGGATCTGTCTGCTTTTAAAAAATTGCTACAGGAAAAGGAGCTTATTTTGAAAAACAAAAACGTGAATCTTGACCAGACTGTGCGTAGGCACAGGCTGATCTAGTTCCATGTCTGTATCAAAATATCATATTCCACATGCATGCTTAGATTGAGCTAAACAATTTGCCTAATCAAATGTAACACATAGGCCCTTGGCCTGGCTCCTAGGCCGTGAGAATATATAGGCCGATATATTTACAAAGGTACTTCACTCCTGTTGGAAAAAAATATTTACTCAAATTACTGCCCTTCTCCTTATAATCTGTCTGATCCACATTTACAGAGAGTATGGCAGTGTGGTGAATTATAATTTATGTACAGTACTTACATATATTTTATTAAAAATCAGATCAGTCAGACTGAAGCCAGTCTAATAGGCCCTATCTAGGCTACGATTATGTTTATTTTTCAACCCACAGATCAGCATTTCTGAAAACATGACTTACTCTGAACTAACAAATCATAATTTTTCATGTTGTTTTTTCAATCATTGCATTCAATCATTTTGAAGTTTCACAAAACAAAAATTTCTATTTAAAACTCAACGTTCACAATAACTATAATTATGCACTAAAGTTTTGTCACTTTGTTTCACAAACGCAAAATACGGAATAACACGGACCCTTAATTATACTGTGCCAATGCACAGGCTGATCTCGTGATGGTCTCGAAGCCCATAGCAAATCTTTGCTCAAATGGTTTTATTGCTTAGATGGAGTTTAAAGTCGCACTCAACAAATTTTCTTATGTTGAACATATATCCGATAGATTTCTCACCTCACTTGAAAGTCTGAACATAAATTTGATTTGATTTGATTTGATTTATTCGTGAATATATACATACATGTCATACATTAAAACAAATATAAGAGATCATAAAACAAAGTATCACAGATGTAAAATATGCAGAGATCTATAGGTAGCACAGACAGATTTAAAATTATCACAATTCATGTTTGATTAAGATTAACAATCATAGTCTCAAAATATTGGTTTGTTTGTTACTTTAGATTTTAAGACAATAATGTATATTATATACACACAGGATAACCCATGAAAGTTTTACAACTTGTTTCCAATGGGGTCCTATAGTAGTGGTATGGCTCAAAGTGAGCCATAATTTAAGTTTTAAAGAAAATTTATGAAAATTTCATGAATTAAAATTTCCACACAGACCAATATAGTGTAACTATGACATAGGTCTAAAATATATTATTGAAGATATACATATGTTACATTCTTATTGCACGAAAATCAAACTTTCAAGCATAGGTTACGGATTAAGACAATAAATATTAATAAAAGATATATTCTGACTCTTCACAAATTTTCATGTTTTGAGTGAGATAAGACTTAACTTTCTTTTTAAAATCAGTTTTATTTGTAGAATTTTTCACCATTATTGGGAGACTATTCCAGTCCTTAATAGATTGGTGATAAAAGGTGTTGGCTGTAAAACTGTTGACTGATTGGATATAAAAGTTACATTTACTATTTCTACTGTTGTAAGAGTGTGTCTTAGAGACCAAGCTAAAATTTTCTAACATATAAGATGGACATGTTTTATGATATATTTTATGAACATGATTCAGCCTTAGCTGTTTGACCCTATTTTCAACATTCAACCACCCAATACTACTAAAATCTTTTACATTCAATGAGTATCTAAAATCATGATCATGAATAAACCTTACAACTTTATTTTGAGCAACCTGCAATCTATTTTTCAATTGTTTGGTAATACCACTATACCATGAAGAACTAGCATAGTCAAATTGACACTGAATAAGAGCATTACACAAAAGTTTCTTCATATTCATGTTTAAACAATTTTTGTGTCTATACAAAAATTTAAGTCTAGCATTCACCTTTTTTACTATACTATTAACAATAGATGTACCTGAAAGATCATCATCTAACACAGAACCAAGATACTTGACAGATGATTGTGAATTAATAATATGGTTATTACATTCAACTTTAAAGTTCTTTACTTTAGATAACTTTCTCTTTGAGCTAAAAAGTATACATTCTGTTTTGCCAAGATGAAGGGAAAGTCTATTATCCACCAACCATTTACTGCAGTTTTCCAATTCAGTGCCCAAAACTTTACTAATAACCTGTGGATCTTTGTGAGAAAACAGTATAGCACTATCATCTGCATATAAGATAAGTATAGCATACAGGAACAAACCTGTTACAGAGCATATTATATTTTTGTCACGATTTTTTTGAAAGTCAAAAATATTCATGTGCGATCGAGTAGAAAATTGATTGGGAAGCGATCGTGTATTCATCGATAAAAGATTGACCTGGTCAAGAATGAATCGTGTCTTGAGATCGAGTGTGATCGGGCTGATATCTTTTAGCCGACCTGCACCAAAACTACACTCGATCACCCAGACTTATACTCGTGTGATTCTCGACCGCATCCCGATCACCTTGACCTCTGCTCCATCCGTTCACTCGATCAAATCAACTGTAGATGTAGGATTTGGTAGACTAGACACCGAGAAGAAGTCATTTGCTCGGTGTGATCAGGATATCGCTGCTTTCCAACGAAAACCTCGTAACTGCAGCTTGTTCTAAGCTGCAGTTACGTGGTTTTCGTTGAAAAGCAAATATATCTTATCGATAATGTTGATCACATGGATCAGATCGGCAGAGAGAACCCAGCAAAAGTGAGCGAGCAGCTGGAGGCTGGGATTAGATATTGTGGTAGTACTGGAGAAATAAATTTATGGTTAGTTCCTCCAGCCATATTAGTTTAAGGTAGTCCATGCCAATGATACCTAACGATATTCACGCGACAGTGGAAATTTTCGAGCGACGTCATAAACAAATAGGGAACGATTTTAAACCAGTTATCTGTGACGTAATTTCGGACAAACACAGAATTTTGTTTGTGTTGTTATAAGAGCTCGATAAAAAAAAATTGTTGTTGTTTAAGAAATGATATGTGTACAATACAACACATACAATAGTGAGACAAGGGGAGAAAATATTGGTAACCAGTATTTTTTTGTTTTGTGTCAATGTTTTTCAAGCAATTTTCAGTGCGTCAAAAAGCATCATTGTTCGGGAAAAGGCTTAGCTTTTCCCAATCTATATCACAGTTTGTCCAAATTGGAAATGGGACTTCACTCTCACGAGAATATTTCATCAAAACGTACCAGTAATCTCGCTTTCTTCTGTTCAATACAACCAAACAACAAATTTTTAGACTTGCCAAAATTCAAAGATGAAATCTTTCACATTTTGTGGGAAATGAAGAAATTGCTTGTGACATTTTCCATGATGTTTTCAAAACTTATACAATAAACAACAAATCACAGAAATTATTGAGGAAAGCGGGAAAAAGTTGGTTTTCATTATTTTCTTCTTTCATCTCTATTTTAATATAATTTAATATTAGTTGGTTTCATTAAAATCACAGCGATCTGATTGGTTAAAAATTATTTTTCATACCTCCATGAAAAAAAAAATTCCGGAACTACTTTTTCCTGTCAAACATTGTATTACGCCCCTTATTAACCTGCCATTTTTGTTGAAAATAAATAATGAAAAGTTGTGTTATTATTGTTTTATTAAATCGCAGAATATTAAATTATAAGAAATGAATGCAATTTTATTTTTTTCATGCAGGTATGAAAAATAAAATCTAATCACACTTTTGTATGAACCGCTTCGCGGATTCATACAGTGTGATTAGATTTTATTTTTCATACCTGCATGAAAAAAATAAAATTGCATTAATTCATTCCTTAAATGAACGTCAAAAATATTTTTAATTTATGGCATTTAGACCACCGTGGACCCTGATCAGTTTTTACCCAGTTTTTTTTTTTTTTTTTTTTTTTTTTTTTTTTTTTTTTTTTTTTTTTTTTTTTTTCATGTACTGGTCAAAATCTACAAGATTATTATTTTGCCAGTGGTTATGGTAAAAGAAAATGGTTAAAAAGTTAGAATTGAAATAGATTTACAGTGAAAGTGAAGAAACATGAGTCGGGAATTGGAAAAAGGTCACATTAAGCATTAGAGAACAATATGGATCAAGATCAGCCCGTGCAGGACAGCAGTTTAGGACAGCATCATGGAATTCTGGAAACTCGGTTTTCTAAAATGCTACAAGGGCCCTTTTTCCAGATCCTGGCTCATATCATATCCGACAGAAATAAGAAAAAGTTGGTTGACGAGTTGGGCATTGAAGGCGTCAACTGAGCCGGCTGACAGTACATCTACTGGTACTCTCCATTGCCGAGGTCTATTGATTAAAGACATTTACTAGATTCTTTTTGCCGAATTTAATTTGTCTCATTTTTACATATTTTTTTCTTTAGAGTATGCCTAGTTCAAATATGCAAAGAAAAAGTGGGGTCACCATATAAGTTTTCCTTGTATTTGCATTCTTGCAACACACCTGTAAACCTTTTTTTGCATGATTTTTTTTATTTTTTGAAAAATACACTCTATCTTAACAAATACATGATTTTTCATACCTTTATCACATATCTAACATATTTCTTTGGTCATACGATTCAGTTTGTATTACAAACAAGATGTGGAATTCATGTAATGAGTAGAAAAATAAAAGTTCCAATGGAATGTGGTTTTACAAATTGCTACTTATTTCGCAAAAGGCACATTTTTCCCACAAATTTCGTTCAAATAATGCACAAAAATCGAAATAAAAAATAATTTACGAATTTATTTTTTTTTCAAATTCACATATTTTGTACATTAAAGTATGCTGATAATAATTGTAAAAAGAAAAAAGGGGGTCACCATATTACATGTAATTTTGTTGGAATTTTGCACTAAAATAGACTGGGTTTACAGTTATGTTTTGATAAACAGTCAGTGTTGATATAAAATCTCGTAACTACGGCTTATATCAAGCCGTAGTTACGAGATTTTATAACAAAACCCACGAAATTCATTAGTTTGTCCGAAATTACGTCACAATTTACTTGAAAAATCGTTCCCTTTTAAATGTCTTGCCAAAAGACACACACCAAGTGGGGTTTGAACCCGGAACCTCCGGGTTTCAAGTCGAGTGCGTTATCCACTGCGCCACCGAGGCTGTCAAGAGTGAATAATTTCAATGCGCACGAAGTTGCGCACTAACAAACTCCCGAAAACGTCTTTAAACCATCAAAAATGACCTCTGCAATTTTCGGTACGCCAACAGCCTATTTAGGTCGTCATAATCTAGTTATAGCACACCGTTTGAATTATCGAATCAAAATCATTCAGTTTTATCTTGCATGATCATTACGTATACATTACGTCGCTTCTATTTTTGGCTGAAGCCGGTAACATTTGAATTATCGAATCAAAATCATTCAGTTTGATCTGGTTTGATTACGTATACATTACGTCGCTTCTATTTTTGGCTGAAGCCGGTAATTTGAAGCGTCAGCCAATGAAAGCTTGTATCAGCTTTTTAAATTGTTTTGTTGTGTATCGCCAACGATTGGATACTGAAATCCCGTCAAGGCCCCGAGATTAGACGTGAAATGACCCCGCGAGAACAGAGCTCATTCTATCGAAATGGAATGTAGAGATAATGTGCTCTGTTCATAAGAGAGTAATCTACTGGGAGATGGTTCCAGTCTCGGTAAATTCGGGGAAGGATAGCTTTCTGTCGAGTTGTTGTTTTTGTTGTATTAATCCATTACCACACAGTGACTCCTTTTGACTCCCCAAAATATAATGGCTTTTGAAAGCATTGTGAAAAAATGAAGAAATTGCATGTGACAAGCAATTTCTTCATTTTTCACAATGTTTTCTAATCCAAAATGGAAAGATTTTGAAAATTTCATCAACTTGAAATTGTCGTCTGCAACACCCTTCAAATTGGAACAGTCAAAAATTGTCTTGTCTTGTAATCGGGTTAAGTGAAGTCTAATCAGGATCCATGCTGCTCTCTCAGAGTTGTTGCTGGTATTGAAGAGGCTATAAGAGAATTAACCCTTTCCCAAACGACAACATTTTAGGGTGGTCAAAAATGGCAGATCCTGCGGACGACAATTTTAAATGAATGGAATTCTTAGTTTTTAGGTCTTTTTGGATGGAAAACATTGTGGGAAATGAAGAAATTGCTTGTCACAAGCAATTTCTTCATTTTCCACAATGTTTTCTAAAACCTTTATCTTGTGGGGAGTCAAAAGGCGTCACTTTGTGGTAATGGGTTAACTCATAACCAAGCAAAAAAATTTAAGCTTGTCCAAATTCAAAGGTACTGCAGACGACATTTAAAGTTCCTGAATGTTTAAAAAATATTTCCACTTTGGGTTAGAAAATATTGTGGAGAATGAAGAAATTGCTTGTCACAAGCAATTTCTTCCTTTTTCACAGTGATTTACCAAGCCTTTTTGTTATGATGGAGTCTAAATGCGTCACTGTACAGTAATGGGTTAAATTGTATTTTTTTTATCAGACTGTGCATTTCAGCCATTCCACGAAAATTGACTCATTTACGAAAACGAAAATGTTGAAAAATGAACTTTTCTGCATGAGCACAATTTTTATGTTAAAATAAAGTGTCACATGTCTACAATGTATGGTTAAAATTTTACCCACAACATTTTAAGTCCTGCTGAGTTATCGCATTTTCAAATATACCACTATAACCCAGCTGTTACGGAGCATATAAAGCAACTCGAGATAAATATAGCATGAGCCGTGGCCAATGTTATAACCCAACATCAAAAAGATTGTTTGTTAGACCATCATCAACCATTTGCACAACTTGAAAGGACAAAATGATAACAATTCAGCTGTAACCCTATGTGGTGATATCAAAACGAGTATTTCAATGTTTAACGCAATATTCGAGCATTTTAAAAGTGTTTGTGATCGTTTGTATTCTTTTTGAAGCCATCTTGTAAAGTTTGGTTAAAAGTAAATATTCCGATAGTAATGCCTCTTCAGATTATGTTTTCCAGTACACCTGGCTCTCGAGCTTTTATTTCTTAGTATGTATGATCGTGGAAAAAATTGCCCTTGTGTTACGGAAAATAGATAATTTCCATAACCTTATTACCATTTGTGTCATTTCTTTCAAAGAACTTAAAACGCTAAACGTAAAGATTCTTACAAAAACAAACAACAAATTGGTATAAAACAAATACTAAATTCAATAATACGATTGAATCAGCAGACGTTTCTTTTAGTACCCTTACACTATTAATCTCTTTGGCAAAATTGCCGAACTAGTACCTTTGCTATTCTTTAATATCACACTCAGAGTAACAATTACACTGTAAGCATCGGGCAAAACGGTCTGCACAGATATGTTTGTATATGTACCACAAAGTCGTCAATTGGGTACTACCATGGACAATTTCTAGGATTTAATTCCGATTTATCTACAACAACTAACCAACCAACAACAACTACTCCCAATTCGTCTATTTTGAAAACCAGTGCCACCTTGTCTACTCAGGTTTTGTATACCGTTTCCATTTCGTCTAAATTTGCCTGCTTTATATTTCAGTACATCTTATTTTTTGTTAAAAACAATTGTTTTTCTTAATTTATGAACATGTTATAAGATATGAATTCCGGGGGGGGGGGGTATTTAGAAATATATAATTCGATTGTGTGGTAGACGGTCTAGACATGTGTGCATTAGTCGGGTAAATTTGTAAGGATATTTCAATTTGAAGGGATGTTAAATTGAACATTTTTCGGTAAGTGTGCAATTATTCGTCCCCTTCTCTTCTGAATTTCTTTTATTTCTAATTAAATTATTTATATAAGAACACATACAATTTTAAAGTAAATTGGCTATTCATGCAAATTATATAACCCTAAATAAAAATATGGCACTCAAAAATCGTTAACAAATAACTCCATAAAATACAATTAAAATATGAATTACAAAGTGAAAAAATAAAAATGAATCATTTGATACAATTTGATATTAAGCATAATTATTCCATTTATTGCTAGGAAATAAAAGAAAAATGCATATATACTAAAATTTTGAAATATAAATTAAAATGAATTATGTAGGTCTAGTAAAGAAAAATGTATGACATATTGTAGACCAAGTCGAAGTAGATGAATTCTGAAGGTAGATTAATGTTGATTCTGACAATAAAAATGTAGCAAACGAAATGGGAGTAGAATAAATGTTGGGATGTTACAGTCACTTTGACTTGATCCAAAGCTTGATTTCCAAAATCACAGCGTCTTAGACTGTCAAACCCCCTGGTGATTGGATTGGCCATGGTTGACGCAAGGTTTATACTTTACGCGTGTGGACTTGAGTCAAAGGATCAGTATTTGTAATTCCGATGGAAAGAGAGCGGTGTAATTTGTCTTAGCCAATTACCTAGTAGAAGGGAACACCGGTTTTCGGAAAAGAAATATAGAGAAGCCCTTTCTTCACAAACTATTCAAGACCTGACAATAAAAATATCTCGGTTTAGTTTCGGGGAAAAAGATGTCAGGATTAATGAAAACTAACGAGAATGTGCAACAACACAGTCTTGGGTGTGTTACTTCAATCATTCAATGTCAGCATTACAAAAAAGAAGGGAAAATGCATCCTGCATACCTGCTCCTGAAACTTGGGGACTAAACTGTGACAAGTGAGTTGCAAGCCACGTTTGCAGAAAAGTATTCATGTTATCATTATCGCCTGGCCCAGTTGAAAAGGAAATGTTTGTGTCTTCTTTTATTTGCCACAAAAGCGATGTATGCGGGTTTTCTAAGAACAACAAGTACAAAGCTGAAAAATATCTAATGGTGGAATTAGAAAGTGGAAATGGCGATAGGACCAAAAGGGGCATATTTTATGGCCTAGACAATTATGTGTTTCGCTTGCAATAATCAATAGGCTGTTGTAACCATGTCTGTCTACTTGAGAAGCCACAAGCTGTTTCAAACATGTTGTGTAACATGCTTAGCCAGAACCTGAAGGGGCATGTTTGCTAATCTATCGCCCAAAGATGGCAGTATATGCTCAATATTTCATAAAATATAGTATATGCTTCCGTGACGACGAGTCTATATTTCGTAACGGAATATTACTATGTGAATTCACAGATAAACACAATTAAGCGGCTTTGTTAGTATTCCTACTTCATATACTTTCTGATTTAATTATAAACAATTTACATCAAAATGTTTTATGTATCGTAATTTAGGCACAAATTGTATACCCAAATATATGCTTCCATAACATTTTCTTATAGAATATGTGACAAAACATGATACAATAAGCTCTATTTAGACAAAATTTAACTATACGGAAATGAAAAATCCCATTTGATTCATGCGAAATCAATTAATCAACAAAATACATCTCATTAATATCCAGGACATGCTACCACCAAATAATATATGCTCCGTAACAGTTATTTTGACCGTAAAACAAAAAGGGTAGATACGTAGACCCCGCATTACTTTGTTTTTTGTTTGAAATTCCAGCTTTTGCACGTCAAATTAAAAAAGAATCGAGCATAAATAAAGAAGTTTGGTATTGCTAATCTGGAAATGAATTTGTATAATACTATATTTACATACTTCCACGTCGAATTTCACATTCAACATTCCATTTTTCTATTTGCAGTAGCCGAGATAATGAATCTTTGATAACTGCAGTGTATTATATTGTTCACTGGATTGAAATATTCCTGTTAGTTTAACTCAGGGCGTCCTTTGAAGTACGTTACGGAAAAATATGCGTAACGGAAACATAGCGACCAAAGGACTTTCAAGTCTCTAAATATGTTATATTCTAGATTATACTTGAAACTCGCCTCTATTTCAACAGTTTGGCAACCACTCTATCAAAATTTGACAGATTTAGGAATGTCCGTGCATTATTGTGGGCTGCACGGACGTAACGGAAGCATAGCAAACGAAATGCGACAAATTCTGTTTGTCCATGTTCTTTGCTTTAGTGGAGAAATACTAAGATATTCATAAACTTTAGGGTTTTGATAGTTAAATTACGCCATTCTCGGACCAAAATAGTTTGAAAATCGGCACATTGAGAGAAAAGTTGGCTTTCTTTCATGCCTTTGAAAGTTCGTTACGGTCACATAGGCAAATCTGGCGACATACAAACAGACATGCTTGAATTCTATTTCATGTATGATGATGGAATCATACTTAATTTAGTCGTTGTAATAGGGTTTGGGGAAAACAATTTCCAAGAGAACAAAGTCTAAGTAAAAAAACGGCTGATTTGGACGGTAGTTTAGAACAAAACATTGTGCGGCGACATCAACATTTTGACGTTTTTGCAATATTCAACACAACCAAGTACATTCATAAAGTCGTTTGAATAACTTAAAAATCATACTACTTTATTGCAAATTATGTCCCGTGATAAAAAATATCTTGCTTTTTGTTGTACCTAATTGATAAAGGTGTTAAATAATGCAATGAAGGTCGGCGACATACATTTTCAGTAAATGGGTCAATTTTCGTGGAATGGCTGATTTGTGCGGGCTGTTTTGGGCCGATTTCATTCCCAAATACAATTGCGAACTTTTGTCCGTATCCTGTCTCATTTCTGATGATTATTACGTTAAAACTTATGAACCGTTATAAAATTGATTGGGAGAATTGGCAAAATGTCTCCAAGCACATATGAAACAGTCCTCTTATTACAAACAATGAGTGCTTCGATCTTCAAGTTTCTCGCCAGGTATTCGATAATTTCTTTTTTTTCCTCTATATGTATAAAAGACACTTTCCTGTAGTGAATAAACACCCCAATGGATGTTGAAAACCGGGGGGGGGTGTTTCTATTATTATTATTATTATTATTATTATTATTATTATTATTATTATTATTATTATTATTATTATTATTATTATTATTATTATTATTATTATTATTATTATTATTATTATTATTATTATTGTCCAACAAGGTTATCCCGGGACAACTTAATTTTCGTGCGCAAAGTCCGTTAGTTGAGCGTCTTAACAAAACAAAGGCGAAGTGGGGTCATTACATATGCAGATGTCCCGGGTTAATCTTGCTGGACAATATTATTATTATTATTATTATTATTATTATTATTATTATTATTATTATTATTATTATTATTATTATTATTATTATTATTATTATTATTAGTTATTATTATTATTATTATTATTATTATTATTATTATTATTATTATTATTATTATTATTATTATTTTTATTATTATTTTTATTATTTTTATTATTATTATTTTTATTATTTTTATTATTATTATTATTATTATTATTATTATTATTATTATTATTATTATTATTATTATTATTATTATTATTATTATTATTATTATTATTATCATTATCATTAATATTATCATTATTATTATTATTATTATATTCCGTTTTTATTCACCTGACAGGGTGTGGCTAAGTAAAGAGGTTATTCGACGAGTTTACTTCTCGATACCTTGGTTGATAGAAGAGAAAAAACGTGCGGCACGAGCATGAACATATTTCAAATTGAAGCAATGCGCGATTGTAAAATGTGTTGTCATAAAACCTCGTATAAATCCACAAGCAAAAATTGATAGTGACGTAGTTTTGTGTTTACTGTTTCTAAACCAATAAACTCTTCTCATTTGTACCGTTTACAATGTGCACGTGATAAATGAACAGGTGGATTGGTTGTAAACGATAAACACAATCATACGTCACTTTCAAATTTCGCTGGTGGAATAGTAGCTACAGATTGATTCACGCTGTAGTTATAATGTTTTGCAACAATACCGACGAATTACCGCTAATCGAGAAGGCTGTTTCTCCCCAAGCTTAAATGGAATGAACCGTTTACTAAGCTCCGCCCTGTCTCCCGAATAAAAGCAGAATATATACCATGTAAAAAAAGTTTAGCAACACTGACTTTGTTAATTGAAAACATGTATTTTCTGTGATATTTATTTCACCGCCGTTGTATATATTTTAGCATATGCATTTACGCACAACATTCAAAGGTCGCTTTGTGGTAACGTTAAATATTGTGTTAGAAACATTCGTCCCTTGACAGCCAGAAGTGGCTATCAGCAGTTAAATTTTAACTGCTGATAGCCACTTCTGGCTGTCAAGGGACGCATGATTGTCTTGACGTAGGTGAGGGGGTCAAAATAAAAAGTTACAATAGAATTCGGTACCGACTGTGTGGCCATTTTCGAGCAAGAAAAGCAGTGAAACGTTTTCTAATCCACTTAAATTGTTTGTACACAGAATCAACATTCACTACTTTATCAAGAGATTAAACGTCATTGGCGTCAATACGATCACGCACACGTCTTCCTTAAATGCACCGTATGTGCTCTATGGGTGACAAATCAGAAAGGGGTGATAACGGGAGTACATCAACGTTGTATACGCTTAATTTGGCTTAAAGCATTTAGGACTCTATACCAGTCAAGTCTGGTGCGTTCATGGTGTAGCGTTAGGGAAATTACAACGTATGGTCAACGTATAGTAACTGTTCATCTGTGGAGACAATCACGGATGGTAAGTGTGGATACTCTATGTTGAAATTATTGTGGAAGTCACTCGGAAGTTTTGGTGTTAATATGGAACATCTGTGCCGTGACGTTACGAAATTATGACCGTCATCTTCTCGTGGCCTTTTTCTACGACGTCCTTGACCGGGACTATCTCAAACCACACAAATTTGCTCACATAGCATCCTCAAATTGTTACCTTTGCTTTGAGATGCGAAAAATTCAAAAAAACATCTTTATCGCCGGTTCTGCCACGTTGGAACACATTAGCGATATAACGTCCTTCTAACGTAAGTCCATGGCGTAGTCCCACAGCGTTGCAGAAAATTCTTTTTAGTGGCCTTTTTTATGCTGGGCAAAGATAATCATGTTCACACCTAAATGTTTTCTAGAATTATGCTCCCTACACATGAATACCATGGCAGACATGAAAACCGGAAATGCGCACCTGGAGTGCGAGACGCACGCGATGGCGGTATGAAATTCATCTGTTTGTGTTCTCTAGCTATAATCTATTGTGTAAACGTTTGATTTTATGTTAAAACAAAACTATTCTGGTTACTACAGATATTTACATTTTGTTGCTAAACTTTTTTTATTATGTATATTATTTATCATTATTATCATTATTCAGACAAGGGAATTATCGTAGTTCAACCTGTTTTCGATACGTACCTCAAATCGTGACTCTATGGTTTTTGCGCATGCTCAGAAAACCAGATGATGCATGACGTCATTGTTTTCATTTTTTGGAGCGATGTCATTAGTTCTTCACTCAACGGAATTTTCACCAGAAATGCTTGAAAAACAAGCAAGTAATCACTAATTTCTTATTTTCGGAAAATAATATGCCATTTCCACTATTCCTTTTTCTTTGTCCACAAAAAAAAGACGAATAAAATAACTAAAATGAACCAAAAATTAACATTTGACTACCGACCAATGATCTGGCACATTTGTCTGCTTCAAAAAGTCACATGACAGTCATGTGACGCCAGTGGTTGGGTAGGCGCAGGGTGTTTCAAAAGTGGTGGTATCTTACTCGAATTTTCTGTTTTTTCTTAATATTTTTACTTCTTTAAATGTGTTTTCTTCTTTAAAAAACAACAACAACAATACTATGTGGGACATTATTGAAAATGAATAATTGCTTTTAGCATGCAGTTTCTTCTTTATCCACAATGTTTGTATAAAAATAGTAAAAAAAATCAATTTCATAAGCAAAAGATAGTTGTCTGCAACTTCTTTGGATTAGGAGTTGGTCGAAAATTATGATGCTTGGTAATGAGTTAAAAATCGCAAAGTACCCATAGGCATTTATGAAATTATTCCATTTGTATAAACCAAGTTGTTCTCCATCTTGCATGTTGCATACGTTTTGAGCCATACTGTAAATAAATACTCTTCAACAATAAAGATATAAAAGGTATCGAAAATAGGTCAACTTTACAAGAAATGACCCGTTTTACCTTGTTTTTTAAGGTCATTGTTTTTCCAACTCTATTTCAATAAATATCTACGAAAATAAGTTTTTTTGAGACTAAATAGGTAAGATTTTTGTGATTTAGCTTGAATTTATTTTGTAAACCCTTATGTTTCTCATCATTTATCCAGAACCGTAAGGGTATCGAAAACCGGTCAATCCACGATAACTTCTGTCGACTGTTTTACCTGATTAAGTAGTGATTATTTCCCTTACATCCAAAACCGCCCATTCAAGTTTGTTCGCCTTCTCGAAAATAAATCAGCTTAATGTATGTATTTTCCATATAGCAAACAGAAATTTGGTCTGATCCAATTCGAAATCTGACAAAACCTTAAGGCAAAATTTCGGACTGGTCCAAATTCAAAGATGTTGCAGACGACAATTTCAAGTGGATGGAATTTGAAATTTGTCGGTCATTTTGGGTAGAAAACATCGTGGGAAATGTAGAAATTGCTTGTCACAAGCAATTTCCTCATTTTTCACAATGTTTTTCCATGGCATAATCTTGTGAGGAGTCAAAAAGAGTCATTGTGTGGTAATGGGTTAAGGTTTCGATATGCTGAGCTATGAACTGGGATATGATTTCTGTACTTTCTAGCGATGCGGCGTGCCCGGATTTTTCTACGTACATTTTTTCTTTGTTTCGGGGTCATGGTAACAAAACCGCACTTCGCCAGTCGATATGATCCTCGTATCTGAGAAATCGACGCCAAAAAACTCCTAACGCATAAGAAAATGACAGGATACTCAATATGATTCTGCTTGTCAAAGTCTCATAGAAGACGAGGAGCCAAATGACTTGTAACATTTGACATCACTATACAACACCTGTTGATTATTATAGCCATCATAATCAAGAAGAGACAACTTCCCTGTATTATCCCGTACAGTCAACACGGTGTAAAATCACGTGACTCAGAATTTCCGATAATCTTCAATATCTTTTTTTAATACTTGACCAATTTGCATTCTGTTTAAAGCAGAGAATGTGGTAAAATGTCAGAAATAAGCTGGACGTATTCGACTTTGAAAAATCAATGGATAAAAAAGTTATTGAAGATAAACCATTTTTTTTGTTTATCTTCAATAACTTTTTTATCCATTGATTTTTCAAAAGTCAGTCAACCACGTCCATCTAATGCGTGATGTCTGTCCACATTCTCTGCTTCAAACCGATTTCAAACCGGCCCAGTATTTACAAAATTATTGAAGATTTCCTGAAAATATTGTATCACATGATTTTCCACCGTGGTCAAGTTCATACCCGTCCTGATAAGCTGTCCTTCACATGCAATTACACCCAGACTGACCGAATGGTTTCACGGGTGGTAAACGGAGAAACTAGCTCCAAAATGAGGTTGTTGCATAGAGCAAAAATTTGTAGGTAACGAACACATTTTCTAAAACTATTTCTTTTAAAGCGAGTTTTTGAGAAATCCGGCGATGCTGTAATATGAAGAAATAGCCGAAGTTTGTTGTGCACGAGAGTATACGGTATTAGTAGCAGGGTTTTGATACAATCGTTGAAAAACATTTCAAAATCGAAAGTAAAAAAAAGTTTTTACTTTCGATTTTGAAATGTTTTTTCAACGATTGTATTCCAACTCTGCTTACTAACACCGAATATTCGTATTCGTGACCTACCTTTGTTAACAGATTTTCGCTAGATATGCAACTACCTCGGTAGAGGCCTCGGTAGAGGCCGGATGTCACGAGGCAACGAAATACCGTTGACTCTTTTTGGAGCTAGTTTCTCCGTTTACCACCCGTGGGTTTGTCTACCTGGTCAGTCATCATCATGCGTCGATGTTCTGACGTCCTTGAAACGACCGTACCACTTGAATACAAATGCTTTTCAAACAAATCGACTCGCCAATATCTTTCTCGATGTACATAGCGGTAGGTGATAACTGTAACCAAAGACAAAAATTTACGACAACGCGCGATTCAGGTCAACAGATGACGTCATTTTTCTATGACGATTTTCTTACGACATGATATTTAAAAGGCTGTGTTCACGTAAGTTTTCAAAATAAAAACGGCACATTTTCAGAAAATAACTACATAATGTCAAGTAAACGTGAGCTTATATTCTGGTGTTCTCGCGCACACGGTTATAATACTCTGGTACGATTTTCATGTCAGACATTATTTAAAAACTGACATAAGGCAACATCGCGTAAATTGGTTGCTATGGACACAGAAAAATGGTATAAGGGTGGGTAAAATCTATTGTTGTTAAAGGGGGAATAACACTTAACATCTTACAAATTTTCAGAGAACTTCGTGCAAAAAATAAATATATATTATGAAAATATGGCCTTTAAATTGCATCTATGCCAAATCTTAGCTTTCTATCTTGTGTATTGGCTAGGATGTTGATGGATTTAAAACCCCATATGTTTTATTATTATAATTTTATCCCCCCGACAAAAATCATCGGGTTTTAAATCCGTCGACATCTAAGCCAATACACAAGGTAGAAAGCTAAGATTTGGCATATATGCAATTTAAAGACCATATTTTAATAATATATATTTATTTATTTGTACGAAGTTCTCGGAAAATTTGCAAGATGTTAAGTGTTATTTCCCCTTTAAACCACCAAATGTATGACATGATTATACTTGTGTGTAATTTCATTAATTTTGAACACGAATTAAAAAAATGAGAAACAAATTCCGCGAATTTATCAAACAACTCTCGTGTTATAAAAAATGACTTTTTGTTATTCGGTGCGGGACTCCTGTATTGCATCTCAATACGACATGCACTTGTTTGACCAAAATCTAGACTCAGAGTATATATGATATCTGATAGGAAATCAGCTACAGAGGCTAGAATTATGGTATACAATAACTAACCATTCTTTTTACCATTTTAACCAAAATCTGGTTTCAGAGTATGATATCTGATAGGAAATCAGGAAATCAGCTACTCTGGCTTGAATTTTGGTAGACAATAAAAAAAAACAACTCTTATAACTGTTTGAACGAAACTCCGGATTCAGAATATGATATCTGATAGGAAATCAGCTAAAGTGTCTAGATTATGTTAGACAATGACTAACAACTCTAATTACTGTCTTGACCGAGTCTGGATTCAGAATATGATACCTGATAGGAAATAAGCTACTGTGACTAGAATTTTAGTAAACATAACTTAACAACTCTCATTACTGTATTGACCAAATTCTTGATTCAGGGTATGATATCTACATGGTATAGGAAATCAGCCAATGTGGCTAGAATTGTAGTAAACAATAACTAACATTTCTTATTACTGTTTTCAAATTCTGGATTCAGAATATGATATCTGATAGGAAATAAGCTGCAGTGGCTAGAAGTGTAGTAAACAATAAGTCACAAGTCTTATTAATGTTTTGACCACAATCTAGATTCGGAGTATGATATCTGATAGGAAAGTAGCTACTGTGGCTAGAATTTTAGTGAACAATAACTTACCGTAATTATTTTAATAAATGCCCTGGCGTTTATTAGAAACATGGTGGATGGAAAAGTAGCGGGTGGGCGTTTATTAGAGGTATTCTAATTTTGTTTGTCGAAATTTGCGAATCAAGTGTCAATTCATGGACAAGATCAGTCAGTCAAATTTGGCAAAGTTTTGCAATAAGGACCGCAAAATATGACTTTTCGATAAAACTGATTCCATGCAAACAGATTGAGGGCTAGACATCCTATTTTTCATTTGTTTTGGAAATGATCTTCGTTTATAATGACTTAATTCATTTCAATCTGTAATCGCGGGATGGGCGTTTATTATCACCTTTTCTTTTTTTGCTAAAATTGTGCTTGAAATAAGGAGATTTTCAGCCAAGATTTGGGGGTTTGGCGTTTATTAGAATATGGGTACATCTTATTACGGTATTGACCAAAGTATGGATCAAGAGTATGATATCTTAAAGGAGATAAGCTTCTGTGCCTGGAATTTAAGTAAACAATAACTAACACTTTTTATTACTGTATTGACGAAAATCTGGATTGAGAGTATGATATCTGATAGGAAATCAACTACATACTTAGCAAGAATTTCAGAAATCATTAAATAACAACTCTTATTACTGTTTTGACCGAAATCTGGATTAAGAGTATGATATCCAATAGAAAATCAAGTACATTAGCAAGAATTTCAGTAATTATTAAATGACAACTCATATTACTGCTTTGACCAAAATTTGGATTACGAGTATAATATCTGATAGGAAATCAGCTACAGTAACAAGAATTTCAGTTATTATTAAATAACATCTCTTAACTGCAATGGCCAGAATCTGGATTCAGTTTGGAAATCTGCAACGGTGGCTAGACTTTAAGTAAACATAATTAACAACTCTTATTACTGTATTGGACCAAATCTATATTTAGAGGATGGCCAAAATCTGGATTCAGAGTATGATATCAGCTGCTGTGGCTAGAATTTTAGAGCACAATAACTAACAACTCTTCTTACTAATTTGACCAAAATCTGGATTCAGAGTATGATATCTGATAAGGAAATCAGCTGCTTTGGCTAGAATTTAGAGCACAATATTTAACAACTCTTTTTACTATACTCCTCACAAAAAGTTAAGCAACAAAGATGTTTTTCTTTCTCAAATGTGTTTTACCACACCCAATGATCTATGTTTTATACAATACAAAGTTGGGGTCTTATTACACAAATTACGTTAAATGATTGGGAAAATCATCAAACAACAACAAAGTTACAGATCCTCGAAATCCGTCCCGACGAAACAATGGTGCAAAACGTCACTCGCCAGCAGTTCAGAATGTGTAAAAAGTTGTTTTTCGGCCACTTAAGGCCATGATCGAGCATCAAGTACCTGGTATGATCCCTACAATGTTCAACACACGCCCGAACACACCTTGGCAGCAAGCAAATTTGTCTGTCTAATGTCCGTTGTGGATTGATCCTCCATTCTTCCTGCAAGACCTGTTTCAGTTCATCAAGAGTCTGTGGGCGAACATGCTGACCATAGACACGCCCTCAAAGAATGTCCTACGTATGTTCTATCGAATTAAGGTCTAGAGACGTAGCAGGCCGGTCTAAATGTCTGATGTTGTTGGTCTACAGAACTTCAGTCACAATTCCAGAACGATAGGGACGGGCATTACCATCCATTAACATAACAGTTGGATCTGTTTACTGTGCCAGAAGGATGATAACAGGCGTTATGATCTCGTAAATGCACCTTATACCATTCATTGAACCTCGTCTGATGACAACCGGCTCTGTTCTGTGGCAAACACTGATACCTCTCCAGACCATCAAACTCCCACGTCCATATTGGTCGTGTTCAGCGATGTTACAGTCGGCAAACCGTTCATTACCGTTTCTCAACACACGTGTCATGCCATCATTAGAACCAAGGCAGAATCTTGACGTGTCAGTTAAGAGTTTGTGACGCCAACGAGTGACCCTCAGTTTTGATGTTGATGTTCCAATATCAATCTTTGTCGTCGATGTTTTGGGGGAAGTTGGATCCGTTGAAGTGGTATTCTGGACCTTAAACCTTCTGTGTGAAACATGTTCCTCACGGTTTGGATGGAAAGTCTGCTTCTTGACACGCTCTGAAGGTCATTTTCCAGCGATCTGGCCGTTGTAAGCCGGTTCCTACGGACTAAGGTTGCAACATAACGGTCTTCACAAGGTGTTGTTACTCTTAGACGACCTGAACGTGGTCTCTCTAATATCTGTCCAGTTTGATTGTATCGGGTTATTGCTCTTCAGTCAATATTGCGATGAAATTTAAAGTGAATGGCAGCAGCAGTCTTGGTTGCCCCACCCTGTAGCATTCCAACAATTTGAGCCACTTCAATTGGAGTCAAGTGACGTATTGGCATGATTCAAATGTTGATGACATCAAAGTTGTCAAATTGACGCTTTTTTAGCACATGCGGAGCTAATGCCAAGTTGGAAATCCGTATATGCGACACATTTTGCATGCATGTTTTGGGGGTGAGTGTGTTCTAATCACGTGATAGCTGTTATTGGAGACGATAACATTCAGTATTCTTTTAAGTGTGTTTAAGCATAGATATGGCTGTCCGAATAACAAATCTGTGCAAAAATTTCCGCGTGTATAAAAAGAATAGTGCGAGAATTACTTTTGTTGCGTAACTTTTTGTGAGGAGTATATTTTGACTAAAATCTGGATTCAGAATTTGACATCTGATAGAAAATCAGCTACTGTGGCAAGAATTATGGGACACAATAACCAACAACTCTTAAATAACATCTCGTAACCCTTTCCCAAACAACAAAATTTTAGGGTGGTCCAATTCGAAAGTCGCTGCAGACTTCAAAACAGATGCAGATTGGGACAGGATTTATGTAGAAAAAGTACAGAAAATATTGAGGCAAAAGGAGAAACTGCTGGTTATCAGCAGTTTCTTCTTTTGTTTCGATGTTTGCCCAAGCCCATTCTCTTACGGACGTTAAAACCAGGTCTTGTTTGGGAAAGGGTTTTAACTGCAATGGCTAGAATCTGGATTCAGTTTGCAACTGTGGCAAGACTTTAAGTAAACATAATTAACAACTCTTATTACTGTATTGAACCAAATCTATATTTAGAGGATTGCCAAAATCTGGATTCAGAGTATGATATCTGATAGGAAATCAGGTGCTGTGGCTAGAATTTTAGAGCACAATAACTAACAACTCTTCTTACTATTTTGACCAAAATCTGGATTCAGAGTATGACATCTGATAGAAAATCAGCTACTGTGGCAAGAATTATGGTAAACAATAACCAACAACTCTTATTACTGTTTTGACCAATATTTGGATTCAGAGTATGATATCTAGTAGGAAATCAGCTGCATTGGCTTGAATTGTAGTACACAATAACTAACACATCTTGTTACTGTGTAGAACAAATCTGGATTCAGAGTGTGATATATGATACGAAATCCGCTACTCTGGCTAGAATTTTGATAATCAAAAACTCAAGACTCTTTTTACGGTTTCGACCAAAATTTGGATTCAGAGTATGATATCTGATAGGAAATCAGCCACAATGGCTAGAATTTTAGTAAACAATAACTCACAACTCTTATTAAGTTCTGTGTAGAACAAAATCTGGATTCAGAGTATGATATCTGATAGGAAATCAGCTACAGTGGCTACAATTGTAGTATAAAATAACTAACAACTCTTATTTCTGTATTGATTGAAATCTGGATTCAGAGTATGATATCTATAGGAAATCAGCTACTGTGGCTAAAATAATGGTAGACAATAAAATATATTTTTTTACTTTTTTGACAAAAAATCTGGATTCAGAGTATGATATCTGAAAGGAGCTATTTTAATAAATAATAAATGACAGCTCTTATTACTGTTTTCACCAAAATCTGGATTCAGAGGATGACATTTGATAGGAAATCGGCTACTCTGGGAGCTAAAATTTTAGTAAATAATAAATGACAGCTCTTATTACTGTTTTGACCAAAATCTGGATTCACAGTATAATATCTGGTAGGAAATTAATCTACAGTGGCTAGTATACTCCCCGTCATAATAAAGTAGCCACTTGTCTAATGCAAATGGTTGGCAATTTTAGGAGTGTTCATAAACGTGCCGAAATTAATACAAAATATTGAAGCATGGAAAGTAAATACGCTTTCGGGAAAATATCGAAAACAGTTGAATCCCATTAGCTATGGTAGCTTGGTAGAAGTTCCAGGAAATCCGCAACTAATACGGAACACGCTACTGAAATTCACGGCCATATATAGGGCCTAAAATGGACCAAAAATGAATAAGAATACGTGTTTATGATACTGTTTTATTTGAAATGATTAGTGACAAATAATTTTTGTCGAGCCCGCTTGCGGTGAGCTCGACATAGTTGTCACAATGGCGGTTCGGTGTATGTGCGTTAGTGCGTTAGTGCGTGCGTGCGTTAGTGCGTGCGTGCGTCCGTCCGGATGGAGCTTGTCCGGGCCATAACTTCACCATGGATGGAGGGATTCAGAAATAACTTGGCACAAATGTCAAGCTCAGTAAGGCGGAGTGTCGCGTGCAAGAACCAGATTCCAAGCTCAAAGGTCAAGGTCAAACTTGGAGGTCAAATGTCAAAAATGAGAAGATTTTTGCTTGTCCGGGCCATAACTTCACCATGGATGGAGGGATTCAGAAATAACTTGGCACAAATGTCAAGCTCAGTAAGGCAGAGTGTCGCGTGCAAGAACCAGATTCCAAGCTCAAAGGTCAAGGTCAAACTTGGAGGTCAAATGTCAAAAATGAGATGATTTTTGCTTGTCCGGGCCATAACTTCACCATGGATGGAGGGATTCAGAAATAACTTGGCACAAATGTCAAGCTCAGTAAGGCAGAGTGTCGCGTGCAAGAACCAGATTCCAAGCTCAAAGGTCAAGGTCAAACTTGGAGGTCAAATGTCAAAAATGAGATGATTTTTGCTTGTCCGGGCCATAACTTCACCATGGATGGAGGGATTCAGAAATAACTTGGCACAAATGTCAAGCTCAGTAAGGCGGAGTGTCGCGTGCAAAAACCAGATTCCAAGCTCAAAGGTCAAGGTCAAACTTGGAGGTCAAATGTCAAAAATGAGATGATTTTTGCTTGTCCGGGCCATAACTTCACCATGGATGGAGGGATTCAGAAATAACTTGGCACAAATGTCAAGCTCAGTAAGATGGAGTGTCGCGTGCAAGAACCAGATTCCAAGATGAAAGGTCAAGGTCAAACTTTGAGGTCAAATGTAAAAAATGAGTTGATTTTTTATGTATATAGTCAAACTTTGAAATTCATCTCCTCCAAAACTACAGCCCAGATTTCAAACTAATTTGGCACAAATATTCTTTTGATGGCCCTCTACTCTCAGAATGTTCAAATTATTCCGATCCGTACAAAAAATGGGTGCCAGGGGGCATGGCTTATTTTCCTTATATGTGACCCGTCGCGCTAAAAGGGACCTTATCGGATTTGTGAAAAGTATCGACCCTAGTCCGTCTGCGCAGTCCGCGCAGCCTGACTAGGGTCGAAACTTTTCACGTTTAAGTATTTTCTGAATCTAGAATGTTTTCTCTACCTTACAATATTTTCGTTTTCCAAATACGACATCGGATGGACTTCTGCTTGGTCTGGTATATTTCTCGGAATTTGGTTTTATGGACTTAGCATAAGGTCCCTTTTAGCGTGACGGGTCACATATGTATACTCAAATTAATCCATTCTGGTATCTCGTTATAAATACATAGACATGTAATATTTTGTGAACAATAAACTGTCTCACCATGATCCCCATCATTCCAACTTATTTTGTCCCCACTTTTACAACGCCATTGTAATGACAGCTGTAGACATAGGTATGGTCTTCTTTCTTCAAAATGAGCGGGCTCGACATGTTGCCCTTCGGCATCTAGTTTTCATTACACCCAAGACCCTTGAAAAATGGCGGTTTCCGGTTTTAACCCATCCCACCCCTAATTTCCTCTCAAATGCTCCATTCATTGAATTTTTGTTTCTGTTGGGTCTTTAGCAAGTTCCAAAATAAGAAAATGTTTCCTTCACTTTATCCACCAACCACTTCCGGTTATTATCAAACATTTAATATTGAGACATGATATACTGGTAGTGCTAAATTTTCATAGACCTTGATCATTTCAACGGAATAATTGACTGTAAAATTGAAATAGGACCTTTGTTTCTGTTTTAACAGCGTTAACTTATGCAGAAAATGACATATGTAAGTTAACAAAATTGAAATTTGTATCTTAAAATACTGTTTTGAACCCATATTACAACTAAACATGTTTCCGTTGAGAACATTTAACCATTGAGGTGTAAAAAAGGAACCACTGGGAATGCGTATTAATGTGTAAAAACAAAAAGACATGAAGAATGGTGAAAATTAGGGTTATTTGAAAAGTGGCTACTTTTTTATGACGGTGATTATATTTTGATTGTTGTTTTTACCAAAATCTGGATTCAGAGTATGATATCTGATAGGAAATCAGCTGCAGTGACAAGAATATAAGTAAACAATAAATAGCAACTCTTATTACTGTTTTGGCCAAAATCTGGATTCAGAGTATGATATCTGATAAGAAATCTGCTGCTGTTGTTAGATTGATGGTGGACAATAATTGACAACTCTTATATTACTGTTTCGACCAAAATCTGGATTCAGAGTATGATATCTAAACTGACACGATTTAGAAACGCAAGACATTTTCATTAACCATTCCTTTCCTGAAGCCTCAGTCGGCGCCATATTTGGGGATATTCATGAGTTAATGTACACCCTTCAAATTCCTACAATTTTGTTGTGTCCTCTGTAAACTACACGGATATCTTAACCGCCCATCCCAAAATGCTTATGTGTCTCGTGCATTCAAACGTCTAAAATCACTAAGATTTTTTGTGTGCAAACTGCCATATTGATTTACTCATCGAAAACGCACAACAACTACAGATAATTGTCGTATGTAAAATGCCGAGGCTTACTTTGGCCCTAGACCCTTTAATGTAGTCGACGCGACTGTTCCAAGGATAGTGAGACGTGTAAACGACACGGGAACGCATGCAAACCGCTAGTCCCTGTCAGCTGCGTGTAACAACTGTACGTTTAGACAATTGTATACGTTAACGTCACTTACGCAACAGATTTGTGACGGCTCAGTCTACAGCAAATGCTAAAGTTGGTAATCGTTGGCGGCCTATACATCGTGACACGGTGATAAATCGTCTGTGAGAACACGTGGTTCGCTGCCGTCCTCCTTCTCGATGCCAGGCTCTCAACTAACGTCATCGCCTATAGAGGCAGCGCATCAACGGACGTCTACTCAGACATTATTCATGACATGGCATTTTTCCCTGTTATGTTTACAATTGTTACATTACAATAACACGAGGCTATAAACCGGTTATGTCGTTTATATCATCTGTTAAAGTACTTTTTGCGTTTTTAAATCGTGTCAGTTTAGTAGGAAATCAACTACAGTGGCTTGAATTTTAGTAAACAACAACTAACAATCTTCTTACTGTTTTGATTTACATCTGGAATCAGAGTATGATATCTGATAGGAAATCAGCTACAGTGGCTAAAATTTCGGTAAACAATAACTAACAACTCTTATTACTGTTTTGGCCAATATCTGGATTCAGAGTATGCTATTTGTTAGGAAATCAGCTATAGTTGCTAAAAATTTAGTAAACAATAGCTAACAACTGTTATAACTGTTCTGACTAAAACCTGGATTCAGAGTATGATATCTGGTAGAAAATCACAAACAGTGGCTAGAATTTTAGTAAACAATAACTAACAACTCTTATTTCTGTTTTGACCAAATTCTGGATTCAGAGTATGATATCTAGTAGGAAATCAGCTGCAGTGGCTTAAATTTTAGTAAACAATAAACTAACAGCTCTTATTATAGGATTGAACGATATCTGGATTCAGAGTATGATATCTGATAGGAAATCACCTACAGTGGTTAGAATTTAATAAAACAATAACTATCAACTCTTCTTACTGTTTTGACCAAAATCTGGATTTAGGGTATGATATCTGAAAAGGAAGTCAGCTAAAGTGACGAGAAATTTTGTAAACAATAACTCTTATTCCGGAATTTAACAAAATCTGGGTTCAGGGTATGCTATCTGATAGGAAACCAGCTACAGTGGCTAGATTTTAGTAAACAATAACTACCAACTCTTATTACTGTATTGACCAAAATCTAGATTCATAGTATTATATCTGATAGGGGATTGGCTACAGTGGCTAGAATTTTAGTAAACAACAACTAACAACTCTTCTTACTGTTTTGACCAAAATCTGGATTCAGATACTGTGGCTAGATTTTTAGTAAACAATAACTAACAACTCCTCTTACTGTTTTTACCTATATCTGGATTCAGAGTATGATATCCAATAGGAAATCAGCTACAGTGGCAAGTATGAATAAACACTAATTAACAACTCTTATAACTGTTTTGACCAAAATCTGGATTCAGAGTATGATATCTGATAAAAAAATCAGCTACTGTGGTTAGAATGGTGGTAGACAATAATTGACAACTCTTATTATTGTTTCGACTAAAATCTGGATTCAGAGTATGATATCTGATAGGAAATCAGCTACAGTGGCTAGAATTTTAGTAAACAATAACTTACAGCTCTTATTACTTTTTTGACCACAATCTGGATTCAGAGTATGATATCTGATAAGAAATCAGCTACTGTGGCTAGAATGATGGTAGACAATAATTGACAAATCTTATTACTGTTTCGACTAAAATCTGGATTCGGAGTGTGATATCTTATAAGAAATCAGCTATTGTGGCTAGAAAGATGGTAGACAATAAATTTTCTGCACGTTAAAAATGAAACCCGGGAGTGAGTGAGTCTTATTACTGTTTTGGCCAGAATCTGGATTCAGAGTATGATATCTGATAGGAAATCAGCTACATTGACTAGAATTTTAGTAAACAATAACTCTTATTACTGAACTGAGCAAAATCTGGATTCAGATAGTGATATCTGCTAAGAAATCAGCTATTGTGGTTAGAATGATGGTAGACAATAATTGACAACTCAAGATTAGTACTGTTTCGACCAAAATTAGGATTCAGAGTGTGATATCTGATAGGAAATCAGCTACTGTGGCTAGAATAATGGAAGACAATAATTAACAACACTTTTTACTGTTTCGACCAAAACCTGAATTCAGAGTATGATATCTGATAGGAAATCAGCTGCTGAGGCTAGACATTTAGTAAACAATAACTAACAACTTTTATTGCTGTATTGACCTAAATCTGGATTCAGAGTATGATATCTGATAGGAAATCAGCTACAGTAGCTAGAATTTTTGTAAACAATAACTAACACTTCCCTATTTCTGGTTTGGCCGAAATCTGGATTTAGAGTATGATATCTGATAGGAAATCAGCTACTGTGGCTAGACTTTTAGTGAACAATAAGTCACAACTCTTATTACTGTATTGACCCAAATGTGGATTCAGGGGATGACATTTGATAGGAAATCGGCTACTGTGGCTAGAAAGTTAGTAAACAATGACTAACAACTCTTATTACTGTTTTGACCAAAATCTTGATCCAGAGTATGATATCTGGTAGGAAATCAGCTACAGTGGCTAGAATCTTAGTTAACAATATTTAACAACTCTAATTACTGTTTTGACCGAAATCTGGATTCAGAGTATCATATCTGATAGGAAATTAGCTACAATGACTAGAATTTGAGTACACAATAGCTTAAAATTCTTATTACTGTATTGACCAAACTCTGGATTCAGAGTATGATATCTGAAAGGAAATCACCTACAGTGGCTTGAATTTTAGTAAACAATAGCTAACAAGTCTTATTACTGTATTGATCAAATCTAGATCCATAGTAAAATAACTGATAGGAAATCAGCTACAGTGGCAATTACTTTAGTACACAATTACTTACAATTCTTATTACTGTTTTGACCAAAATCTGGATTTAGAGTATGATATCTGATAGGAGATCAGCTACAGTGGCTAGAATTTTAGTGAAAAAAACTAACAACTCTTCTTACTGTTTTGACCAAAATCCGGATCCAGAGTATGATATCTGGTAGGAATTAGCTACAGTTGTTAGAATTTTAGTAAACAATATTTAACAACTATTATTACTGTTTTTATTTAAATATGGATTCAGAGTGTGATATCTGATAGGAAATCAGCAACTGTGGCTAGGCCTTTAGTAAGCAATAATCAAAAACACTTATTACTGTATTGAACCAAATCTGGATGTAGAGGATGACCAAAATCTAGATTCAGAGTATGATATCTGGTAGGAAATCAGCTACTGTGGCTAGAATTCGGATAGAAAATGACTAACATTTCTTACTACTGTCTTGACCAAAATCTTGATTTGGAGTATGCTATCTCGTAGGAAATTACCTACAGTGGCTAGAATTTAAGTAAACAATCACTTAAAACTCTTCTTACTGTTTTGACCAAAATCTGGATTCAGGGTATAAAATCTGAAAGGAAATCAGCTACAATGACTAGAATTTTAGTAAACAATAACTCTTATTACTGAATTGAACAAAATCTGGATTCAGAGTATGATATCTGATAGGAAACCAGCTACAGTGGCTGGACTTTGAGTAAACAATAACTACCATCTCTTATAATTGTATTGACCAAAATCTAGATTCAGAGGATTACAGCTGATAGGGAATCAGCTACGGTGGCTAGAATTTTAGTAAACAATAAGTAACAACTCTTATTACTGTAATGACCAAATCTTGATTCAGGGTAAGATATCTGATAGGAAATCAGCTACAATGACTACAATTTTAGTAAACAATAACTCTTATTACTGAATTGGACAAAGTCTGGGTTCAAGGTATTATATATGATAGGGAATCAGCAACAGTGGCTAGAATTCTAGTAAACAATAACCAACAACTCTTATTACTCTATTTACCAAAATCTGGATTCAGAGTATTATATCTCATAATCTGATAGGGAATCAGCTACATTGGCTAGAATTTTAGTAAACAATAACTAACAACTCTTATTACTGTATTGACCAAATCTTGATTCAGAGTAGGATATCTTATAGGAAATCTGCTACAGTGGCTACAATTGTTGTATACAATGACTAACACCTCTTATTACTGTATTGACCGAAATCTGGATTCAGAGTATGATATCTATAGGAAATCAGCTACTGTGGCTAGAATAATTGTAGACAATAAAATATATATTTTTTACTATTTTGACCAAAATCAGCTACAGTGGCTAAAATTTTAGTAAACAATAAATAACAGCTCTTATTACTGTTTTCACAAGAATCTGGATTCAGAGGATGATATCTACATGGTACAGGAAATCAGCCACTTTGGTTGGAATTGTAGTAAACAATACATTTCTTATTACTGTTTTCACGAAATTCTGGATTCAGAGTAGGATATATGATAGGAAATCAGCTACAGTGACTAGAACTTTAGTAAACAATAATTCACAAGTCTTATTACTGTTTGGACCAAAATCTGGAAAAGGAAAGTGGCTACTGTGGCGGATGGAAAAGTTGCGGGTGGGCGTTTATTAGAGGTATTCCAAGTTTGTTTGTCGAAATTTGGGAATCAAGTGTCAATTCATGGACTCGAAGTTCAGTAAGTCAAATTTGGCAAAGTCTTGGTATAAGAAATGCAAAATATGAATTTTCGATAAAACTGCTTCCATGCAAACAGATTGGGGACTAGACATCCTATTTTTCATTGGTTTTGGAAATGATCTTCATTTATAATTACTTAAATCATTTCAAACTGTAATCGGGGGATGGGCGATTATTATCACCCTTTTTGCTTAAATTAAGCTTGAAATAAGGAGATTGTCAGCCAAGATTTGGAGGTTAGGCGTTTATTAGAATTTTGGTACATCTTACTACAGTCTTGATCAAAACCTGGATTCAGAGTATGATATCTTATAGGAAATATGCTTATGTGGCTAGAAATTTAGTAAACAATAACTAACACTTTTTATTACTGTATTGAGCAAAACCTGGATTCAGAGTATGATATCTGATAGGAAATCAGCTTATGTGGCTAGAATTTTAGTAAACAATGACTCACACTTTTTGTTACTGTATTGACCAAAATCTGGATTCAGAGTATGATATCTGATAGTAAATCAGCTACAGTGGCTAGAAATTTAGTAAACAATAACTAACACTTTTTATTACTGTATTGAGCAAAACCTGGATTCAGAGTATGATATCTGATAGGAAATCAGCTTATGTGGCTAGAATTTTAGTAAACAATGACTAACACTTTTTATTACTGTATTTACCAAAATCTGGTTTCAGAGTATGCTATCTGATAGGAAATCAGCTTATGTGGCTAGAATTTTAGTAAACAATGACTAACACTTTTTATTACTGTATTTACCAAAATCTGGATTCAGAGTATGATGTCTGATAGGAAATCAGCTTATGTGGCTAGAATTTTAAACAATAACTAACACTTTTTATTACTGTATTGACCGAAATCTGGATTGAGAGTATGATATTTGATAGGAAATCAGCTACAGTGGCTAGAAATTTAGTAAACAATAACTAATACCTTCCTATTACTGTTTTTGACCGACATCTGGATTCAGAGTAAGATATCTGATAGGAAATCAGCTACTGTGGCTAGACTTTTAGTGAACAATAACTAACACCTCCTTATTTCTGTTTCGACCGAAATTTGGATGCAGAGTATGATATCTGATAGGAAATCAGCTACTGTGGCTAGACTTTTAGTGAACAATAAGTCACAACTCTTATTACTGTATTGACCCAAATTTGGATTCAGAGGATGTCATTTGATAGGAAATTGGTTTCTGTGGCTAGAATTTTAGTAATCAATAACTAACAACTCTTACTACTGCTTTGACCAAAATCTGGATTCAGAGTAGGATATCTGGTAGGAAATCACCTACATTTGCTAGAATTTTAGTAAACAATGTTTAACAACTCTAATTACTGTTTTGACCAAAATCTGGATTCAATGTATCATATCTGATAGGAAATCAGCTACAGTGGCTAGAATTTCAGAAAACAATAACTAACAACTCATCTCACTGTTTTGACCAAAATCTGGATTCAGAGTATGATATCTAATATGAAATCAGCAACTGTGCCTAACATTTTAGTAAACAATAACTAACAACTGTTCTTACTGTTTTGACCAAAATATGGATTCAGGGTATGATAGCTCAAAGGAAATCACCTACAGTGGCTAGAAATTAAGAACACAACGATAAACAACTATTATTGACCAAAATCTTGATTCAGGGTATGATATCTGATAGCAAATAAGCTACACTGACTTGAATTTTGGTAGACAATAAAAAACCTCTTATTACTGTTTGAACGAAAGTCTGGATTCAGAATATGATATCTGATGGGAAATCAACTATTGGCTGATAGGAAATCAGCTAAAGTGTCTAGCATTATGGTAGACAATTACTAACAACTCTTATTACTGTATTGATCAAAATCTGGATTCAGGCTATGATATCTTCATTCAGTGTATAGGAAATCAACCACTGCGGCTAGAATTGTAGTAAGCAATAACTAACATTTCTTATCACTGTTTTCACGAAATTCTGGATTCAGAGTATGATATCTGATAGGAAATCAGCTACAGTGGCTAGAACTGTACAGTAAACAATAACTCACAAGTCTTATTACTGTTTTGACCAAAATCTGGATTCGGAGTATGATATCTGATAGGAAAGTAGCTACAGTGGCTAGAATTTGAGTAAACAATAACTTACCGTAATTATTCTGATAAATGCCCTGGCGTTTATTAGAAACTTGGTGGATGGAAAGGTAGGGGGTGGGCGTTTATTAGAGGTACTCTAATTTTGTTTGTCGAAATTTGCGAATCAAGTGTCAATTCATGGACTCCAAGTTCAGTAAGTCAAATTTGGCAAAGTTTTGCTATAAGGACTGCAAAATATGACATTTTGATAAAACTGCTTCCATGCAAACAGATTGAGGGCTAAAAATCCTATTTTTCATTTCTTTTTGGAAATGATCTTCGTTTATAATGACTTAAATCATTTAAATCTATTATCGGGGGATTGGCGTTTATTATCACCCTTTTTTGCTTAAATTGTGCTTGAAATAAGGAGATTTTCAGCCAAGATCTGGGGGTTAGGCATTTATGAGAATTTGGATACATCTTATTACTGTATTGACCACAATCTGGAGTATGATATCTGATAGGAGATCAGCTTCTGTGGTTAGAATTTTAGTAAACAATAACTAACACTTTTTATTACTGTATTGACCAAAATCTGGATTCAGAGTATGATATCTGGTAGGAAATCAGATACAGTGGCTAGAAACTTAGTACACAATAATTAACAACTCTTATTGCAGTATTTACCAAAATTTGGATTCAGAGTATGATATCTGATAGGAAATCAGCTACAGTAGCTAGAATTTTTGTAAACAATAACTAACACCTCCCTATTTCTGTTTTGGCCGAAATCTGGATATAGAGTGTGCTATCTGATATGAAATCAGCCGTTGAGGCTTGATATTTAGTAATCAATAAGTCACAGCTCTTATTACTGTATTGACCAAAATGTGGATTCAGAGGATGACATTTAGGAAATCAGAGTATGATATCTTGTAGGAAATCACCTACAGTGGCTAGAATTTAATAAAACAGTAATTATCAACTCTTTTTACTGTTTTGACCAAAATCTGGATTCAGGGTATAATATCTGATAGGAAATCAGCTACAATGACTAGAATTTAAGTAAACAATAACTCTTATTACGGAATTGAACACAATCTGGATTCAGAGCACCGGTATGATATCTGATAGGAAACAAGCTACAGTGGCTAGATTTTTAGTGAACAATAACTACGAACTCTTAATACTGTATTGACCAAAATCTAGAATCATTGTATTATATCTGATAGGGAATCCGCTACAGTGGTAGAATTTTAGTAAACACTAACCACTGTGTATAACCGTACAGTGAGCCAAACCGGAAGTGCCACCGACTGTACGCACAAATATCAGTAGTTCACGTCAAATAATTCAACAGTCATTTTTTTCGTATCGAGGTAACTTTTTATCTATTCATCGCTTTTGAACGCGGTTTGCGATTATAAAAAGCGAACTAAACATACCTGTCATTTTTGTTCTTCGTTACACCATGAAACGGCGCTTTTGTCTACAAATCAGGATTTAGCACTCGCAATCACCGAGTTTCGTTCCATTTTGGCCGTGGTTGTAACAGATTTTTCTCCCGAAAGGTATGTTTCGACACACAATGCATAGTGTTTTACTGATGGAAGAGTCGTTTAATCTAATATTTTGACAACCCAATTCTCCGTTTTGCAACGGGAGCTCGGATATTTGAAAAAAGGCCTACTGAAAACAATCACCCTGTTGTCAACAGCTGTACGACTAGTTTCCAAAATGTTTTTCGTCACCGTACGACTAGTTCTTCGTTACTGTATGACTAGTGTCCAGTATGTAATGCATATTTAGGTTTGATTTTGTGGGGTTTTTTACGCCGTTGTCAATTGCTATGATCATATCGCGGTGGCTGGAGCACCTAACCATTGGTACCCGTTGTTTCTCATACTAGTACTTGCACAACACCGTAACCGAGCCTCTAGCTGCTCGCCCACATAGGTTAAATAAAACGATATCAAACCATTGGAGAGGGACATTTTTGTCAGATAGGACATTTGCCGCGGCCGGGTATCGAACCCGGGACCTTTCGAGTAAGAGGCAGATGCGCTACCAACTGCGCTATGTTCGCGGCCTACAGGCACTTTTGCTTCCATACCAATCCTATTCATTTTAAAAATTGATATTTGTATTAGGGATCATTTTGGGCGCGATTTGGACAAATTCTCTCATTTTTTTTTGCCAGAAATCTCACTCAAATTTGCTCAATGGGAGAACAATCTGACAGAAAAATGTACAATATACTACAGGAAAGAAGAAACGCAATGTTCAACTATTTTTTGTTATTTCTCTTAATTCTGAACTCAAGTCAAAGTTGTTACTGATAATTACAGGGAACTGTATCTTGATATTGATCTTTTTGTTTACGTTAGAACCTGTCTTACCTGTGAGATAACGTCAAAATAGACGTCTACACGTTTCTCACGTGCAAACCTGTAAATACCCAAACTTTACATAAAAATCTTTTGATTTGTGTACATGCACGTCGACTCGACAAAAGGCAATGATTTTTGTTTGGATTTAAACCCTCATATCATTATGCGACTTATTCAAAGACGTCGTCCGGTAGCAATTGTGACGTTTACGAATGGAACATCTCAACCGACAATTGCTGCTGAACCGCACACATACCCATACCGCCAATGCCTATGTGATTCTACCAGGCAAAAATCGCATAAAATTTGGTTGCGCCATTTTATCAGCGATTTCGCTCGTTTTGTTGCTGTCAGACCAGTAGAAAATTTTGACGTAAGACTGACGTCGATTTGTTTTGAAGTGATTGGTTTTCCTATCAGCCACATTACAGCCGCGCCTTGGCAGTGGCTATTACCTTTATTTTGCAATTAGGCTGGTATGCAGGTCATCGGATGAAACTGGTTGGACATATGCAATGCAGGCAGCATCTGAGTGGGACCCAGCGAGATGTCAACGATAGGTCACTGATGATTGCAAAAATGAGTTAGACACTTCAGCAATGTGTAAAAAGTCAGCTGTCAGCTGTACAACTTCAGACATTCAAAATGCCACTGATTGATCGGTTGACTTTTACTTGAGGTGCAATTGGCCGACAAGTCGCCGATCATACAAAAACTGCTATTTCTGTCGGCCAATGCGACGATCAATCGACTATGCATCTCCGATTAATCGCCTAGAATTTCCCCGATATTACCAAAAACCCGTCAGAGCGTTCATATGACAGCAGCAACCGATCAAGCAAAATCAAACAACCAATCCGTGGCATTTTCAGTCGATAAAGCGTTGGCGACATCTCACCAGCGATTGGACTAAATACTTCAATTATACACATCACAAACTTGTTTGATCTCTTTTGTCGTGTCGTGCAATAAATCGCCAATAAAAAAAAAAAAAAAAAACCGAACAAATTTAACACCAGATTAAAACTACCTAATCAACTGGGGGCATGTTAGATTTTGATTTTATTGGGTTTTACGCCGTTTTCAACTGCTATGGTCGTATCACAGCGGCTGGGGCACCTAACCATGGTTTCCTGGTATTTCTCTCAGCAGTACCATCACAATATCCAAACCTAGCCTCCAGCTGCTCCCTCATATAGATGACACCCGTTTTCGAGTGACAAATGACTTTTGTCAAATGTCAGAATGGAAACTGGCCAAGCTGGGGTTCCAACTCGCGACCCCTAACGGCATGTTAGATGTATAAAGAATTTAGTAAAGGTTCAAATACTTTTCACAGACAATTGGCCAGCATACAGCCATTCATCTGACAATGAACAGCCAACATTTCCAACATGTTCATAAGGTAGTCAATCCCTAATGAGACTCACGCGACGTCGGAATTATTCAGGCATTGTCGTTAACATGTGACAGTGGAACGTTCCACCACCGAATGCTTACAATGTTGCAGGCATAAGTTCGGATTAGGTAACAAATTTGAACGATGTCCCTCGAAAAATTCCAATGCAGCATGATTCCCAATAAGGTTGGTCAAGGGCGGATCCAGGATTTTTTTCCAAGGGGGGGGGGGGGGGGGGGGGTCAAAGCCCAAATGATGGCATTTAATAAGAAGTTATATAGTCAATATTCAATTTTCGGCCAATTCCAGGGGGGGGGGGGGGTCATGACCCCCTGACCCTACCCCTAGATCCGCCCTTGGTGGTCTACCTTGATTCAGTTATCAGCAATTTCTTGATAAGTTGGCAAAGCGGACATGTATCATTCTACCATACGTCGGCAAAGCCATAAGCCATCAAAGCAGAATATCAGAATACAGCCATTCATCTGACAAAGTACAGTCGATATTTTCAACATATTCTTAAGGCAGTCCATCCCTAAGGAGATTCACGCAACACAGGAGTTATTCCTGCAATGTCGTTGACATGCAGCTGTGGAACGTTTCACAGTGGAATAATAACAATGTCGCACATATAAATTCGGATTACGTTACAAAGGTTATCGACGTCGCTCGAAAAATTTTGAAGGCGCTTGAATCTCATTTGGGATGGATTACCTTAATGCAATTATGAGCAATTTCTTGATAAGTTGGCAAAGTCGATATACACTTTTATCATTCTACCATATGTCGGCAAAGCCATAAGCCATCAAAGCAGAATCCCAGAATACAGCCATTCATCTGACGAAGTACAGTCGACATTTCAAACATGTTCTTAAGGTAGTCCATCCCTAATGAGATTCATGTGACATCAGAATTATTCCGGCAATGTCGTTTAAATGCAGGGGTGCAACGTTCCACCACTTCATGTTAACGATGTCACACGTATAAGTTCGGATTAGGTAACAAATGTTAACGATGTCGCATGAATCTCATTAGGGTTGGACTACCTTAATTCAATTATCAGCAATTTCTTGATAAGTTGGCAAAACGGATATGTATCATTCTACCATACCTCAGCAAAGCCATAAGTCATCAAAGCAGAATATCCGAATACAGCCATTCATCTAACAAAGTACAGCCAACATCACCAACATATTCTTAAGGTAGTCCATCCCTAATGAGATTCACGGGACGTTTGAATTATTTGGGTATTGTTGTTAACATGTGGCTGTGGAACGTTTCACCGGGGAATGTTTACAACGTCGAACTTATAAATTCCGATAACGTAATAAATGTTAATGATGTTGCTTGAAAATTTTTGAAGTTGCATGAATCTCATTAGGCTTGGACTACCTTGATTCAATTATCAGCAATTTCTTGATAAGTTGTATAAATGTATGTGGGCAGAAATAACACTTAAAGCCGTGTTCAGACGTCATTCTTCATCTGTGCTGAAAAGAAACAAGATAAATTTAGACAGTTAGGATTATCATAATCACTGGTGGTGAACTCGGACAAAGCGAGGAACATTTTTCATGAACACAAGGTACAGATACTTTCATGTCACATCCGGATTTTTGTAAACAATACACGTGGTATTTTGTTTTACTTCTCTTTCCGTCTTTTCTTAAAGGATGCACTCAAATGGAAGTTACTAAGGTATGTAGATATGATTTATAATACGCACGAAAATATCAGTTTTATCGATCATTATTTTCAAATGTTATAAACGGATTGCAAGTGCACAAAGCGCATATTGAGATCATGTGGGTTGATCTTAATCGCCCGAACGAAATGGTACGATATCACTGTTTATGTTTATCAACTTGCATTGCAAGTAAACAAAAAAAACATATAAATGTACAAATAAAGGCTATAAATGGCAGTTTTTGGTGTCATGTCATTGAAAATCATTGTGCGGCTTCTTCGTGACAACGTTACAGCATGTCTGCGATGTTATCTTTTCCAGCTACGGTGTTTTATGACCACATGTTTGATAAATTAATCGATTGCACTGGACTTAACGGCACATTTAAACATTTATTCGGTAATATCGCACTGATTTGAGCATCTAACCATAGATTTCCGGCATCAAATTCGAGCACCAGGTACTTGTTTCAATATATATCAATTTGTACTGCCTAACTCCCCTTTCAGATAAATTACTGACAGGTGATGACAATTAGATGACATCATCATAATCATCATCATCATCATACTAATAATCATCATTTTTATCGTTACCTTGGAGTTTCACCGGTAAGATTTTCGTTATGCCTTCTTAAATTTGGTACAGGTGGATAATAAGCTATTAAATGAGAAGATGGATCTTGATCAGACAGTGCACATGCAAAGTCTGATCTGGATCCATGTTGGTCGCAAAAGCCTAAATGAACGTTTCCAGATCTATACTGTAATATTTGTCATTACCATTATCACCATTTATTCTAAGGAGGATCCACTGTTTCATACATCCCAGGCCCGTACGAACAGTGGGACTCTGGAGCCGCCCCCCATAGTTGGCAAAAATGCCGAATTTTCATCATTTCACACTTAAAACTTATGGCAAATCTAATTTAAACCCCCCCCCCCCCCCCCCCAATATTAGACACTGGCCCAGACAGGGCCCATATGGAATTGCTTTCTACGGGCATGCATTCTAAAGTATACTAACGGGAAAAGTTAACTGTGTGCATTTCCTTTTCAATTAACACCTTGACTGCATACGGTACATGAATAAAATTTTACAAATGCACATTTAATCTTTTACTTTCAATAATTGTCAATGTATTACTATACTTGTTATTACCGTAACAATTCCTGAAAGTGGTTAAGGATAAGATTCGCTTTTACAAGACATTTTCGAGTGTGAACACCGTTGGTATTAATACATGCTATGCAATTGCCCTTAGAAAACAATAGATACTGTCTAACCCACTGAAGGTAATGTTGTCAATAACATCGTAGCAAGACTATGGGTATCGCAAGACGTCTGAAACGGATGGTCTAATCCATTAATCAGCCTCTACTGCTGATAGAACTCAACTCAGGAAGCAATCTAGCCTATCTGTAACGTTTGCCTTTTTCTGTCGATTTCACAGGTAGTCGTTCCGATAATGGTTGTCTTGTCGGAATGACGTCACGTGTAGACGTTGGATGTGTTGGAATCGTCTCAAAATTGTAGCATGGCAAGTAAATCGAAAACGGTCTAATTAATGGGGTAATTCGACTGTTTTCGATTTACTTGTCATGCTTCAATGTCTTGTATTTATTTCGGTACATTTATGAATAATCCTAAAATTGGCGACCATTTGCATTAGACAAGTGGCTACTTTCTTATGACGGGGAGTATATTTGTGCTACTATAATCAAATCCATTTGTTTCAATATTTTAGATTTCTTAAAGATAAAATGTTAAAAAAAGACGTCTCACTACATTTCTCCTGAAACAAAAGTTAAAGCTCATGATATGTTTTCATGACTTTATAACATCGCCGCCAAACAATACGACGTCGTTCCCACGTTTTGTGTAATTGACGTTGAAGTGCGTATAGCAAACATTGAATCAAAAGAAGAATAGATCTATACTGAAAATAATTTGGCTCCTTTTTTCTTAATATTTTTCTTTCATATTTTCTTAATTAGTACACACATTTTAACTTCTCAATATATAAAATCAATGTATTTTGACATCTAGAGCAGTCAGCTAGACAAATTTGCGGACGGGTAGAAAAACGGACGGACGGGCAAACGAAGCACTATCTATATGGTGGTCATTACTGAAAGCCTTCTAATTGGGGGCTGCAATACTAGATAGGCCTATTGTTTTGGAAATGATTATTGTATACCATTAATTCGTCTTTGAAAAAGAATAAATTTTATCTACTACGGTATATATAGACCTAGTGACGTTTTTCGGACAAACACTAGTGCTTCGTCGGCGTAAATCTAAAACGTCACAAACTCAACTTTATTGAAGCTGCAGTTACGGGATTTTATAACAACACCTACGATTTATCCATATTTAACCGAAAACCCATTCTATTGTTAGGACAAAAGTCATTGCAATTCGAACAGCCATTGAAAATGTTCACGGTATCATAAATAAACCGTACAAGTCCCCTTCAAAAAACGTTAACTACGATTTTCACATCGGAAAAAAACTTCTACTCCAAGAATTGTAATACCAACTTCAGAATCAGTCATAGAAATAAAATAACAAAACTGACAATAGCCTCTAAGTGTCTCTCCGATTCGTCCATATTGTTTTGGGCGGATAAACACGTGCAAATCGTTGTGTACATGCTCAAACTAGTAAAACTGGTTTTTAAACGCGCATTTAAACATGAAGTATCTGTACCTTGTGTTCATGAAAAATGTTCCTCGCTTTGTCCGAGTTCACCACCAGTGATAATTATGTTTACAAAATGTATTACATAATAAGGTTATTTCATCTAAGACATACTCTCAATCCCAAAGCGTTTTGGTAACAATACTCTCGAACCCAAAACATTTTAATGTTGAATGCACGTACTCTTTATCGCGTTATATTGAATACAAGTGCGTCGTCATTGCTTTCTCCACATATTTAGGGAGCCTCGTGTTGATAATGTCGATTTGTGACTATTTTTAGTAATAATTTTCATGTATACAATGTTGATTTCCCATCAACCCATCGTCTTTTGCCTCTAGAGTAGGGCGCTATGTAATTCCGTATGCTTTTGATGATACAGCTTGCCAACATTGTCCATTACGAAGTCCATACACCGAAGGTGAAGAAACAGCATCTTGACATCCGTGTTCACGCGGGAGATTTTTGTGACGTTACGTTAAAAGTGACGTCCGGAAAAATGACTTTTAAGAATAAAAGACATAAATGATAAAAAGATTGATGAATATGCTTTTATTTGTTCATAGTGCATTTATCTTAACGTAGAAAAACGTATTTTGTGTACTGTGTTCAACCTTAAATGCCATTTCTGACGTCACGACCCAATTTAAACGTTGTTAATAAACATGCAGACGGAGGTATTTTTTGGTTATTTACAGATCATGTTAACAATCACTCATTGAACAATTATTGTAATAAATATGAAAATAAATTTTTATGCCACCGTGAGTACGCAAAATAAACGTAATTGAAAACCGGTGACGTCACTTTAGTATTGTTTTCAAAGAATACGCATAGTAATTAATCTAATTTAATAGTTTCCGATCTAAAGCAAATATGTTTATCTTAGAAAACATTTAATGTACACAAGTAGATAGGGATAGGCATAAAATCATTAAAATTGTAGTTGACGCTGATATATTCCACCCTTTCTTGTTTGCCAACCTTTTGAAATTGATATACCGGTATTTATGGTCTAGTATGTAGTATCAACACGTACATGTATATACGTATACATTTCTGAGAAATATAGGAAGCTTACAGTAGGGCCTACGTTTATATAGATACTTGCTAAGATTCCCAGTTTTGACGTTATGGCAAGTCTGCCAAATTATACATATTACACTTGTGTATGAAAGGCTACTAAGAAGTTCAAGAAGTGCCAGTGGTGCTGGCAACAAGGTCGTCATAACCGGCTGGTATACATCCTGATCCTTTATCCGACCAAAGATTTTAGGATCTGGAATGGCAGGACAAGGTACCATGTCAAAGTTCCAAATTATGCATTGGAACGCTGTGCGCTTAGCAGCTTCCTCAAATGCCGCTTTTGTAGGTGGCAATTGCTCTGATTCGTATTGCTTCCTACGAAATAGCCACCACCGAAGAGCTCCCAGTTCTGGGATCTCTGTTCTAGGCTGATACAACTGGCAGACAAACTTTTCAAGAGACGCTAATGTTATTCCAGTTATGACATGCCCCGCAGAGATCGCTTTAAAGGCGTCTATAACATTGGTGTCTGTCTGTTCAAATGCCTTCCAAAACAGATTTTTCTCCTTTCAAGTGAAGGACCCTGTGTTATCAGCGCATGAAAAGGCATGCACGGCTGGAAAATCTTCGACTGTGTCATTTCCTATGGCATCAACTACTGCTTTCAAACGTACAATGCATTTTGTCTCGCCATTTCGTGAAACAAACACGGTGTCTTTGGGTAAAAAATTTGGAATTCGCCTCAAGCATAGCACACATAAATCTGTGTCTTGCGAATTAATATCAATGAAAATGAAGCCACGTTTGAAGCAATCAGTTGCATGGAGCAGAATCTTTGTATCGGCCTCTTCTTGTGAACTGGAAAGATATGACATATTTCATTTCGTTGAACGTACAATGTTACGGTATGCTACAACGAAACAACATTGTCTTTCTTTAAGTTTTGTGACGACCTTCTCTGCGAAGTAAACGGTGAGTTCGTCTTTAGTAGAAGACAAGGAGAGAAGAGTTGCCATCGACACACTTTCGAGCGGTGCGCTGTCTGTGATGTGATACGATACCGCCTGTTTCTTGCCAAGTCGTTTCAGGCGTGTTGCTGTTTTCAGAGATGATGGTCGATCATAGCGATCGAAGATCAGATGCACTTCAGAATAGCCTTCATACTTTGATTTAAGTACATCTATACAAAACGGTCCCCCAATTGTGAACATGTCTAATGCTTTGGGGTTTATGGAGAGCCTGCATTAAGTTAATCCCATCTATTACCGCAACTTCCCTGTTTCTTGAACCAAATACAGGCTCGGTGTGATCAGAGGTAACCTTCTCTCTCAGAATCGTCATCGACTGAGACTTGTTCGAACAACGATGAAGTGAACTATCAGCGTCAAACAGTGCTCTTGGGACGAATGAAAGTTCATAATTATTGAGAACATTTACTAGGCTGATTTCTTTCCTAGAATTCGCAACTTTCAGTAGCCTTGCAAACAGTCAGTCTTCTGTACTCTTTGAGCTCAGTAAGCTTGTTTTGTACTTGGACTACAATAAATTTGACAGACTACCTGTACAAATTGAGAGAAGCCTTTGTCATCTAGCCCCAAACTGTGTTTCATTTTTGTGACGCCTCTTTGCAATAAAGTCATCCAACATGGTTATTGCGATGACATCAATGAAGTTGCTGTAATTTGGCCTCTGAAGCCTAATAGGTTTTATAGGTTTACATGTTTATACTGAGAAACAAAAGAAAATATACAAATTTTATTTTCTCGATGTCTCTCTTAGTTTTCATGATATCGACACGAACTTTTTAACAAAATATCTTTATTCATAAACCATTTATACAAGGATGAAAGATGTCCCCTGGAATCAATCGATTATCCATACTCTTGCTACATGTCGGTTTTGCAAACTTTGCGTGTGCGACTTAGTGGAGTGTCGGATATTGCTGTTGATTATGATTTGTTTTCTGTATTATTTACCACAACATATCACAATGTTGTTTTCTCTATTACATTAAAACACAAATTGTGGTGGCGGGGAGAAATTGATCAATATGTCAGCTTTTTTAATTAAGTCCCATTTTTCTATGATGCAGCATTACACGAAAAAAATATGACAATATACACATAATCATATGGATAGAAACACTTTTCGTATTCATTTCCAAAATCCGCCAATAATTTTTAAAGGAATTATGTCAAAGAACATTTTTGCATCAAGTCCTCTTTTGCCATGGCGCAGCATAAATTTGTAAAGACATCAAGAGAATGTACATGGTCAGGTAACTAGAAACATTCTGTGAAATTTTGATCCAAATCCGTTTATAAATGTAGGAGTTATGTTTACTAGAATGTTTGCATTGAACTTGTGACGTATTTAAGCAACCTGGAAATGGCCGAATTCTGGGAAAATACCGCCTCTCCCGAAATGTCAAGAAACGGATAACGGTAACAGGAACATACGTGATTACAAAAATGCATGTTGGCACCCTGTATCATCAAAAGCACACGGGAGCCAATTTCGTTACATAGCGCCCTACTCTACTCCGGAAGTGTGTTCTGTGGGTACAGACTAAAACATAAGTGAAAGGACCTTATTATGTATTTATTTTACATCGATTGGGAATCAAGTTCTTAAAGCTTAGATTGGTCCTTCTCGATACCTCTCCTTCATGAACATTATATTTTACTTGTAAACATGTCGCTATGCCAGAGAGAAAGTATTGTACCCCCATTTCCCAAATTTTATAAGAGAGGAAAATTACTGCTTAATTCTCTTAATGTTACATAACAACTTGGATAACACACGTGATTTTTGGGAAGAGTTCGTGAACATTGTTTAAATTCGCAGCTTATACTCCATGGATTAAGACGAGATAAAGTTCGCCGTAGGTGCATTTGAGAGGGCCATTCCTGGTTGTAACTCGAATTTGCCCCGAATCCAGTGGTTTCTTCTAATATTCTGGCGAAAAAAATCTGTGCACGTGAACGCCATCCACTTTCGTTTTTTACCGAAAAATACTGACCTGATTATTTGAAAGAAGATCACTCAGATTATTTGACCTAGAGACACAGTATCTGGCCATCACTCATACTCAGAATGCCTGCTTGATACATGTATAGCGGACGAGAATTTACCTGGCAGAGCTTTCCATTCGATTAGCATGGGCTGCTCTGCCAGGTCATTTCTCGTGAGGTATATTATTGAGTATATGTAAAAAGCGTCAATTAACAAAAGTGTTGCTGGTTTACGGAGAAAGAACACATCTTGAAATGAAGTATAGGACTGTTAATCAAATGCCTCATACCCTTTGCTTACATTTCCTAAGAAAAAAAAATAAAACAAAACTACAAAGCAATTAACTAGAGTAACGAAATCCAGCCCATCAATACTTTGTTATGGTGACACTAGTCGTACAGTTGTTTGACGATAGGTTGTGACTAGTGATTCTGTACACTTGTCGCTAGTCGTACAGTCAGTCGGAAGACAGGGGTGTAATTCTTCGCTAAATACTCTGGAGTGTATAATAACTAGGCGAAAACAGGGACATAGGGCTTCAAGAATAAAGATTGGCCTGTCTTTCTGTGCGTGTTTCATCAAAATTCATGCACTCAGTAACGAAAAATGACTTTGGAAACACAACTTTGATGGGTCGGGAAAATGAAAAGTCAGTGATTTGCAACCGAGATTACTGTTTGATGGGTAAAGTATACATACTATCACAAAAATCATCACCCAGGCAGAACAACGTTTAAATTCGCTCATCAACATCGAAAACCGCGTTTAGATTCGTTTCCCGAGTTTTCAACAATCTCGATATGAAAACGTGACCCTATTTGTTTATCGAGGTGAACTAGTGATATTTGTGCGTACAGTCGGTGGCACTTCCGGTTTGGCTCACTGTACGGTTATACACAGTGCTAACTAACAACTCTTATTACTGTTTTACCAAATTCTGGATTCAGAGTATGATATCTGATAAGAAATCAGCTATTGGGGCTAGAATGATGGTAGACAATAATTGACAACTCATATACTGTTTTGACCAAAATCTGGATTAAGAGTATGATATCTAATAGGAAATCAGCTACAGTAGCAAGAATTTCAGTAATCATTTAATAACATCTCTAATTACTGTGTTGGCCAAAATCTGGATTAAGAGTATGATATCTGATAGGAAATCCGCTACAGTAGCAAGAATTTCAGTAATCATTAAATAACCACTGTTATTTCTGCTTTGACCAAAATTAGGATTAAGAGTATGATATCTGATAGGAAATAAGCTATAGTAACAAGAATTTCAGTAAGCATTAAATATAAACTCTTATTACTGCTTTGACCAAAAACTGGATTACGAGTATGATATCTGATTGGAAATCAGCTACAGTAGCAAGAATTTCAGTAATCATTAAATAACTACTCTAATTACTGATTTTACCAAAATCTGGATTAAGAGTATGATATCTGATAGGAAATCAGCTACAGTAACAAGAATTTCAGTAATCATTAAATAACAACTCTTATTACTGCTTAGACCAAAATCTGGATTAAGAGTATGATATCTGATAGGAAATCAGCTACAGTAGCAAGAATTTCAGTAATCATTAATAAACAACTGTTATTACTGATTTTACCAATATCTGGATTAAGAGTATGATATCTGATAGGAAATGAGCTACAGTTGCAACAATTTCAGCAATCTTTAAATAACAATTGTTATTACTGCTTTGACTAAAATCTGGAATAAGTGTATGATATCTGATAGGAAATCAGATACAGAAGCAAGAATTTCAATAATCATCAAATAACATCTGTTATAACTACTTTGACAAAAATCTGGATTAAAAGTATGATATCTGATAGGAAATCAGTTACAGTAGCAAGAAATTTAGTAATCATTAAATAACAACTCTTATTACTGCTTTGACCAAAATCTGGATTACGAGTATGATGTCTGATTGGAAATCAGCTACAGTAGCAAGAGTTTCAGTAATCATTAAATATCAACTCTTATTACTGCTTTGATCAAAATCTGGATTAAGAGTATGATATCTGATTGGAAATCAGATACAGTAGCAAGAATTTCAGTAATCATCAAATAACACCTGTTATAACTACTTTGACCAAAATCTGGATTAAGAGTATGATATCTGATAGGAAATCAGCTACAGTAGCAAGAATGTCAGTAATAATTAAATAGCAACTCTTATTACTGTGTTGGCCAGAATCTGGATTCAGATAGGAAATCTGCAACTGTGGCTAGACTTTAAATTAACATAATTAACAACTCTTATTACTGTTTTGAACTTAATCTATATTTAGAGGATTGCCAAAACTTGGATTCAGAGTTTTGTATCTGATAGGAAATCAGCTGCTGTGGCTAGAATTTTAGAGCACAATTACTAACAACTCGTCTTACTATTTTGACCAAAATCTTGATTCAGAGTTTGACATTTGATAGAAAATCAGCTACTGTGGTTAGAAGTATGGTAAACAATAACCAACAACTCTTTTTACTGTTTTGACCAATATTTGGATTCAGAGTATGATATCTAATAGGAAATCAGTAGCAGTGGATTGAATTGTAGTAAACAATATATAACAACTCTTATTACTGTGTAGAACAAAATCTGGATTCAGAGTATGATATCTGATAGGAAATCCGCTAATGTGGCTAGAATTCTAGTAAACAAAAACTCACGACTCTTATTACTGTTTTGACCAAAATTTGGATTCAGATAATGATATCTGATAGGAAATCAGCTACAGTGGCTAGAATTTTAGTAAACAATAACTACAAACTCTTATTACTGTGTAGACCAAAATCTGGATTCAGAGTATGATATCTGGTAGGAAATCAGCTAAAGTGGTTAGAAACTTAATACACAATGATTAACAACTGTTATTACTGATTTTACCAAAATCTGGATTCAGAGTATGATATCTGATAGGAAATCAGCTACAGTAGCTAGAATTTTTAGTAAACAATAACTAACACCTCCCTATTACTGCTTTGACCGACATCTGGATTCAGAGTGTGGTATCTGATAGGAAATCAGCTGATGAGGCTTGATTATGAAATAATAACAAGTTTAGAGATCTTTATTTGCCAAATAAAACCCGATGTGCGACGGACTACATGTGTAGGTAAAAACCGAGGCGCACAGCGCTGAGGTATTTGCCTTAACATGTAGTTCACAGCACAGAGGTTTTTATTTGGCAAACAAAGACCTCTAAACTTGTTAATATCTCCATTATAACACTCTAAAAAACAAAACGCTTATTCTAAATGTGTTGTTTTGTGGAAATTCTGTATGATCTAGTTTTCGGCGTAGGAAACGCTTTGGTGGTTAACCCTTTCCCAAACGACAAATTTTTTGGGTTATCCGCTTCAAAAACTGCCACAAAAGACAAAATGGATGTTATTAAAGAAAGAATTTGAGTAAAATATGGCACAGAAAATATTGAGACAAAAGAAGAAACTGCTGGTTATCAGCAGTTTCTTCTTTTGTTTCAATGTTTTCCTGAGCCATTTCGATTAGGGACGTCAAAACCAGGTCTTGTTTGGGAAAGGGTTAAGTGACGTAATTGATGACGTCATTTGACGTTACATTGCCGCTACGTGACGTTTTGGCGCATACACAAAGCATAATTACATAGGATCTTTATTGGTAAAATAAAACCCGATGCAGTTCTTCTTTCGCTATGTATGGATTTTACGGAAACGTGTTATAATATTTAGTAATCAATAAGTCACAGCTCTTATTACTGTATTGACCAAAATGTGGATTCAGAGGATGACATTTACGAAATCAGAGTATGATATCTTGTAGGTAATCACCTACAGTGGCTAGAATTTAATAAAACAATAATTATCAACTCTTCTTACTGTTTTGACCAAAATCTGGATTCATGGTATGATATCTGATAGGAAATCAGCTACAATGACTTAAGTAAACAATAACTCTTATTACGGAATTGAACACAATCTGGATTCAGAGTATGATATCTGATAGGAAACAAGCTATAGTGGCTAGATTTATAGTTAACAATAACTACGAACTCTTAATACTGTATTGACCAAAATCTAGATTCATTGTATTATATCTGATAGGGAATCCGCTACAGTGGTAGAATTTTAGTAAACACTAACTAACAACTCTTATTACTGTTTTTACCAAAATATGGATTCAGAGTATGATATCAGATAGAATATCTGGCTAGAATGATGGTAGACAATAATTGACAACACATGTTACTGTTTTGACCAAAATCTGGATTAGGAGTATGATATCTGATAGGAAATCAGCTACAGTAGCAAGAATTTCAGTAATTATTTAATAACAACTCTTATTACTGTGTTGACCAAAATCTGGATTAAGAGTATGATATCTGATAGGAAATCAGCTACTGTACCAAGAATTTCAGTAATCATTAAATAACAACTCTTATTATTGCTTTGACCAAAACCTGGATTAAGAGTATGATATCTGATAGGAAATAAGCTACAGTAACAAGAATTTCAGTAATCATTAAATATAAACTCTTATTACTGCTTTGACCAAAATCTGGATTAAGAGTTTTATATGTGATAGGAAATCAGATACAGTAGCAAGAATTTCAGTAATCATTAAAAAACATCTGTTATAACTGCTTTGACCAAAATCTGGATTACGAGTATGATATCTGATAAGAAATCAGCTACAGTAGCAAGAATTTCAGTAATAATTAAATAAATTAAATCTGCAACTGTGGCTAGACTTTAAGTTAACATAATTAACATGATTGGAAATCAGCTACAGGAGCAAGAATTTCAGTAATCATTAATTAACAACTGTTATTACTGGAATTAGTGTATGATATCTGATAGGAAATCAGTTACAGTAGCAAGAAATTTAGTAATCATTAAATAACAACTCTTATCACTGCTTTGACCAAAATCTGGATTAAGAGTATGATATCTGATAGGAAATCAGCTACTGTACAAAGAATTTCAGTAATCATTAAATAACAACTCTTATTACTGCTTTGACCAAAGTCTGGAATATGAGTATGATATCTGATTGGGAAACAGCTACAGTAGCAAGAATTTCAGTAATCATTAAATAACAACTCTTATTACTGTTTTGATCAAAATCTGGATCAAGAGTTTTATATGTGATAGGAAATCAGATACAGTAGCAAGAATTTCAGTAATCATTAAAAAAAACATCTGTTATAACTGCTTTGACCAAAATCTGGATTACGAGTATGATATCTGATAAGAAATCAGCTACAGTAGCAAGAATTTCAGTAATAATTAAATAAATTAAATCTGCAACTATGGCTAGACTTTAAGTTAATATAATTAACAACTCTTATTACTATTTTGAACCAAATCTATATTTAGAGGATTGCCAAAACTTGGATTCAGTGTTTTGTATCTGATAGGAAATCAGCTGCTGTGGCTAGAATTTTAGAGCACAATAACTAACAACTCTTCTTACTATTTTGACCAAAATCTGTATTCAGAGTATGACATCTGAAAGAAAATCAGCTACTGTGGTTAGAAGTATGGTAAACAATAACCAACAACTCTTTTTACTGTTTTGACCAATATTTGGATTCAGAGTATGATATCTAGTAGGAAATCAGTAGCAGTGGATTGAATTGTAGTAAACAATATATAAAAACTCTTATTTATTACTGTGTAGAACAAAATCTGGATTAAGAGTATGATATCTGATAGGAAATCCGCTACTGTGGCTAGAATTCTAGTAAACAATAACTACCAACTCTTAATACTGTGTAGACCAAAATCTGGATTCAGAGTATAATATCTGGTAGGAGATCAGCTAAAGAGGCTAGAAACTTAGTACACAATGATTAACAACTCTTATTACTGTATTTACCAAAATCTGGATTCAGAGTATGATATCTCATAGGAAATCAGCTACAGTAGCTAGAATTTTTAGTAAACAATAACTAACACCTCCCTATTACTGTTTAGACCGACGTCTTGATTCAGAGTGTGCTATCTGATAGGAAATCAGCTGCTGAGGCTTGATATTTAGTAATCAATAAATCACAGCTCTTATAACTGTATTGACCAAAATGTGGATTCAGAGGATGACATTTACGAAATCAGAGTATGATATCTTGTAGGTAATCACCTACAGTGGCTAGAATTTAAAAAAAACAATAATTATCAACTCTTCTTACTGTTTTGACTAAAATCTGGATGCAGGGTATGATATCTGATAGGAAATCAGCTACAATGACTAGAATTTAAGTAAACAATAACTCTTATTACGGAATTGAACACAATCTGGATTCAGAGCACCGGTATAATATCTGATAGGAAACAAGCTACAGTGGCTAGATTTTTAGTTAACAATAACTACGAACTCTTAATACTGTATTGACCAAAATCTAGATTCAAAGTATTATATCTGATATGAAATACGCTACAGTGGTAGAATTTTAGTAAACACTAAATAACAACTCTTATTACTGTTTTTACCAAAATATGGATTCAGAGTACGATATCTGATAAGAAATCAGCTAATGGGGCTAGAATGATGGTAGACAATAATCGACAACTCATGTTACTGTTTTGACCAAAATCTGGATTAAAAGTATGACATCTAATAGGAAATCAGCTACAGTAGCAAGAATTTCAGTAATCATTTAATAACAACTCTTATTACTGTGTTGGCCAAAATCTGGATTAAGAGTATGATATCTGATAGGAAATCCGCTACAGTAGCAAGAATTTCAGTAATCATTAAATAACCACTGTTATTTCTGCTTTGACCAAAATCTGGATTAAGAGTATGATATCTGATAGGAAATCAGCTACAGTTGCAACAATTTCAGCAATCATTAAATATAAACTCTTATTACTGCTTTGACCATAATCTGGATTAAGAGTATGATATCTGATAGGAAATCAGCTACAGCTGCAACAATTTCAGCAATCATTAAATATAAACTTTTATTACTGCTTTGACCAAAATCTGGATTAAGAGTATGATATCTGATAGGAAATCAGCTACAGTACCACGAATTTTAGTAATCATTTAATAACAACTCTTATTACTGCTTTGACCAAATTCTGGAATAAATGTATAATATCTGATAGGAAATCAGTTACAGTAGCAAGAAATTTAGTAATCATTAAATAACAACTATTATCGATGCTTTGACCAAAATCTGGATTAAGAGTATGATATCTGATAGGAAATCAGCTAGCGTAGCAAGAATTTCAGTAATCATTAAATAACAACTCTTATTACTGCTTTGACCAAAATCTGGATTACGAGTATGATATCTGATTGGAAATCAGCTACAGTAGCAAGAATTTCAGTAATCATTAAATAACAACTCTCATTACTGCTATGACAAAAATCTGGATTAAGAGTATGATATCTGATAGGAAATCAGATACAGTAGCAAGAATTTCAGTAATCATTAAATAACATCTGTTATAACTGCTTTGACAAAAATCTGGATTAAAAGTATGATATCTGATAGGAAATCAGCTACAGTAGCAAGAATTTCAGTTATAATTAAATAGCAACTCTTATAACTGTGTTGGCCAGAATCTGGATTCAGATAGGAAATCTGCAACTGTGGCTAGAATTTTAGTAAACAATAACTACCAACTCTTATTACTGTGTAGACCAAAATCTGGATTCATAGTATGATATCTGATAGGAAATCAGCTACAGTGGCTACAATTGTAGTATAGAAAAACTAACAATTCTTATTACTGCATTGATTGAAATCTGGATTCAGAGTATGATATATACTCAAAAGAAAAAGTTTAGTCAGTATAATTGATGGTTAATTTTTCGGCCAAAATACAACATATCAATGTAGAATTTCACAGGATATTAGTTCAATCGACGCATAACAAAAACGTGATATTGCCAAATTTAAGTTTTTAGGTTTGCACTTAAAGAATTTCAAAATGCGACAGGTGCACTTGCTGCAGTTAAGGCGTAAGTCTTTTTTATAAACTAATGTATGCAAATCAAAGACAATAGCCCAGATACAAAAAATCCACAATAAAATTGATACCAGCCTACATGATTTTAGCACTCTGGCTTAATCAACTTCGCCAAAAATGACAATTTTGGAAACCATCTACCTTACCTACAAATTTTGGCGGTCTTCTACTGTTTGAACTTGGTAAGCGCTTACAGTTTGTAGTATTGGGGTAGTTGTTGTCGAAAATGGGCACACGCATGAGCTATTGATCATTGAAACCTCTGAATAAAGAGTATGTGGAATTTACGTTAATTGTGACGTCACCACGTTACGTCAAGTCCCATCTGACGCATAAATATTGAAAATTGACCACATTGTAACCAATTTCTTCCACAAAGGCATGTTGTCATAAAGATTTGTCTTTTACTTCCCTGGTCATTTACTCGGAAGTTGGCTTTTCGAGCATTGGCTCAGCCAGATCTTGGCCTTTGTTTGACAAACATGGAATGTCATGTATTTTTTCTAATTGTTTACAAGTCTACAATTAATAACTTTGTCTGAGTGGTAAACCAGCTACTTTTCCTGATAGAACGATTTCTTGAAAACACAGTAAAATGCTATGAGCAACAGGTTGGGTGCATAAGTCGCCATTACTTTTAGTGAATTCCATTAAAAACGAGTTTCCTCACACCCAGTCAACTAAGAGACTTCTATTCTACCAAGAAATGATACAAAGATGGCTTTTCATGTCAATTACCAGGAATTTAGAGTCTACAAAAAGTCATTGCTGAAGCTGTGAATTTTCCATTTGACCCCATGTGGATTGAATTGTTGAAAGGAAGGTTAAGTGAAGCATGGATGCCAATAGAATTTCACCGACCTGTTTTAAATTGGTTGAAGATTGTTATGAGTAAAAAATTTAGCATTGTAAAACGTTTCTGATAAAATTATTGACCACAAACTTTATACTGACTAAACTTTTTCATCTCAGTATATATTGGAAATCAGCTACTGTGGCTAGAATAATGGTCGACAATGATATATATATTTTTTTACTTTTTTTACCAAAATCTGGATTCAGAGTATGATATCTGATAGGAGCTAAAATCTTAGTAAACAATAAATTACAGCTCTTATTACTGTTTTCACCAAAATCTGGATTCAGAGGATGACTTTTGATAGGAAATCGGCAACTCTGGCTTGAATTTTAGTAAACAACAACTAACAACTCTTATTACTGTTTTGACCAAAATCTGGATTCACAGTATGATATCTGGTAGGAATAATCTACAGTGGCTAGAATTTTAATTATTATTATTGTTTTGACCAAAATCTGGATGCAGAGTATGATATCTTTTAGGACATCAGCTACAGTTGCTAGAATTTTAGTAAACAATAACTAACAGCTCTTATAACTGTTCCGAGCAAAATCTGGATTCAGAGTATGATATCTGATAGGAAATCAGTTACAGTGGCAAGAATATAACGTCTAAAATCACTAAGATTTTTATGTGCAAACTGCCACATTGATTTACTTATCGAAAACACACAACAACTACAGATAATTGTCGTATGTAAAATGCCGAGACTTACTTTGGCCCTAGACCCTTTAATGTAGCCGACTCAACTGTTCCAAGGTTGGTGAGATGTGTAAACGACACGGGAACGAATGCAGACCGCCCTCGTCCCTGTCATCTGCGTGTAACAACTGGGCGTCAAGAAAATTGTATACGTTAACGTCACTTACGCAACAGATTTGTGACGGCTCAGTATACAGCAAATGCTATAGTTTGTAATCGTTGGCGGCCTCTACATCGTGACACGGTGATAAATCGTCTGTGTGAACACGGGGTTCGCTGTCGTCCTCCTTCTCGACGCCTGGCTCTCACCCAACGCCATCGCCTGTAGAGGCAGCGCATAAACGGACGTCCACTCAGATATTATTCATTATAACTCATTTCATTCCCTGTTATGTTTACAATTGTTACATTACAATAACACGAGGCTATAAATCGGTTATGGCGTTTATACTATCTGTCAAAGTACTTTTTGCGTTTTTAAATCGTGTCAGTTAAGTAGGAAATCAACTACAGTGGCTTAAAATTTAGTAAACAACAACTAAGAACTCTTATTACAGGATTGACCAACATCTGGATTCAGAATTTGATATCTGGTAGGAAAACACTTACAGTGGCTAGAATTTTAGTAAACAATAACTAACTGTAATCTTCTTACTGTTTTGACTTAAATCTGGAATCAGAGTATGATATCTAATAGGAAACCAGCTACAATGATTAGAATTTTAGTAAACAATAACTCTTATTTCTGTATTGAACAAAATCTGGATTCAGAGTATGGCACCTGATACAAAACCAGCTACAGTGGCTAAGATTTTGGTAAACAATAACTAACAACTCTTATTACTGTGTTGACCAAAATCTGTATTCAGAGTAGGCCTATTCTATTTGTTAGGAAATCAGCTATGTATACAGTTGCTAAAATTCTAGTAAACAATAACTAACAACTCTTATAACTGTTCTGACTAAAATCTGGATTCAGAGTATGATATCTGGTAGGAAATCACATTCATTGGCTAGAATTTTAGTAAACAAAAACTTACAACTCTTCTTACTGTTTTGACCAAAATCTGGATTCAGAGTATGATATCTGATAGGAAATCAGCTACTGTGACTAGAATTATGGTAGACAATAACTAATGACTATTACTGTTTCAACCAAAATCTGGATTCAGAATATGATATCTAGTAGGAAATCAGCTGCAGTGGCTTAAATTTTAGTAAACAATAAACTTACAACTTTTATTACAGGATTGACCAAAATCTGGATTCCGAGTATAATATCCTGTAAACGAAAACACCTACAGTGGCTATAACAATAACTTACAAGTCTTATTACTGTTTTTACCAAAATCTGGATTCAGAGTATGATATCTGATAAGAAATCAGCTACTGTGGCTAGAATGATGGTAGACAATAATTGATAAGTCTTAAATATTACTTTTTTGACCGAAATTGGGAAATCAGCTACTGTGGCTAGAATTTTAGTAAACAATAACTTACAACTCTTCTTTCAGTTTTGACCAAAATATGGATTTAGAGTATGATATATGATAGGAAATCAGCTACTATGACTAGAATTATGGTAGACAATAAGTAACAACTCTAATTACTGTTTTGACCAAAATCTAGATTCAGAGTATGATATCTAGTAGGAAATCACCTGCAGTGGCTTGAATTTTAGTAAACAATAAACTAAAAACTCTTCACTCATTCTTGAAAAAAGTGCACAATTAGAAATATAAAAATTTGAAAAATCGACCATTCTGAAATACTTAGTTTTTGACTTATTCTTGGAAAATATTTGTTGAAATTAGAGAATTCAATTTTAGTGTACCCAAACAAAGCCGGATTTTTTTCAATTTTTGGATCCAAACACAGTGACGTCTATGCATGATAAGATACGTTATGGTGGTTGGTTTTCCTGTTTATACATTAGTTTTGTCTATTGGTGTTGGGTGACGATTCAAATTAGGTTTCTGCCAGATCAAGAATTTAATGTATTGCGAGAAAATGATGATTTATTGACTTGTTATAAAAATATCAAGGCCTTAAAGTTCGTATTTAAAGGAAATACCGTTTCTCTTATTATTTTTGTTTGTTTTGAATGAAATGAATAGACCTTGTATGAAATACAATGAACTCCTGCTGAAAATATAAAGATAAGATACCACTCAATTGAATTATAACACAAAAGTTATCTTATTCTAATTCATTTAGCCTTAGTGATTGTCACAAGGTAGGGAACCATGCCGTAACGTATCTTATTTCAACACAAAATATCTATCTTTTTAACATGCATACATTATCGCATTTTATATATTTTTGGTAAAAAGTGAAAGGAATATCTGTAGGCTTAGGCGTTGGTTAGAATGAACTTGTTTCAAGCTTGAATTATAGAAGACAGTCCGAGAAATAAGGATTAAACAAGATACCAATATATTCGAAATGCTTAATTGTGTCAATGGTAAAGGATATTTGCACCGAATACCCTTTCTAATCTCTTTGTAACAATTGCCATTTAAACATATACAGAACATGATAAAATACTATAGTAAAACTAGCCAATGCGGCACTTATTTTGAAAACAGTGCAATCAAAATGGTTCGTAACGTATCTTATGATTTCATTTGTTTTATTGTTTCAAATAATTCAAGGACTTCGTGAATAATTACTAAAAGACACCTGCGTGTTTGTGTGCCAACTGGATCAACGATTCTACAAAGAATGTTATCAGAAGTTTTCCATAGCTTGTCTTCCTTTGGAGTGCATTGGAATAGATATGGTTGTTTTGTATTGGTTTCTTTCATTTATTGTATAAAAATGGTGATTTCATTAAAATGGATGTCTATTCTTTGTCCAAAGTATACTATGTTCGAAAAGAAGTCCAAGTGGATAGTCTAATTTGATCACATTAGTTTTTTATTGCCATGACTTAGTCGAGCGTCACGTATCTTATCATAACGTATCTTATTCATAAATTAGATTTTAAGGAAATTCACCAGGAATAAAGTTCCCTGGTTAATTCCACTGCATATTATTTTTTTCTAAAAAAGGTTTGGAATCATTTAGTATATCACGTGTATGAAAAATGGTGAAAGATTCGAAATAAAAGTAGGTTTAAGCCGTAACGTATCTTATGAAAAAAAAATGAGGGGATTCCTGTTTTTGAACTTTGATGTTGTTTTATTTGAAAATGTTAATAAGCGTGATCTTTTTGTGTGTGTTTCTGTTTACGTTGATATCTAACCTACCACTAAAAACCGTTTTTACCTTAGGAACACATCATGTTGTGTTTTACTATCAGTTCAAGTAGCGTTATGTATCTTACGCTGGAAATCGGGACATCAGAACAACCTTTATCTCAAAAAAGTTTAGTCCTGCATTCCCACGAAACAGTAATTAGACCACAGTAAAATATATTTGGGAAAGAATAGAGAGATAATCGAGGCAAATATAGATTAAACTGCGTTAAAATCAAGCTGATTTTGAATTGCACCAGTGCAGGGACAACCAAAATTCATGGAAAATAAGCCAAAGAAATGTAAATTTTAAGGAGAAAAAATAGTTCCTGTTCTTATATCATGCTTGAAATCCGTGCAAGGTGTCTATAGTATAATGTTTAGCAAAGAAACGAAAACAAAAACCTTCCAATTAATTCATTACTAGTGGGGGACATAGAATTTCAGTAATTGTGTACTTTTTTCAAGAATGAGTGTCTTATTACAGGATTGAACAATATCTGGAGTCAGAGTATGATATCTGATAGGAAATCAGCTACTGTGGCTAGACTTTTAGTGAACAATTACTAAAAAGTCTTATTACTGTATTGACCCGAGTCTGGATTCAGAGTATGATACCTGATAGAAAGTCTTCTTACTGTTCTGACCGACATCTGGATTTAGAGCATGATATCTGATAGGAAATCAGCAGTGTGGCAATAAACTACCAAATCTTATTACAGATTGAGCAAAATCTGGGTTCGGAGTATGATATCTGATAGGAAAACGGCTACTGTGGCTAGAATTTTACTAAACAATAACTCACAACTCTTCTTACTGTTTTGCCAAAAATTTGGATTCACAGTATGATATCTGATAGGAAATCAGCTACAGTTGCTAGAACTTTAGTACACAAGAACTAACAACTCTTATTACCGAATTGGCCAAAATCTGGATTCAGAGTATGATATCTGTAAGAAATCAGCAGTACTGTGGCTAGAATTTTAGTAAACATTAACTAACAACTTTTATTACTGTTTTTACCGAAATCTGAATAAAGATATAATATCTGCTAGGAAATCAGCTACAGTTGCTAAAATTTTAGTAAACAATAACTAACAACTCTTATAACTGTTCTGAGTAAAATCTCGATTCAGAGTATGATATATGATAGGAAATCAGCAACTGTGCGTAGAATTTTAGAGCACAATAACTTACAATTCTTCTTTCTGTTTTGACCAAAATCTGGACTCAGAGTATGATATTTGATAGGAAATCAGCTACTGTGACTAGAATTATGGTAGACAATAACTTACAACTCTTATTATGCCCCCTTTCGAAGAAAATGGGGGTATATTGTTTTGCAAGTGTCGGTCGGTCGGTCGGTCGGTCGGTCGGAAGGTCGGTCGGTCGGTCGGTCGGTCGGAAGGTCGGTCGGTCGGTCGGTCCGTCCGTAGGTCGGTCGGTCTGTCCGTAGACCAAACCTTGTCCGGAGCATAACTCGAAAAGTATTGAAGGTAGAATCATGAAACTTCATAGGTGGATAGATCTCATTATGGAGAGGTGCAGTGCACAAGAACCGTAACTCTGCCGATCAAATTTTTTGAGTTATTGCCCTTTGTTGATTTTATAACTTGATTCTTGTCCGGAGCATAACTCAAAAAGTATGTAAGGTAGAATCATCCAACTTTACAGGTGGATAGATCTCATTATGGAGAGGTGCAGTGCACAAGAACCGTAACTCTGCTGATCAAATTTTTTGAGTTATTGCCCTTTCAAGTTTGTTGATTTTCAAACTTGATTCTTGTCCGGAGCATAACTCAAAAACTATGTTAGGTACATTCATGAAACTTTACAGGTGAATAGATCTCATTATGGAGAGGTGCAGTGCACAAGAACCGTAACTCTGCTGATCATATTTTTGGAGTTATTACCCTTTGTTGATTTTCAAATTTTATTATTGTCCGGAGCATAACTAAAAAAGTATGTAAGGTAGAATCATGAAACTTTACAGGTGGATAGATCTCATTATGGAGAGGTGCAGTGCACAAGAAACGTAACTCTGTCGATCAAATCTTTTGAGTTATTGCCCTTTGTTGATTTTATAACTTGATTCTTGTCCGGAGCACAACTCAAATAATATGTAAGGTAGAATCATGAAACTTTACAGGTGAATAGATTTCATTATGGAGAGGTGCAGTGCACAAGAACCGTAACTCTGCCAATCAAATTCTTGGAGTTATTGCCCTTTGTTGATTTTTACACTTAATTCTTAACCTTGCCTATATCTCATGTCCTTTTACACATACAGCCTTAATATCTCACACATAGATACCTCCTATCAACATCGTTCACATTTAACCATGACCTTGGACCTTGTGACCTTGACCTTGGAGTTAGACCTACTTTAAAAAAATTAAACCCGGCATATATCTCATGGCCTTTTACAAATACAGCCTTGATATTTCACACATGGACACATCTTACCAAGACCTTTCACAATTGACCATGACCTTGGACTTTGTGACCTTGACCTTGGAGTTTGACCTACTTTTAAAAAACTCTAACCTGGCCGATATATCATGTCCTTTTACACCAACAGCCTTGATATTTGACACATGGAAACCTCCGACCAAGACCTATCACATACGACTATGACCTTGGACCATGTGGCCTTGACCTTGGAGTTTGACCTACTTTTAAAAAAATTAAACTGGGCCTATATCTTATGTGTTATTACACATACAGCCTTGGTATTTCACACATGGACACATCTGACCAAGACCTTTCACATTTGACCATGACCTTGGACCTTGTGACCTTGACCTTTTACTTTGACCTACTTTAAAAAAAACTTTAACCTAGCCGATATATCAATTCCCTTTACACATACAGCCTTGATATTTGACACATGGACACCTACGACCAATACCTTTCACATTTGACCATGACCTTGGACCTTGTGACCTTGACCTTGGTGTTTGACCTACTTTAATAATACATTATTCTGGCCTATATTTCATGTCATTTTACATATACAGCCTTGATATTTCACACATAGACACATCTTACCAAGACCTTTCACAATTGACCATGACCTTGGACTTTGTGACCTTGACCTTGGAGTTTGACCTACTTTTAAAAAACTCTAACCTGGCCGATATATCATGTCCTTTTACACCAACAGCCTTGATATTTGACACATGGAAACCTCCGACCAAGACCTATCACATACGACTATGACCTTGGACCATGTGGCCTTGACCTTGGAGTTTGACCTACTTTTAAAAAAATTAAACTAGGCCTATATCTTATGTGTTATTACACATACAGCCTTGGTATTTCACACATGGACACATCTGACCAAGACCTTTCACATTTGACCATGACCTTGGACCTTGTGATCTTGACCTTTTACTTTGACCTACTTTAAAAAAAACTTTAACCTAGCCGATATATCAATTCCTTTTACACATACAGCCTTGATATTTGACACATGGACACCTACGACCAAGACCTTTCACATTTGACCATGACATTGGACCTTGTGACCTTGGACCATGTGGCCTTGACCTTGGAGTTTGACCTACTTTTAAAAAAATTAAACTGGGCCTATATCTTATGTGTTATTACACATACAGCCTTGGTATTTCACACATGGACACATCTGACCAAGACCTTTCACATTTGACCATGACCTTGGACCTTGTGACCTTGACCTTTTACTTTGACCTACTTTAAAAAAAACTTTAACCTAGCCGATATATCAATTCCCTTTACACATACAGCCTTGATATTTGACACATGGACACCTACGACCAATACCTTTCACATTTGACCATTACCTTGGACCTTGTGACCTTGACCTTGGTGTTTGACCTACTTTAATAATACATTATTCTGGCCTATATTTCATGTCATTTTACATATACAGCCTTGATATTTCACACATAGACACATCTTACCAAGACCTTTCACAATTGACCATGACCTTGGACTTTGTGACCTTGACCTTGGAGTTTGACCTACTTTTAAAAAACTCTAACCTGGCCGATATATCATGTCCTTTTACACCAACAGCCTTGATATTTGACACATGGAAACCTCCGACCAAGACCTATCACATACGACTATGACCTTGGACCATGTGGCCTTGACCTTGGAGTTTGACCTACTTTTAAAAAAATTAAACTGGGCCTATATCTTATGTGTTATTACACATACAGCCTTGGTATTTCACACATGGACACATCTGACCAAGACCTTTCACATTTGACCATGACCTTGGACCTTGTGATCTTGACCTTTTACTTTGACCTACTTTAAAAAAAACTTTAACCTAGCCGATATATCAATTCCTTTTACACATACAGCCTTGATATTTGACACATGGACACCTACGACCAAGACCTTTCACATTTGACCATGACATTGGACCTTGTGACCTTGGACCATGTGGCCTTGACCTTGGAGTTTGACCTACTTTTAAAAAAATTAAACTGGGCCTATATCTTATGTGTTATTACACATACAGCCTTGGTATTTCACACATGGACACATCTGACCAAGACCTTTCACATTTGACCATGACCTTGGACCTTGTGACCTTGACCTTTTACTTTGACCTACTTTAAAAAAAACTTTAACCTAGCCGATATATCAATTCCCTTTACACATACAGCCTTGATATTTGACACATGGACACCTACGACCAATACCTTTCACATTTGACCATGACCTTGGACCTTGTGACCTTGACCTTGGTGTTTGACCTACTTTAATAATACATTATTCTGGCCTATATTTCATGTCATTTTACATATACAGCCTTGATATTTCACACATAGACACATCTTACCAAGACCTTTCACAATTGACCATGACCTTGGACTTTGTGACCTTGACCTTGGAGTTTGACCTACTTTTAAAAAACTCTAACCTGGCCGATATATCATGTCCTTTTACACCAACAGCCTTGATATTTGACACATGGAAACCTCCGACCAAGACCTATCACATACGACTATGACCTTGGACCATGTGGCCTTGACCTTGGAGTTTGACCTACTTTTAAAAAAATTAAACTGGGCCTATATCTTATGTGTTATTACACATACAGCCTTGGTATTTCACACATGGACACATCTGACCAAGACCTTTCACATTTGACCATGACCTTGGACCTTGTGATCTTGACCTTTTACTTTGACCTACTTTAAAAAAAACTTTAACCTAGCCGATATATCAATTCCTTTTACACATACAGCCTTGATATTTGACACATGGACACCTACGACCAAGACCTTTCACATTTGACCATGACATTGGACCTTGTGACCTTGACCTTGGTGTTTGACCTACTTTAATAATACATTAACCTGGCCTATATTTCATGTCATTTTACATATACAGCCTTGATATTTCACACATGGACACATCTTACCAAGACCTTTCACAATTGACCATGACCTTGGACTTTGTGACCTTGACCTTGGAGTTTGACCTACTTTTGAAAAACTTTAACCTGGCCGATATATCATGTCCTTTTACACATACAGCCTCGATATTTGACACATGGAAACCTCCGACCAAGACCTATCACATACGACTATGACCTTGGACCATGTGGCCTTGACCTTGGAGTTTGACCTACTTTAAAAAAATTTAAACTGGGCCTATATCTTATGTGCTATTACACATACAGCCTTGGTATTTCACACATGGACACATCTTACCAAGACCTTTAACATTTGACCATGACCTTGGACCTTGTGACCTCGACCTTTGACCTACTTTAAAAAAACTTTAACCTAGCCGATATATTAATTCCTTTTACACATACAGCCTTGATATTTGACACATGGACACCTACGACCAAGACCTTTCACATTTGACCATGACCTTGGACCTTGTGACCTTGACCTTGGTGTTTGACCTACTTTAAAAATACATTAACCTGGCCTATATTTCATGTCATTTTACATATACAGCCTTGATATTTCACACTTGGTCACTTCCAACCAAGATATTTCACTTTTGACCATGACCTTGGACCTTGACCTTGGAGTTTGACCTACTTTTAAAAAACTTAAACTAGGCCTCTATCTCATGTCCTGTTACCTATACAGTCTCAATATTTTACAAATGGATACCTCCTACCAAGACCTTTCACATTTGACCATGACCTTGGCCTGTGTGACCTTGACCTTTGATTTTTACATACTTTTAGAAATCTTTAACCTAGCCTTTGTCTTATGTCCTATTACACCTACAGCCTTGATATTTCACACATAGACACCTCCTACCAAGACCTTTCACATTTGACCATGACCTTGACCTTGGCATTTGGCCTACTTTTAAAAACTTTAACCTGGCCTATGTTTCATTTTACTTTTACATATACAGCTTTGATATTTCACACATAGACACCTCCTACCAAGACCTTTCATATTTGACCATGACCTTGGACCTTGTTAACTTGACCTTGGACTTTGACCTTCATCAAGTGTAGGCCCTTGAGGGGGCATATATGTTTTACAAACATCTCTTGTTACTTTTTGACCAACATCTGGATTCAGAGTATATCTGATAGGAAATCAGCTACTGTGGCTAGAATTATGGTAGACAATAAGTGACAGCTCATATTACTGTTTTTCACCAAAATCTGGATTCTGCCTGTACGAAAAATTACTCGATTGAACGAGGCGGAAATGAGGCAGAATTATGAGGTGGAATCCGCCTAATTGTCCACTAGTAGGCTTGTTTAAAGAAATATAAGAATGAGGCGGAAACCAAAAGGAATTTAGAGGCGTAAAATGTTAATTACGCGGAATTTTTAGAGGCGGAATATGCAAATGAAGCGGATCTTTTTACAAGCGTAATTGCTAGGAGGCGGAACTAGACGGAATTATCCCAGCTAGCAATTTATATGGGCCCCAAATGGGTCCCGTATGGGCACCCTTATGAGTCCCATAAGGGCAACCCATATGGGGCCCATATAGGATGTGCAACCGGGGGCCATATGGGTCCTATCTGGGCAGCCCATAAACATGCAATATGGGACCCATATGGGTCCAAGATGGGCAGACCCATATAGACAGCCCTGATCAAACCCATTTCTATTGGCTTTCATTTAATGTTGATCGAAGTTTGATACCTTTCAGAGCTTCACGCTCAGAAAGGGGTTACTATTCCCCGTCATTGAGGACTAAGGTCTCGTCAGATTTGTCTGACGACCTTGACACTACTTCTTAGGGTTTGATTCCTAGAAATATGGTCTGAAAATGTATAATATTTTCGATATTTTCTATAACTATCTATATGTTTTTTAAAATATTTATATTCCTGGATTTATTTCTATCTTTTTTTTGAAAATGTCTACACAAAATGATTTGTTTTAACAGAATCATATAGGATTATCAAGCCAAATGCTTTCTTTACGTAAACGCTTTGTGAAAATATGATTTATTTTCAAGATTTTGAATTATTTCCCTTTAATATACATAAAACTACATGTAACACACTAATTGATAAGATTATTTTAGTAATTTGAACAGTCTAATTACAGTTTAAACACTTTTAAAACGACAAAATATTCCGATGATCCAACATGAAGGCCATGGTTAAAAACGATATTTACATAGTGTACTTCTGTACAATATAGCGCAGAAAAAAACTTAGGCAAAAGAAGAAAATGCCGATTATCAACTTTTGCTAATAGCTCTAGGCCTATGTTTTTGTGCAATTTATTTTTCTATTAGAGAAGTTAAAACCAGATTTTGTTCGAGAAAGGGTTAGACATGTCTTATTGATGTTGCCTTACTTGTCTTACTGAATCTAATGTTGTTGTTTTTTCAATTTGTATTGAATTGATGGTCATAAATTTTGGTGGATATAAATAAGATCGTCATTCAAATTGAAAGTTTATCATTCTATAGGCTACATGATTCAGATTATGGATATTTTAGATATGCACATGTATACATAATTATTCTGTTGAAAATGAATGGGCGCAGGTCAATTATTGTAACTGGGACCCTTATTGTCCAAACAACATGGGCTTTCCTACATAGGTCCTATATGGGCATACCCATATGGGCTTACCCATACACAGCCCATATACCGGGAATATGGGACCCATCTGGGTCCCTTATGATCAAACCCACATGGGCTTGCCTACATAGGTCCTATATGGGTCCAATATGGGCCCCATATGGGCTTACCCATACACAGCCCATATGGGGCCCATATAAGCATGTTTGCTGGGATGAGGCGGATTCCGCTTGGAATCTTTGAGAAATTACGGGCGGAATCTGCCTCATAGTTCCGCCTCGTTACGCCTCCTTGCGTTTACTTCTATTTACAGAAGCAAGAAAATATTTACTACATAATATGTGTGTGTGTGGGGGGGCAAAGATGAACATTTGAATTTATTTAATTTAGTCAAAAGAACACTCACCAATGCTGCCTCAATTGGTCTCACCATTTAGTTAGCCCCTTAATGTCCTGGATTCATCATTATCAATGTTTGAATTCATATCTCATTTTACTATTTTTAAACTTACTATTCAATTACCCGTTGACATATTTTCACGAAAAATGGTATGCTCAAAGCTCATTCATTTATTAACCAGCTCATCTTATTAGAAAACAATGACGTCAAAACAATATGATGTCATAGCAGAATAATGACGACGTCATGTCAATAGCATTAGTTAAAAAATGACGTCATCTTGCATTTTTTAGCAACTCCTTATGATAAAGTGTTATGTATTTCTCAATCTTTCCTGACCGGACATCCATGAAATTCTACATGAATTGTAAAGAGACATATATGTTTATCGAATAATGTTATTTGAAAGGGGATACTACACTTCAGAAACGGAAGAGAGATAAGAGAAAATGAGTGATATTACTAGCAGATCGAAGACTATAAAGCTGAGAAGAAATCTACTAAAATCCTAGAATTTGTTCTTGAAAAATGAAAATTAGGTGTTGAAATAGTGGTAAGACACTTTGATGATTTGTATGATACAGCTAAGGGCAGTATGACCAGTAATCTCGGAATGCACCATGCATCGGCAAGACGGGTACCTCGCCTGCCGCTTCCTGACCGAATGGGGCAGGGGGTCAAAAGGTGTCGTAAAAAGTACCAAAGATATAAGGAAGACCGCCGCAACTTTGAGAATCAAATTTAAATACATGTGACATGACATCATTTTGAGTCGGAAATCTCAATTTGGAAGCATTATTTTTCATTCTCACCCCCGAAAAAACATTGATTTCCAGATGTGCCAGTGAGACAAATGTCATAATTTTCATCGATAGTCGCGGAATCACACTGAGATTTTTATGTCTATATAAAGTCGAGAAAGTACTTATAAATTTGCAGCAGTAATCAAAACTGATCTGCCACCGGCTGAAATGAGACAGCGTGAAAAATTAGAAGTTTGGGAATTCTGCCGCGTTATAACAGTGAGTCGCGCCATATCTAACGCTTTAAAAGGCCGGTATTGTGAAACTGGTTATAGAAATAAAACCAAAATCTCCGCAACGCACAGATTATGCAATTTGCGACTTCTAGTTATTTCCTAACCTTAGAAATAACTCACAGGGTGAAAATAATGAGTAAAAGAAGAGTTGGGATGTGACATTTACAAATGTTTGCGGGACATGTCACGTGACGGGCTGCAGCACGTGCCACAGGTGTGGGTCAAGCGGTGGAATGAATGCAAACTGTTTCAAGGGATGTTACTTTCATAAGAAATGGGTAATGTTTCTAAAGTTATCAACATATTTTTCTGACATAAGATTAGTTCGCGAAAATTATTGATGGACCCTCACGAGTACATCTTCAAAAAAATCTAGATCTATATCTCTCTTAAAAATAGATAGAAATCAAACAATAAAAAAAACATTGTGGAAAAGGAAAAAACTTAACACCGTTTTTAAACTTTGGAATCCTTTTTTTTCTTTCTTTTTTGCTCAGATCAGAGACTCTAAGTCTTAGTTATAATAGCATAAACGTTTCTTAAACTGTACACTGCCTATTAGAACACTTAGTTCACTCAGACAAAATAGAAAAAAATGGAAAAGAGAGTTGAAACATTTCTTCAATGCCAAACGCGAAAACCCATTACTTTTCGTCCAGAATACATATGATGCCATGTGAGTTCAGTAGCTGTATCCAGATAGTACAGTTCTTCGTCGATTTATTACAGGGGGGTTCGAGTCACATATCTTTTATAATTCGAAATCCCTCTTCCCCCGTTAATTTAGACTCACTGATCTTTGATCATTCACAGGTCGTTGTCTATCTATACTTAGGTCGTTCACACGTTTCATGCGTCCAGGTATTTAGCACTAACATCGCTGTTGACAAATATACTCTAATTTTATTCGTGAAATTCTCGATTTCTAAAAAATATCACTGAATCATAATATCCCTGTCTATTTTGTGCTTAGTAGAACAAAGTTAGCGTTTGACTAAATATATCGTTGTTTATTCCACCATTGTCAACAAATGGTAGCGGAAATGGCAAAAATATCCTCAGAGCTCAGTGGGGTTCTTAGAACTTCCTTTATATCACTGTTTTTGAATGAAAACCTCGTAACTGCAGCTTAAACAAGCTGCAGTTACGAGGTTTTCGTTAAAAAGCGACGACGTACCGATTCTATTTTTATAACAAGCTAGTTCAGGCCTACCTAAAAAGGAGCATTACCTTGCTATATTATCAATGAAATTATTTTCAAAGAAGACTATTTTGGATTTCTTTGATGTTTATAGAAATGTGAAAAAAAAACATGTTTGTTTACCTGTGTCATATGTTTTGTCACGTGATATTATTATCCGCATGCTTCGAACCAACACACGCGAACTTGTTTTGGAAGACGCATATTTTCCTTTTAAATTGTATGGGCAAATTCTGTAAACAGGTGCCATATCTGGACCTTATTTGTGACTATGTATACTCTATTTTAAGAAATAAAATTAACAAAAATCAAAACAACAATAACAACAAACAAACGGAAAACAAATTAATTCTTCTGTACACGATTATATAGTCTTGTTGTTTCGAAGTCAGTGGGAATGTAGAAATATCTCGACATATCCGATTTTTGTTCATTTTCGACTGGAGAGATATTTGACCATTTTTGTTGCTCATCAAGTACATTCACAATTGAAATGTAGTAGGAAAGGGAAAGAAATTCCTGTCAAATCGCAATGCCTATTTAATCTGAATAATATTATAAACTTTTCGGTATCCATTGGTGAGGACGGGACCATACTTTAACTTCGACTTATGTGGAATTTTGACTTATTTGATGTCGAGACTGTATACATAGATCTTTTGATGGCGATGTTCCTGGAAGAGGAGAATTTGGAAAAGTTTAAAGACACTTTTCATATATAGTTTTTCATAAATCTTACTGAAATTTTATTTCATATAAAAGAGCATATTTTTCTGAATTTCAAGGCAAAGTATGGAACCGTTTTCGAGGAATATAATTAATTTTTTATTAAGATGAAACAAGGTGTGATTTACCATAGATCAACTGTAAATGGAATTTGTCAAAAAAAATATGTTGTTGCTTTAATTCATTCTTTTTTTTTACATTTATTTCTTTTTTACGGGCAACAATTAAAAACAAACCTATGGCATTTAAAAGCACTGGAATAACCAATCTTGCCATCATGATATACTTTTTAAAAATGAATTGTGAATGTAATGTCGAAAATGGAGATATGCTAAAAACTTGCATGTTGTCTGTATCATACACTTTCTGTGCCTAATCGAACGAATTTCTGTTTTTTTTTTTTTTTTTTTTTTTTTGTTTTTTTTTTTTGTAAAAAAAATGTCACTGCTTTCATGAAAGTTCTTATAAATATTGACGCTTTCTAAAAAAAGAAGAAAAGAATAACAAAATATATGAAAGAAAACAAAATGAAAATGAAAAAAATGGTCCTGCCTTTGTCGTCCCTACATTGGATTGATGTAAAAAAGATCTACAAGAAAAATAGTAAAAAATACAGTTTTAACTATTCCCAACTCCCGTCTAAATTTGCCAGGCTACCCTTTTTGGAAGAATTCAAAACTCTAATTTTATTGTCGTCTGCAACTTCTTTTATAGCATTAAGCCTGTCAAATATGGAATTCTTTGGGGAAGAAGTACCAAATAAATGTGGGAACTGTCCAAGCTTGGGTTAAGGTGTGGTAGACCTACATCGCCTCAGCTCGGGGCAAAAGAGTAGGTCATAACGTAGACGCCGAGATGATTTACAGTCGACACTCGTTGTGTCGAAGTCATAGGTACCATCAAATTACCTCGACACATCCGGAGTTCGACTCATCCGATTTTTCTTCATTTTTATTGAAATAATATTTGGCCATTTTTATTGTTCATCAAGTACGTTCATAATTGAAATATAGTAGAAAAAGGAAAGAAATTGCTCGAAACGAGCAATTTCTATCCTTTTCCTTCTACATTTCAATGGCTGTTTATATTTCAAAATGATATTGTTTAGCATTTCAGATGTCCATTGATGATGACCGGGCAATATTTTAGCTTCGACTTAAGCGAAAATTCGACTTATCCGATGTCGTCATAACGAGTGTCGACTGTATGCCACAATCGTTTCTAGGAATGAGAACAGGGGTAGCCAAAAAGATATTTAGGCCTACTTGAATGGTATCTTTTGTCTAAATGAAATAAACGCAAATATTCGCTGAACAGAAACGATATACAAGGGCGGATCCAGATTTTTTTCCAGGGGGAGGGGGTCAGGTTCAAGCCTTTTTTTCAGGGGGTGGGGGGTCCAAGACCAAATGACAACTATGTATGTGTTGTATAGCTAACTTTATGAATGAATGTTAGACGTGATTGAAATAGTTAGATCTAACAGCTCTAACCATGGGAAGAAAACTCACAAATTTGAATTTTCTTTAGTTTTTTTAGTCAAAATTTGATTTCTCCGTATTTTTATAGGGGTCCGTCAAATTCCAGGAGTGTCCGGACCTCCCCTCCCCCAACCCTCCTCTAGATTCGCCCATGATCTAACCTTACAGGTTGGCGAATGGATACGATTATGATAATATCCTCAAAGTGTTTTATCCATTTGCATTTCCAACAAGTAGGAATTAACCCCTTTAATTTTAAAACAGTTCCCACCTAATGACGCTTTCTTGTCCCTTACAAAGCGGCGGATCCATGGTTTCTGTGAGGGGGGTCGAATTTACAATTAGGCTGTTCGTTTTCCTCGTGTTAAGCCTTACCCAAACGACACAATTTTAGGGTGATCCACTTCAAAAACTGCCACAAATGACAAAATGGATGTTATTAAAGATAGGATTTGTGTAAAATATGGCACAGAAAATATTGAGACAAAAGGAGAAACTGCTGGTTATCAGCAGTTTCTTCTTTTGTTTCAATATTTTCCCTACCATTTTCTACTATAGTCGTCAAAACCAGGTCTTGTTTGGGAAAGGGTTAAGGTAAGACCTGGATAATTGGCTATGTGACCAGTTATGGAACGAAATCTGTATGGTGCGAAGAGACGATTTCAAGGGTAGTAATTTTCATTGCTCTCAACTTTTGAATTTTTGACTTTTGTTGTTGTTGTTTTGCCTACTCTTAATACAGTTTAGAAACATTTTTACAAAAATTGTTTAGAAATTCACGGGGAATCTGATTACGCTCAATTATTTCTGTTGTTACGAAAACATGCGATAAATTGCATCTAGCGAATGCTTACGTAGACTGGTACCCATTCCTGTAAATAACCGTAGTAGATTTCAGGTACGGGAACCAGACTAATGCTTACGCAGACTTACGCAAGTCACGGAATAAGTCGAAATATAACGATTATACCGGAAGTGCATTACCAAGACCTTACCTTAAACCATAATTTTGACCGAATTTCTGCATGGAAATGAACTAATCAGGCTATGGAGGGGGTTCGTTTGGAGGACGGACGTTTTGGCCACGGACGTTTTGGTCAGCCTTATTGGAAGATCGGGCGTTTTTGCCAGACTCAATTTTTAGGCTATAGACCCATCAAAGATTATCATACAAAATAGATTTCTTTTTGGTTGATTTAGTAGGTATTTAAATCATAGCCAATTAATTGAATAAGCTAAAACATTCATTTATTTAGCAAATAATCTACAAAAATATAATATAAGTTCACCTTTGCCGAATTGTCCGTTTTCCCCATAGCCTAAGTCCAAAACGTCCGTAGCAAAAGCATCGAGGTCTCAAAACATCGAGGCCAAAACGTCCGTGTCCAAAACGTCCTACATTCGGTTCGTTTGAACCCCTGGACCTGCCAATGCCTACAAGATAATGGTTTTATAAAACATTGTGGAAAATGGAGATCCTGTTTGTGATAAGTGATTTCTTCATTTCCCAGAATATTTCTTTTCTGGAATGTAGTAAAATTTTAATGATTTATCCACTTGAAAATGTCGGCTCCAACACCTTTTTGAATTTTGGATCAATTTGAAAGTTAATCCGAGTTTTTTCTGATGAAAATCGGCCTTTGATTATGTTGATGTCTGTCGGCTGGTAGAGGATACAAACATTTCTTAGACGACAAATTTTAACTGACGCTGTTTAATATCCCCCTCCCCCCGCTTATGATAGTAAAGAATACAGCATTCCCTACTAAAACTGAAACAACAACAACAACAACAACCGACACAATGGCGCGAATACTATTCACTAAGCTCTCTGAGAAAATAATCAAATTAAAGGCTGGTTAACCTTCCAAATACAAGACTAGTGGTCATATTTCAAGAAAAGGTTTGCATAAACTGTTTTACTTGTACTTTCAGAAAAAAATGGAGTCAAGGGCACGTTCTAAATCTAGGATCAAACCATGCAAAGTACTCAAAGGTTATCAACATTCAAAGATGTTGCAGACGACAATTTCAAGTGAGTGAGATAGGAACATTTTTGGCTCTTTTTTGTAGAAAACTTTGTGGGAAATGAAGAAATTGCGTTTCACACACAATTATTTCTTATTTTTTCCACAATGTTTTGCAAAGCCAACATCTTGGCTCAAAAATAAAATTGTATCATAACCCATGCATAACATTTTTTCTATTGGAAGTCTTTAAAGCTGAATAAAGTTTGAAAAATTTAATAAAAGGTCATTGGCATTTCAGACTGCATCAAGCGCGGATCCAGGTATTTTTCCCAGAGGGGTCTTCTGCTTGCTGCATGTACAGTTGCAGGGAAGAAATAACCAAACTTTTCTCCTTTCATTCATTTGTACACAAATCCAATTTTAACAATTATTTTGCTGTTTGCTGTTGCTTTCATTTAGTACAGGGGCGTATCTAGCCGAAAATGAACACAAAATGTACACAAACTGGTGCAGAAGGCACCAGCGGCGGCGCGAAACCCCTATTTGGGATGGTGTGGGAGGAGGGTTTTTTCCCCTGCTTCTAAAGGGGGCCTCCACCAGGAAATTTTTGAAAATTAGACGGTCATTCCTTGCTTCTGGTGGGTATTTGGCATGTATTTTACCAACGATTTTTTTTTAAAAAAAAAATTGCGTTGTGTACGCAACTGCGTTTTTGCGTACGGGTTGCTACGCCCGTGTAGTTGGAATATGCAGTCCAGATTTCTGCAGTTTTGAAAATGGTTACAGAAATGTTGTGGGCATTTCTCACTGCACATATCATTTAGTTATATTTACCTTTCTTGTTTATGATAAAGGTCAACATTCATATGAATTTATGGGGATGTTATAACAAAATAGTTTGCACTTGTTTACATGGGCCAGTCCAGACAAAAAGGGGACACCAATCAACTTGATAGGTCACTAATTGGCGGGAAACTGATATCTTTATTTACCCATTACCAAATGATAAAATTTTGGAGTAGTCCAATTTGAAAGAAGTTGCATACGGTTGCAGACGACATTTTCAGTATGATGAAATCTTGAAATTTTATAACTTTTTGGGTAGAAAACATTGTGGGAAATGAAGAAATTGCTTGTCACAAGCAATTTATTCATTTTCCACTATGTTTTTGACAGCCTTTAACTTGTAGGGAGTCAAAATGAGTCCCTGTGTGGTAATGGGTCAAAATATTCATTAATAATTTTTACTGTCATTAGCTCATCAGCATAGTCTTTTTGATTGATTGATTGATTGGTTGATTGGTTGATTAGGGTGTAACACCTCTTTCAAATGCTATGGTCATATTGTGATGTCTGGAATGCCTAACCATGGACTCCTGGTATTTCTCTCACCAGTGCTACCACAATATACAAACCGAGCCTCCAGCTGCTCTCTCACAAAGATAATTTACACTTATTTGACTTTTGTCAAATGTTGCAATGGATAGCTGAGCTGGGGTTTGAAAGTTGAAAAAGCCTTTATAACTAATTAGTAACTGTATATGATACATAATGCATAATTCAAAAATTGTATTGATGGATTTAGGTATTCAACTATTTAATTGATTGGTGTTTAATGCCTCTTTTAACCGCTATGATCATAATATTGCAGTGGCTGGAGCACCTAACCATGGATTCCTGTCATTTCTCATACAAGTATTTCCACAACATTATTACCAAGCCTCCAGCTGCTCTGCCACATAGTTGAACAATTATCAAACCATTGGTGGAAGACAATTTTGTCTGGACATTTACAGCGACTGGGGATCGAACCCGCCACCTCATGAGAGACAGTCCAATGGGCTATTAACTGTGCTCATGGCCGCAGCATTTAACAAATAACCATATAATGTTGTTTTTTCTTACTAATGTTATACCACAATCATAAACCATTCAAAAGTCCCCCATGTTTTATCTTCAAAAAATAATTCTTATAATTTGAAGAAATCTCAAGGAATTTAAGTCAGCCGTAATCTCTGAAAATCTTATGTCTTTATTATTATTATCATATACTTGGAGTAACAGACAGTGATCTCTTTCTGTCATTTTTATAAAAAACAACAACAAACAAAACAAAACAAAAAAAACCCAGATAGGATAATCAATGATAAAATATTTTGATATTAATATCATAAAATCAGTTTGCAGTTGCACCATTTTTGTATGCCTTACCTGTACATGATTAGTGCAATAAAAGGCTTTTAAAAATCATGTTCTGTTGTCACTTTTATGTATGACGGCCTGTCAAGTGTCAACGATCATCGTCGCCAGCTCTGATAAGTTATTGTTAGTCATGTGACACGTTCAGTAGAATATCGTCCAATCATAGAAGAGCGTTGTAATGCACGGAGGCAATGCTAAATACCACCTTTGTTTCTTGAGCCAATGAAATGTTACACAGTTTTTGACACTTAAGTTGTTGTTTTATTTTTTATTGTTAAAACCCTTTCCCAAACAAGACCTAGTTTTGACATCCCCCAATAGAAGGAGTCTTGTAAAAACAATTAGGGAAAAGAAGGAAATGCGGATAAACAACATTTTCTGCTGTTGCATCAATATTTTCTGTGCTAAATCATTCACAAATTTCTCCTTTAGTAACTATTTCATTTTGTAATCAATAGCAGTTTTTGAATTGGACAAGTCCAAAGTTTTATCATTTGGGAAAAAGTTAACCCTTTCCCAAACAACAGAATATTTGATTGATCAAAATTTAAAGATATTTCAAATAGTTGAATAGATAATGACTGTGTTTATACTAAAGGAGAAAAATGTGTATGCCATTGTTTAGAAAACATTGAGAGAAAAGGAGAAAATGCTGGTTTTCAGCATTTTCTCCTTTTCTGTCAAATATTTTCCAAAAAATTATTTATCAGAAATGTCAAAGCAGGGATTATATGGAAAAGGGTTACAAGGGAGGGTGACATTACCAGAAGGGCAAGTAAATTAAATAAAAAAAAATTAAAACAAAAAAATTATATGCATTACAGCATCATTAGTCATGTCAAATTGATGGGTTGATGCTAAAATGTTTTATCTGATTAGGAAATAGTGTGTCGTTACAATGCTTTTGCAATAAGTTGTCAAAATGGACAGTGAAATATGTTTTACAGACAACTTGTAGCTTCCTGGCTTAGGCTTAGTGTACCAATATCCTTCTCAGATTTATAAAGATGGGGTGAATTCATGGCACGTTAGCTCAATGCATTGTTTCTCATCCAAACCCTATATTGTGGATGATCATGTGATCATTTTAATTATCTTTTAATTTTGTTATAAGTACACAGAGAATAACGTTTAGTCAATTCTAAAAGACAGTTCAGTTCATAATTTAAGCGATCCCGCTCAACCCTTTCCTCAACAAGACCTTGAGCCTGTATTACGAGGGTTGTTCAAAAATTATCCGGATTGTGTCTATAGGATTAAAATGGGATATCAAATAGCAACGATACTTCACCCATCTGAAGTTAGATTTAGTATGCACATTTCTGTGAAATTATTTGAAAATCCGATCACGGGTATGGAATTTACTGACAGTCAAATTCGTATAGGTACTAGGGACCGGCGCACGTCACTTATCACAAGGCGACGTCGACGACGTCGTCGGAAAGTATAAACATAATGTTGCGTATTCTTTTTTTCAAATTAATTGCCATTATGTTCAATACAGCGTCGTTGATGGCGCAACTATTGCTTGTAAATATCACCAAACCACTCAGACCCGTATTGTCTGGTAATCAAACATGTTTAATTTCGCAGGTCTTGTAATGATGAAAATCTTTTACCACATTAGTTGCGCTTTTATCGTTGGAAATATGGCGAAGTCATATAGTGCTAAATCTAGAGAGTATGGTGGATAGGATACGGTTTCGAGTCAAGTAAAGCTAACAACAGATCGGTAACACCTGTCGTAGGGGTGATATGCATTGGGCCAATCCATGTGCAGTAGAAAATTCATAAGTTGGACTCGTCTAAATTTTTCCGTTCGGTAAATGGATATTACGGAAATTTTGGACAGTTTGGTTAAAGTAGTAAATTGCTACTAGTTTCGAAATTGAAAATATTATAAGAAAATTACCTTCGTAATTTTCAATTCATTTATAAGAATCAAATGAATGATGCCTACACTAATATAAAATTCCTCTGACAATGCCCGTACCATCATCTCCCGATTTCTACATAGCGCATCCGAGATGGTCGTAAGTGACGTCGTCGTTACTTCCTTTTCCGGTCTTGTTCATCTCTAGCTTCAAGGTTTTCCGCGGCTTTCTCAAAACGTATGTAACAATTAAACAATAGGGTCCGTGAGACTGAATCTTTTCCCTTTGCCGTGGTGATCTTTTTGTATGAGTTTGTGGGCGTTTCTTCTAGGTATTTGCCGAATTCTATGACAGACCGAATTTCAAAACAATCAATTGACGCCATATTAAACAATCAAAATGCCGACCCCACCGCTATTCAAAAGTGCATGTCTCGTGCATTTATTTACCGAGTGGTGTAAAACTTGGACATGATCTAATACGCACCAAAGTACGTATTCTGTGAATATTCCACGTTGTTCGCAATTACAGTGGAAAAATTATGAACAGCAAAAGGGATTCTAGAAGAATCATATTTTGGGCTGCGCCGGGTACACGTTACCATGGTAATTCAGAACGTAATTGTAAGCGCGTTTCTTTAGAAAAATCATTCAAACAGGTATAGACAGGTGTGTATTGAATTCCGATATAAAATGATATAAAATTCAGTAATTTTGCGTTGCAAATATCTTTTAACCAGACACAGTCCGGGTAATTTTTGAACAACCCTCGTACCAATGATCATTCAACAAAATCATCATTATGATTTCATTATGAGTCCAACTTACTTTTACGATTGTTGATATTATGAGCCCATGATGTTGGTGTCTCCTAATGGATATTTTCTCTGCTCTTTTATTATCAGCAATTCAGTCATCATCAGCAGTTTTCCAATTTGAGCAGCCTAAAATCTGTCATTAGGGAATTAAATAAGATTATGTTTATTATTCTAATTGAAATAAAATGTGTTGCAGCATGACTGATCTGGTGAGCCAGCTAGCCCTGCAGGTTTCCAGCAAATATCAGATTCTTCAATCATGCAAGATGAATCTGGTCAATACTGTCTTCTTTATAATTGCTGCAGGAAGATGATTTCAGTTTACCAAACGGAAGGTAAGCATGACAAACAAATAAATATATGTTTTGGCTGAGATAATTTTAGGCTCAGGTCCAAATTGAAAGAAATTGGAGAGAACAAATTCAAGTACATCATTTTTTTTACACTATTGGTCTTTCTTTGTAGTGAGAAATGAAGGAAATTGGTCGTCACAACCAATTTCTTTATTTTCCACAATGATTTCCAAAGCATCCATATTTTCTGGAGTTAAAAAGGTAGGTTAATTTTTGGCTTTCATGCACTTTGATGTAACATTGACCTTTTTAACCCTTTCCCAAACACGACCTGGTTTTGACTTCCCTAATAGAACTGGCTTGGGAAAACATTGAAACAAAAGAAGAAACTGCTAGTAAACAGCAGTTTCTCCTTTTGTCTCAATATTTTATATGCCAAATTTTACTCAATTCTATCATTAATAACTTTCATTTTGTCATTTTTGGCAGTTTTTGAAGTGGATCACCCTAAAATTTTGCCATTTGGGAAAAGGTTAAAAGGTTATATTGCTATAAGGGGAAAATGAAGGAGACAAAACAAAAGACAAAAAAAGCTGAAGTCAAAATTTTGTAAGAAAATGTCAGCAATGATCCATGTTAAACTTGCCCTTTTAATTTCATTAAGTCAAATACATCTTGACTGCACATCCTATATTTTCTTGAGCTACAAAAAAATTGGTAAGTTATTAATTTTAAATTTTGTGTGACACGAGGAAAAAAATCTCTAGATGCCTTTTGACTTCATTAGGTTAGTCTATGAGTGTAGATGCAGAGAGAGGAAAAAATGTCTTTGATTTTTTTGTGGTCCCTAATAAAGTTTTTTTTACAAAAGCACAAAATTGTGTGGTGTGGGTATGTCCTTGTGCTTAACTTATTACCAGATGACAAAATTTGAATTTTGATTTGTCCAAATTCAAAGATGTTACAGCCAACAATATAAATTCTGTAGTGGATCTACACAATTGTTGGTGATAAAGGTATGGTTTGTCTACAAAAAAGACACTGAAAATATAAAACCTATAGTATTCCCAGACAGGTACATTTTGAAATGCCTTTAATAATAAAGACTTGGGAAAACAATGAGGCAAAAGAGGAAAAAGCTGATAAACAGCAATTTCTCCTTTTGTCTTTATATTTTCTAATCTATAGAGAACATATTTTCTTCTTTTGATATCAATTATTTTGTCGTCTGAAACACCTTTCACAATCTTATTGTTTGGGAATGGGTTATGGCAAAAGGAGGAATTTTAATGCTGATTATTACCATTTTTCTTTTTTTTGCCTCATTGTTTTTCAAAAGCGAGGTTTTGTGTAAGAAAGGGTCAATTTGTCTAAGGTAGAATACCTGTAATGTGGCCCTTTTTAAATTCATAAAGCATCGGATTTTTTTGAGCTGCGTCATTTTGTCCAAACCTATTCAGGTGCGGTTGTAAACATTCGGTGGAAAGTTTCACCGCCGAATGTTTTCGACGTCGCCCGTATAATTCCGATGTCGTACAAATCTCATTAGGGGTGGACTACTTTAAGAAAGGGTCAACATTCGGGGGGGGGGGGGGGGGGGGGGGGGGGGGGGGGGGGGGGGAAAGGTTTTTACCAAAGAACAATATGTTGATGCCCACTAACTGACACTTTAGTTCAATGCAAAATAGTTGTTCTGTCTGTCTGCCTGTTCAAAAACTTAATTAACATAGCCATTTCAAGGGCATTTGTGTTTCACAAACATGTCTTGTTTTAATAACAACAGTGAGCCCACAAACATAACAGTATGTAGATGGGTATACCTCACAATAAATGAACTGGCAGAGCAGCCCTTGCTAATCCAATGGAAATCTCTGCCAGGTCTATTCTCGTCCGCAATAATTGTCTAAAAAAATTAATGCTGTGCTCTTTTAACCACATAATGACATCTTTTGATGCTCCTATAAAATAATGCTGTAGAAAAAATTGTGGAAAATGAAGAAATTGCTTGTGACAAGTAATTTCCTCAATGCCCACAATGTTTTCTACCCATAACGACTACAAAAATATACTTGAAAGTGTCAATTCTGCACCCATCTTTGAATTTGGATCAATGGGTTAACGGGTTAAGGATACCAAAAATAGTATTGTTTCATGCATAATAAATTAATCTGATTTCTTTTTTGACAGAGGCTGAAGCTTTTTGGGCTGATGATCTGATCAGAAGTGACTATGATTGTAGAGGCTGATCCTGGTCTTTGCTGCCTGCAGAAACTAGACTGAGATCAGCATTACAGGAATAGGGTAAGTTGTATAACTCTGTTTTAACCTGTTCCTTAAAGTATGTTCATAAAAGAATTAAGGTAGTGCAAATTGATAGCTCTTGCAGACTACAAAATAAATGATACTAAAAGTAGGAAGTAGGATACAATTGATTCCTCTATTTACAGGTCATTCTATAAATATTCCTCCCTTTCGGGTCTGATCAGATGTGAAGGCTGATGCCTGTCTACACTGCCTGCAGAAACCAGAATGAGATCAGCATGACAGGAATAGGGTAAGTGGTATAACTCTGTTTTAACTGTATATAACTGTTCCAATTTGAAAGATGTTGCAGACAACAATTTCAAGTGAATGACTTCTAAAATGATTTTGTCTTTTGAGGTAGAAATCATTGTGGGAAATGAAGAAATTGCTTATCACAAGCAATTTCTCCATTTTCCACTATGTTATTGTTATTAGGCGTCTAAATGTATCATTATGTGGGAATGGGTTAAACCGTTTCCCTAGCAACGAAATTTATGTTAGTCCAACTCAACCCGTTCCCACTAAAAGATGCTTTTGACACCCAATGGGGTAAAGGCTTGAGAAATCATTGTAGAAAATATAGAGATTATATTGTGATTCTAAGAAATTTCTTCATTTCCCACATGTTTTTCTAGACTAAATGGATAATTCCAACAATTTTTCAATTCATAAACTTAGAAATTGTCGCCTGAAAACCTTTGAATTTGGACAACTTGTGACTTTCAATGTTTTGTAATTAGTTAACCTTGAAAGTAGACGCAAACAACAAATTAATTGATGCCAAACATAGGAAATGTGAATGGTATTTCTGAACAAATATTGAGGCACATGTAAAGGTGCTGCTTATCCATATTTTCTCCTTTTGCCTCAATGTTTTCTTAAACTTTTCCAATAAGCAATGACAAAACCAGGTAATCTTTGGAAAACTGTTTTCAAAGAATTTCCAGAAAGGTGCATTTTTAGACTTCATTCAATTCATAAACTGCTACAAATTGCAAAATAAATGTTGATGAAATGGAAATTTTGTACAATACATGTATATTTGAGCCAGGATCTGGAAAAAATTCCTTTAAGGTTTTGAGCCCAACATGGTTCCAGATCAGCCTGCATATACATGCAGTCTGATCAGGAACCACGTTGTTCTCCAATAGCTTTTTTCTTGGCCTGTAGCAATTGTTAAATAGCAGCATAGATGTCTACCATTCTTCTCTTAGGCACAGACTGCTCTTGAAATATGGCTACCCCAAAATGCTATAAGAAACCTTTTTACAGATCCACGCTCATATTTGAGCATAGAAAATATTAAGGCAAAAGGTGATCATGCTTGATATCAAGGTCTGTCAGTTATGTCGAAAAAAAGATCTTGTTTGGGAATGTGTTAAGTGGAGAGTTCAACTAGGACACACTAAACAAGAATCATCACCCCCGGCCGGGTCAAGACAATGATGCTGATGCCTGGCAGTCTGATCTCAGGCCATACAGTGTCACGAGACATACATTTTCGTCGGTGACAGTCGACAATTAATCTGTCAAGTGCGTACAATTACTACATTAATTGCGATGTTCCTCCCTAGCTATATATCAACACGATATGACTAAAACTGGCCCACACAGGAGAATACATTTATTATGATTAAAAGCTTATTTTGTGCAGTTAAGAATGTTTAAAGAAAAGTTTAAGCCCTTCTCAAGTCACAGGCAAATTTTTACATTTTCCACAGTGTTTTCTAAGCTTTAACTTTTTGGGAGTCAAAAAGAGTCAATGTTTGGGAATGCACAAAAAATGAATAATTGCAATATTATACCATTTTCACCAAAATAATCTGAAATTATTCTAAATCAAAATTATTTTTCTGCAGCCATTCTACATTACCAAAGTAACTCAGTCAAACCATAGCCCCAATTATTTCCTGCACAAAAAATGAATAATTGCAACATTATACCATTTTCACCAAAATAATCAGAAATTATTCTAAATCAAAATTATTTTTCTGCAGCCAATATCTACATGCAAAGTTACCAAAGTAACCCAGTCAAAGCGTAGCCCCAATTATTTTCTGCGCAAAAAATGAATAATTGTAGCAGATGATGTAATTTATCTGGGCTGATTGAAATGTTGATAAAGGAACATAAGCGTGAAGATAATGTCTTTTAGTATCTTTATTACAGCTTGAATAATGCCTAGCTCGGCACCGAGAGAATGGTAATCTGTCTCGAATGGTTGCTATCCTTTCCCCGAATAATCACTGCATTTTCTTCAGTACCTTCAATGTTTTTTACTCCATTTTTTTAATCAACCCATTACTAGACAATAAAATTTAACCTTGTCCGAATTGAAAGAAGTTGCGGACAACATTTTCAATGTGATGAAATTTTATGACTTTTGGGGTTGAAAACATTGTAGGAAATGAAGAAATTGCTTGTGACAAGCAATTTCTTCATTTTTCTCATTGTTTTCCAAAGCCATTATCTTTTGGGGAGTCATAAAGAGTCACTAGGTGGTAATGGGCAGGTCTGGTAATGGGTTAAGAGGTTTAAATGATAGGCAAATTGCTCTTTGCAGCTTTGCAATCTAAATAATGTTAACTGGAAAGTTAATCATTTCAAAAACAATCCTTGGCTTTTTCTACCCATAGGAAAAGTGTTGTTTACATTGAGGGAAAAGATGAAAATGCTGATGAACAGCATTTTTCCTTTACCTCTTTTGTCTTTAAGTATCTTTATAATGAAGCTTCAATAATGCCTTGCTCCGCACAAAGAGAGTGGTAATATGTCTTGATTTCTTGCATGTTTTTCTCAAACTTTTATCAACACCTTTTCTCCTTTTCCCTGAATGTTTTGAAAATGGCTTTAAGAGTTAGGAATTTACTTATATATATTTCTTTTATTGCAACTCTAAAAAAATCTAAAATAATGTTATGATCTCTGGCTAATCTTTTAAAAACTAGCATTACCGGTATTATGGGTTTTGCAAACCCCAAAGAAAGTTGTAACCACAATTAAGAGAAAAGAAGGAAATGCTGTTTAAACAGCTGCAGTTGCTCCTTTTCCATCAATGTCTTTTTTGCAGCTTGAATAATGCCTAGCTTGGTAGTGAGAGAATGGTAATCTGTCTTGCATGGACACTTGTGATATCCTTTCCCCCAAATAATTGCTGAAAATTTCTGTGCTATATATTCTTCAGTGTTTTTTTTTTGCATAACTGACTTGGAATTTAGTGAGCTTAACCCATTACCAGTTGGCCAAATTATTGACGATAGTTTCCAGTTGGCCAAATTATTGACGACAGTTTTCAGTGAATAAAGATACATAATTTTGTCTTTTGGGGGTTGAAAACATTATGGGAAATGAAGAAATTGCTTGTCACAAGCAATTTATTAATTTTCCACAATGTTTTCCAAAGCCTTTATTTTGTTGGGGAATCAGTTAACCCAATAAAATTTACCACACAGTGACTCTTTTTGACTCCTATAAGATAATGCCTTTGGAAAACATTGTGCAAAATGAAGAAATTGCTTGTGACAAGCAATTTCTTCATTTCCCACAATGTTTTCTACCAAAAAAGACCAAAATATCTTAAATTTCCTTAACTTGAAATTGTCGTCTGAAACATCTTTGAATTTGGACCAGTCCAAAATTTGTCGTTTGGTAATGGGTTAAAAAGAAACAATTTGTGGGAAAGGGTGAATGATAAGAATTTTGCTCTTTGCACAGGTAAAGCATTCAATGGAGAACCCTGCAATTTGCATCTTTGGAAAATTAATTAAGATTGTCAGGTAAATTTTGTGTATCAAACTTTCCCTGGTTTATCATGCAACTGGTACACTTATCCTAGACTTTTATTGTGCATCTAAACCAAGTTAAAAGAGGGGATTTTTGCCAAAAAGTCAAAATAAAGTTGTTTTCTATCTTTTGAACTTCTGTAATTAGTAAGAAAACAGTTGCTAGAGTTACAGTTGACAGCATTTAATGCAGTGAGAGAAACTACTGAAATCTTGATGCATATGAAAATGCGACATCCAAATAATCTAAATTAATGAATTTTTGAAATCTTTCCCAAATAGTAAATATTTATACTGGTTGGATTCGAAAGCTGTTAAAGATGACAAAATGTATGTTGATCATGGTAAGATTAGTACACAAAGTACTGCAGAAAATATTAAGGTATTGGGCTATGTGACCAATTATGGAACGAAATCCTGTAAGGTGCGAATAGATGATTTTAAGGGAGGTAATTTTCATCGGTCTCAAATTCTGAATTTTTTAGGTTTGTTGGGTTTTCTGCCTACTCTTCATACAATAGGGAACGATTTTAACCAGTTGATCGTGACGTAAATTCGGACAAACAGATAGTATTTCGTAGGTGTTGTTATAAAATCTCGTAACTACGGCTTGATTCAAGCCGTAGTTACCAGATTTTATAAAAACACCGACGGATTATCAAAACATAACAGTAAACCCGGTCTATTTTAAGCACACAATTCTTTGCCATTCAGAAACATTTTCACAAAAATTGTTTATGATATTTCTGGGAAATCTGAACAATTATTTCCCTTGTTACAGATCGAAACAGGCGATATTACATCTAATAGTACTTGAAAAATGCTCGGACTTATGAACGTCATGGAATAAGTCAAAATATAACTATTATACTGAAAATGCATTACCAAGGTCTTCCATTAACCCTTTCCCAAACAAGACCTGGTTTTGACGTCCCTAATCGATAAGGCTTGGGAAAACATTGAAACAAAAGAAGAAACTGCTGATAACCAGCAGTTTCTCCTTTTGTCTCAATATTTTCTATGCCATATTTTACACAAATCTTATCTTAAATAACATCCATTTTGTCATTTGTTGCAGTTTTTTAAGTGGATCACCCTAATTTTTTGTCGTTTGGTAATGCCCGGGTTAAGGAGAAAGGAGAAAATTATTGCTGGTAATTATTTAATGTCAGATCAGACTATAGAGCTCTCTGGGTTAAAAATCTGGGATATTATTAAAATTCCAGTCCGTTTGGGTCATTATTCTTCAATGAGATAGTATAGCAAAGGGATTTTCTGAGATGTCCCTAATTAATCAGCGATGGCTAATAGTCGATTGTTTTACATCAATGTCACCTCCCTAATTGACCAACAATAAAACAAGTAACACAATATATTATCAACTAATCATTCCGTATTGTCTTGTTGGTTAGTGGAAGACTATCATAAGTGCATTTTGCTGCTTTTCAACAAAAACCTTGTAACTGCAGCTTAATACAAGCTGCAGTTATGAGGTTTTTGTTGATAATTGCAATTTATGAAGTACATTTACCTATCCCTTTCCAAGCTTATAAGCCCTTGTTTTTTAGTCTGTAAAAGATAATGCTTGGGAAAATGTTGAGGCAAAAAAAGAAAATCCTGATAAGTAGTGCTAGATTTATATTGTACTAAAATCTTATCTTCATCAATATCGATTTTGTTGCATGCAGAGGCTTTCCTTCTTGAAATGTCTGATTTTTTGCCATTTGAGAAAATCTGAAGAAGACCCATTTTGGTCAAACAAGGAGATTAGATTGTTATTTACAGTCCTATATTGTACACAAAATATATCTTCATCAACATCCCTTTTGTCATCTCCAGCAGTTTTCAAACTGTATGGTTTACCATTTGGCAAGTGATTAAGGCATTGTTGCACCAACTCATGCAGCTATCTAGTTAGTCCGTCTAACATTAGAAGTATATTACTTGACAGTCAGTCTAATGAGCAAAAAAGTAGGAATAATTAAACAGAAAACAAGCAGGGTAGGCAGTAATTCCTGCATTATCTCCCCCTGTTTTATCATTGTCTGATAAGCCCCCTGGTTTATGTGTTTTTTTGTTTGTTGTAAGCAGTTGTTACATAGTTGATAGGCTATTTATTAACCCTTTCCCAAATAACTTTATTGCAAGTTGAAGGTGAAAAAATGGATGTTCATAATGCAAGAATTTGTGTACAATATAGCTACGAAAATATTGAGGCAAAAGGAGGAAATGCTGGTTTCCAGCATTTTCTTCTTTTGTCTCAATGTTTTCCGAGGTCTTTTCTATTGGGGATGTTGTTACCATGTCTTGTCCTTTCCCAAAGAACCTGATGCGAAACCAAATGGAGTTGCAGACGACAAAATAGATATTCATGACGAAAAAAATTGTGTTCAAGATATACCCAAGTCTTTATCAATTAATGATGATTTTGTCATCTGCAACAGCTTTCAAATTGTATAACCCTAAATTTTTGTCCTTTGGAAATGGATTAACCCTTTCCCAGGCATTGACGCTTTTGGACGCCCCACAAAATAAAGGCTTTGGAGAACATTGTGGAAAATGAAGAAATTGCTTGTGACAAGCAATTTCTTCATTTCCCACAATGTTTTCTACCAAGAAAGACCAAAAAATGTGAGATTTTGTTCAATGGAACTTGTCGTCTGCAACACCTATGAGTTTGGACTAAGCTAAAATTTTGTTGTTTGGAAATGGATTAAACACCATAGAGGCCCTTTTTCCAGATTCCTGCTCAGTTTGTTTGTATGCTGCATTATTTCACAGTGATTAGTATCGGCAAAGCGACAGTTGTCATTTGGTGACAAACTAAAAGGGACAATCTCTCATAATAAAACTTTATGTGCTTTTGTTTATCAGAACAGATGCAGATTAAGGTCAGAAAAAAGGTGAAATAGCTGATAATCAGCAATTTCTTCTTTTCTCTGAATATTTACACAAACAATTTCTAATAAGGATATCAAAAGCACATCTTGTTTAGGAGTGGTATAACCCTTTCCCAAAGAAGACTGTGTTTAGATGTAACTAATAGAAAACGCTTTGGAAAACATTGAGACAAAACAAGAAACTGCTGATAACCAGCAGTTTCCCCTTTTGCCTCAATATTTTTGGCACTTATAATTTTGTACACAAATCTTATCTTAATCAACAATCCTTTTTTCGTCTGCAACTGCTTTGGAATTGGACCATCCTTAATTTTTATTATAAGCCGCCGAAGGCAATCATATATTGGCGTCATCTTCTCTGTCTGTCCATCCATCCGTACGTACATACATCCACTTTTCTTGTGAGAGCAACTCCTCCTAAGTTTCTGGCTGGATCTTTTTGAAACTTGGTCAATGTTATCACCTCAAATGGTAGATGTGCATGAAGGAAGGATTTTATTGTTCATTGATTTATTGAGTTATTTCCCCTTAAAATTCAGTATCTGGTGCGGCATATATTGTGACCATGGCACTTTTGTTGTTGTTAAGGAAATGATTAAAGGTTACGAAAAATCTGCCACACAAATTGATACTATAGTGGGCTGGGATCAGATTGCAGTCTTGTGTACAGTAACTCAATATTCTGGTACTTTGTACACCTGGGCCCAGTTTTACTATATATAGTACTTATGAACTTTGTTTCATATTTGTTTGAATGTAAGCTATCGTAAAACAATGGGAGAAACAAATTTTGGACAAGTTGGATAATGTTTATAAGGGCTTCAGTGCAACAGGCTGTTGATCAAAATTCAAAGGTTTACCATTTTCCACACAAGGGACAAATGCCAAATTTTCCTTATTTTACATTTAAATTTAGGGAAAACACCAATTTAGCCCTCTGCAAGCCCCCCCCCCCCCCCCCCCACACACACACACACTCCCCCCCCCCCCCCCCCCCCCCCCCTCCTCTTTCAGACAAAAGGGCTTCAGTCCATCCAATATGAAATCGCTTCCTTACGGGCCTGTTTATAGATTGGTTCAAATACAAAGGGTTTAGTGACAAAGACAATTATAAAAATATGATGTTAATAAAACATGAAATGTGTATGTTTTGATATATAGAAAGTATTTTGAGAGAGGGAGAAACAGTTCACTTTTCCTCTCTATATACATTTCAAACACTTTTTGTTCAGTGACTTCAAACCAAAGGATAGTTTGGGAAGCAAGGAACCTTTGAAAGAACATAGTTATTGTTTATGAAAAAAGCTATCTAAAGAGAATTCGAGGCTTTGTAAAAAGGGAAAAAAGGAAGCTTTGTTGATGCTCAGAATTTTCCCTCCTTTCAAAAATCAGTTCTTTCTAAATCTATTTTTATTAAATTTTGTCCTTCACAGCATTTTCGATTTCGTACCTGTAAAATTTTGTTGCGTTGGAAAAGGTTGATATTCCAAATAAAGAAAAGTAATATCTAGGAAAGGCTTGATTTTCCTTTGACATGTTATATTTTACCTTTGAAAAATTCTTTGAAAGATGTTATTTTGATTTAATTGTCGAGAAAATGAGCATTATTATTTAATTAATTACATAATGAATTTTTTGTAAAATCTGCATTGTCCATTTCCTTAATGATTGAATTATAGACATGTCAAAATCTCAGCGAATGACAAAATTGCGCAAACAAAAATTGAATTTGAGTAAATTTTAACAAAGAAATATTTTAGGAAAAATGAACAAAAGTGCAGGTTATTGGTCTTTTTAGGTCACCTGACCGAAGGTCATGGTGACCTATTGCGACCGTGTTTCGTCCGTCGTCGTGCGTCGTCCGTCGTGCGCCGTGCGTTAACTTTTAACATTTTCGACTTCTCCTTGAGAACCATTGGTCGGATTTCAATCAAACTTGGCAGGAGGCATCCCCATGGAAAGCCGCTCCAGATTTGTACAAATCATGGAGTTACCTCCCTTTGGGGCCCCATAAGGGGCCAAAAAGGGGTTAAATAGGGTACATCTTAAAAAATCTTCTTCTCATGAACCGACTGTTGGATTGGATTCACATTCAGTATTTAGAGTCTTTAGGGCAAGGACAACAAAGTTTGTACAAGAGAAAAAAATCCATCTTGAAATGGCCGTGCTGGGGAGGGGGGATGGGAGGGGGGGGGTCGCGTTATTAGTTAACTTAACATTTTCGACTTCTTCTTGAGAACCATTGGACAGATTTCAACCAAACTTGGCAGGGAGCATCCCCATGGAAAGCCGCTTCAGATTTGTAAGAATCATCGAGTTATCTCCCTTTGGGGCCCCATAAGGGGCCAAAAGGGGTTAAATAGGGTACATCTTAAAAAATCTTCTACTCATGAACCGACTGTTGGATTGAATTCACATTTGGTATTTAGAGTCTTTAGGGCAAGGACAACAAAGTTTGTGCAAGAGAAAAAAATCCTTTTAGAAATGGCCATGCTGGGGAGGGGGGGATGGGAGGGGGGTCGCGTTATTACTTAACTTAACATTTTCGACTTCTTATTAAGAACAATTGGACGGATTTCAACCAAACTTGGCAGGAAGCATCCTAATAGATAGCCGCTTCAGATTTTGTACAAATCATGGAGTTATCTCCCTTTTGGATCCCATAAAGGGCCAAAAAAGAGGTAAATTGGGTACATCGTAAAAAATTTTCTACTTATGAGCCGGCTGTTGCATTGGATACACATTTGGAAGTTAAAGTCTTTAGGGCAAGGACTACAAATTTTGTACAAGAGAAAAAAATCCGTCAATATATGGCCGTGCTGGGGATGGGGGATGGGAGGGGTTCGCGTTATTACTTAACTTTGAACATTTTCTACTTCTTTTTGAGAACCATTGGACAGATTTCTACCAAACTTGGTAGGAAGTATCCCCATGGGAAGCCGCTTCAGATTTGTACAAATCATGTAGTTATCTCCCTTTGGGGCCCCAAAAGGGGGTAAATAGGGTACATATTAAGAAATGTTCTATTGTTGGATTGAATTCACATTTGGTATTTGAGTCTTTAGATAAGTTTGTACAAGAGAAAAAAAAGACTGTCAAGAAATGTTGGTGCTGGGGGGATGTTGTGCTATTAGTTAACTTTTAACAGTTTCCTTAACTTTTTCTGCTCATTTGATTCAGGTGACCGATAAGGCCCTCTGGGCCTCTTGTTCATCTTTTGTATCAATGTGTTCCCTATTTTAAACGATTGGGGAGGTCAAATCCAGAGCTTAACCCGTTCCCAAACAAGACCATGGTTTTGACGGCCCTAATAGAAATTGCTTGGGAAAACATTGAGACAAAACAAGAAACTGCTGATAACCAGCAGTTTCTCCTTTTATCTCAATATTTTCCATGCTATATTGTATACTGATTCTATCTTCTTCAACATACATTTTGTTGTCTGTTGCGGCTTTTAAATGAGATCACGATAAAATTTTGTCGTTTAATTGGGAAGGGGTTAATTTGAGAAAGGTTATCCTTCTTATGGAAACACCTAGATATTAGATAATGCTAATGAGTATGAAACATCCAAATTCTGTCAGGCATTATGCTGTTACAAAAATGGAAAGTGGTATCCAAGACCAGAATTTTACATCCCCAATAATTTTCCACCCAAATTAACCAGGGACAACTTAATTTTCATGTGTAAAGTCCGTTAGTTGAGCGCCTTAACAAAACACTGTCGAAGTGGGGTCATTACATATGCAGATGCCCCGGGTTAATCTTGCTGGACAATAATGACCAGCATTTCTTCCGTTTGTCTTCTTTGCTTAAATGAACACATATTCTATTTTTATAAAAAAAGCTCTCAACTTGGACCAGTCTAGAGTTTTGCCATCGGTAAAGTGTTAATCCATTTCTATGGCGCGCGAAAAGGGTCTAAAGTCAATATAGCGCTAGACCTATGATTAAAATAGGGGTAGACCGCTAAAAATACCGGTCTATCCTTATATTTTTAGCGGTCTACCGATAAAAAATATCGGTCTACCCATAAAATAAGGGTAGACCGCTATTTTAATTAACGGTCTAGCGATAAAATTACCGGTAGACCGCTATTTTTATCGGTAGACCCCTATTTTTTCCGATAGCCAATCAAAGCGCTCGTACTATACGGTCGTTGATATTCCCGGTGTGTTGAGGATGTAACGAGCCATTTGATTGGCTAATGAGATTTCGAGCAGAAGGGTCAAAAATAATTATTGGTCTACCAGTAATTTATCGCTAGACCGTTAATTGAAATAGCGGTCTACCCTTATTTTATGGGTAGACCGATATTTTTATCGGTAGACCGCTAACAATATAAGGGTAGACCGTTACACCGGTATTTTTAGCGGTCTACCCCTATTCTTATTATAGGTCTAGCGCTATATTGACTTTAGACCCTGTTCTGGCGCCATAACATTTCTGCACAGTGATGCCTTTTGACACCCTCACAATTAGAAAAGCCTTGGGAAAACATTGTTGAAAATGAAGAAATTGCTTGGCACAAGCAATTTCTTCATTTTCCACAATGTTTTCTCCCTAAAGCAACAAAAGAAAAATAATTTCATTTACTAGAAATTGTCATCTGCAACACCTTTGAATTTGGACCAGTCTAAAATTTTGTAATTTGATAAAGGGTTAAAGATGGTATTGAGTGCAGGTTTCAGGGTGCATCTTGACTGAACATGCATTCTGTACAGGAATAATCAACAAAATGCAGAAATAAACAACACTGAGTAATTACATGCTTCTGGTAGAGAATCTTCCCCATTACTAGACAGCAACATTTAGTTACAAGGCTTTTGAAGAAAAGTAATGATATGGAAGGTTTAGCGTTATACTTTTGTAAGTTCATGTAATTCTATATTGTCAATGTGATTGCAAAACCTAGTAACTACAGCTTGATTAAACAATAACACCAATGATATGTATAGTGGTCCAATGATGATATTCAGATTGCCGTCAAACAATAAAGACCATGCCCATTTACCAATTGACCAAACGCCTATCGACAGATGGCTCCGCCCAACAAGAATTTAAGACAAACAATGGGGATGTGATCGTACATAGGGAAGGATTTTATCCAGTTAATCGTGTCGTAACTTCGAACAAACAAAATAGTATTTCGTCAGTGTTGTTATAGAATCTCGTAACTTTATTTAAGCCGTAGTTACGAGATTTTATAACAACACCGACGGTTTATCAAATCATAACGGTATAAACCTAGTCTATTGTTAGCACAAGATTCTTTGCCATTTACATGTCGATTGTTTTGATTATCAGTCGATAAATCGATACAATAACACGTGCAACGAAGAACAATGAGGGCACAAGGGCGGATTCAGGATTTTTTTCCAGGGGGGGTCAAAGCCCAAATGATGGCTTTTATTAAGAAGTTATATGGTCAAAATTCAATTTTCAGCCAATTCCAGGGGGGGGTCATGACCCCCTGACCCCCCCTCTGGATCCGCGCATGAGGGCATGACATTTTTCTGATCGTCCATTGGCAAATCTATGTTTTTGATTGACAGTCGGCGTTTGGTCAATTGAAGGTTATACTGGTCAAAACGAAATCATATCTATGCTAATCAGGATTGTTATGTAATATTGACGAGACGAGTTGCTCGTGCGTCTCTATGAAAACATGTTTTTATATGTTAAAGGTTTGTTTATAAGTATCAGATTAGCGTTGGACCACTGTACTTGCAATGTTTTTAAGCTTAGTCTTTGATATATAGACTAATAGGATAAACCGCTGGATTGGTGATTCTACTGCAAGAAGTTTGAATCTAATAATGTAAAGGTGGTCAAAACAGGGAACTGTTCAGGAAAAGGAAAATCATGTCAAACAGGCCTTTTTGATACCAATCAGTAGAAACTAATGGTATCCAGCTAAGTTTGACAACCTAAGATTAAGGAAAAAAAACATGTTTCTGCACTCTATTTTAATTAAGATACATACATATTTCATTGAAATATTTACTGAATTATTTGTAAGAAATATTACAATTAATGGTTGCCACTTATAATTGACCCTTTAGTCTTGCTTGTGACCTTACTGTAATGTATTTTAAAAGGGGCCCTTAAATAATGAAAGGAAGTACGGTGTAGAAGGGAGTATATTGATTTCACCATGTCTGTCTGTCCGTCCACATTGTACATATATCCACTTTTTTTGTTTCCATGCTCCAATTGAAGAATCATTTGACCTAGGGCCACGGAACTTAACAGTATTTGCCCTTGGCCCAAGGAGGTGCCCTTCTTGTTTTTAGGGACACATAGGTCAAAGGTGAAAGTCACAATTGAACATTATTCAAAATCAGTTTCAGTGCTCAAACCAAAAGAGAATTTGACTGATATCACTGTTTCAGTGGCAAGTCACTAGTGGGGTATTTGTCTGCTCTGTGACAGTTCTTGTTGGGTCAAAATCCTGCCAAGAAAGTAGGCCTAACTTAATTCCATTTTCAAAATATGATAAATTACTGTATAGTGATTGTATGATACTATCAGAAGTTTCCAGCTTCAAATCCCAGCTTTCTCTGCATTCTGTTTAACCCTTTCCCAAACGACAAAATTTTCGTGTAATCCATTTCAAAAACTGCCACAAATGACAAAATTGATGTTATTAAAGATAGGATTTGTGTACAATATGGCACAGAAAACATTGAGACAAAAGGAGAAACTGCTGGTTATCAGCAGTTTCTTCTTTTGTCTCAATGTTTTCCCAAGCCTTTTCTAATGGGGACGTCAAAACCAGGTCTTGTTTGGGAAAGGGTTAAATTGACAGATTACCTACACGTAGAGAATATAATTTGCAAGTCACACATTTCATAGAAACAGTGGAACAACCTTAATTGTTGAAGCACTTCTACTTGACATCCAACTGTTCCTTTTAAACCCAGACTCCAAACTTTCCATTTGATAAATGTCTGTCATATCATAGAGGGATGCGTATTAGATACAGGCTGTATAGTAGATTCTACGCGATATAAACGTTCAAAAGGCGCAGAATCTACTATACAGACTCTATCTGACTTAGTGTTTGTCAACCAATGAAAACATACTATCGAACGGATCTTACTGGAATTACATCATTTTCCCAAAAATTACATCATTTTCCCAAAAATTACACCATTTTTCATAACAGCACAGGAAACGGGGCATGGCTATGTATATCTGTGACATAAACTGACGGGCAGCGCGTTTATGTGAAATATAGCGCCGATATGTTCAAATATACTGCAATTTCATTGGTCCAAAAACTAGGACAAACACTAAGAACTTAAAATTTATTTCTGTGCTCTAATTAAAAAATTACCATGTAATTTTCCAGAATACTAGTTGCCCTTGACTGAAGAAATGGTCCTATTTGTTTATGGGTCCTGTAGGCCAGTAGTCAAGGTCACAATAGAACTTTGATTAAAATTTGTTTCTATGCTCTAATTTAAGGTAATTATGACCCATCATTTTAAACACCACTTTCTAGCCATGCGATAGGCATCAAATTACACACGCATGTAAATACTCTTCAAATAAGTTGATTCACCGTGTCGGATTTCAAGATTATGCTTCAAGAAGAAAATAATTTACAAATATTATTAAACTCTATATACATATGCAAGGGAGGTAATTTTGAACATTTTTTCAAATATATCCATAAACTTGTATGTATTAACCCTTATCATGCTGAATTAATTTTGACTAGTACACCTCCGTACCACTGAATTAATTCACTGTGCACAGCGTATAAATGGGGTGCACCTATTCCGACACTATAAATTGAATATATGAGGCATTTTAGCCCTATAAACCCTATGTTTTTGAAAGAAGACTACATACCATGTAGGATCATCGAGAATTTCGTGTTGTTGATTCACTTTGACCCACTTAAATTGCATCATAACAAATCCGTTGTCAATCAAACCCGACCCACTAAAAGTGACAGTTGGTTCGTTCCGCTATCGGGGCGATTATTCCATCGGTATTTAACACAAAAAGTCCAAATCTACGATATTTTGTTCCAAATATATTTCTAAACATCACTACTATAGTCACTTTCCGTTTAAAAGTCACTATCATCAAAAATTCACGCACAACTTCATCAACATGCTTGCCTTCTGAGCGCCGCCATTTTGGATTAGGGTTTTCCCAATTTCACTCTTGAATATTCAGTGCATCATTATGATGTCTAAGGCTTTTGGTTGGCTGATATTTTTACAGAATTGACCTTCACTGAGAGTGTCCTACTAAATATAGCTCAAAACTTGCATAAAACTTGATCAGTTCGTGAATACGAGGCTCATATCTGGGGAACCCCTTTAGCGCGACCTAGAGTCGCGCTTAGCGGTGGTGAATGGGGTAGGGCAGCGCGACCTGTGGTCGCGCTTAGCATGATAAGGGTTAATTCAAAATTCTAAACCGTCCAAAATGCTTATGTTTGTATTTGGAATGAAACTGTAACACAGTTTAGGAATTACTGGCACTTTTCAAATTTTGCCTGTAGCTCTTTTAAGTGTTAATGATGGGTTGACTATATGTTAAGAATGGCCTTATTGATAAAGACAACATTAAAAAATTAAAGCTTGCAAATAGTTTGTTTCAAACTATGGTTACAAGATTTTTGAAGAAAATGTAGATATAACCGTTGTTCATTCTCTATGATGACAGGATAAATTTCGTAGTAAAATTAGAAAAGAGGAAAAGTCTCTTCATTTTCTCTGTTAGCTCTATCAAGGAACTGATTACTTTGTGTTTACCAGAATTTTCATCTCTCTATAGAGTATATTAGGCTTGTATTAGAAGAACCCTTTTAACCCTTTCCCAAACAAGACATGGTTTTGAGGCCCTTAAAGCTGTAGATAGGATCTACAATGGTTTTGAAGAAAAAGCAGTTGATTGTTGTCTTTGTTGATAAGATAAATTTGGGAGTAAAATTAGAAAAGAGGAAAAGTCTCTTCATTTTCTCTGTTAGCTCTATCAAGGACCTGATTACTTTGTGATTACCAGAATTTTCATCTCTCTATAGAATAGGGCTTGTATTAGGAGAACCCTTTTAACCCTTTCCCAAACAAGACATGGTTTTAAGGTCCCTTTTATAAGCTGTTTGTGCAAGATTTTTGTGGAAAAAGCAACAATATTGAATCATTCTCTATGATGACAGGATAAATTTCGTAGTAAAATTAGAAAAGAGGAAAAGTCTCTTCATTTTCTCTGTTAGCTCTATCAAGGAACTGATTACTTTGTGATTATCAGAATTTTCATCTCTCTATAGAATAAGGCTTGTATTAGGAGAACCCTTTTAACCCTTTCCCAAACAAGACATGGTTTTAAGGTCCATTTTATAAGGCAAAGCTTGGAGAGACCAAGTGTAACATGACATCCATGGCAGGAGAGGGTTTAGAAAATATTGAGGCAAAAGTAGAAAATGCTTATATACCAAGTTTTCATCTTTCTATAGAATGATTATAAAGGCTTGTATTAGGATAAACCTTTTAAAACCTTTCCCAAACAGTAAGATTTTTCACTTGTTCTGTTTTAAAGCAAATTGATGTAAGTTAATAATAGAATCCATAAAAAGTATAGAATAGAAAATATTGAGGCAAAAGAAGAAAATGCTGATTATCAGCATTTTCTTCTTTTGCCTCAATGTTTTCCCAGGGTCTTTTCTTAGTAATATAAGGCACATCAACAGCAAGTCTTGTTTGGAAAGGAGTTCAAGCCGTTGATGAAAGATTTTTGTGGAAAAAGCAGCAGTAATCGTTGAAAATTCTCTATGATGACAGGATAAATTTCGTAGTAAAATTAGAAAAGAGGAAAAGTCTGTTCATTTTCTCTGTTAGCTCTATCAAGGAACTGATTACTTTGTGATTAACAGAATTTTCATCTCTCTATAGGATAAGGCTTGTATTAGGAGAACCCTTTTAACCCTTTCCCAAACAAGACACGGTTTTAAGGTCCATTTTATAAGGCAAAGCTTGGAGAGACCAATATTTGACATCCATGGCAGGAGAGGGTTTTGAAAATATTGAGACAAAAGTAGAAAATGCTTATATATAAAGTTTTCTGTTAGCTCTATCAAGGAACTGATTACTTTGTGATTACCAGAATTTTCATCTCTCTATAGGATAAGGCTTGTATTAGGAGAACCCTTTTAACCCTTTCTCTAACAGCAAGAATACTGACTTTTGGGAGTTTTAAAGATACTGCAGAATGCCAAATTGATGAAAGTCAATATAGAATCTGTGAACAACATAGTTAAAAAATCTTGAGACAAAAGGAGAAAATGCTGATAATCAGCATTTTCTTCTTTTGTCTCAATATTTTCCCAAGCCTTTTCTATATGGGACATCAAAATTATGCACTGGTTTCTCGAAAAAACTAAAGTACATACTCATGAGTACAATGCTCAACTTCAAAGGAATACTCTCCAACATTGAAAGGTATTTGATTGAAGTTCACATGGATTTTGTGCGATTTGAGCACAGTGCTCAGATTTGAGTCTGAGAAGGTACTTAAGTTTTTTCGAGAGACCGGGGCCTGATCCTGTTTGAAGCTGTTCATTATATGATTTTTGAAGAAAAAGCAGCAATAACCTTTGATCAATCTCTATGATGACAGGATAAATTTTGGAGTAAAATTAGAAAAGAGGAAAAGTCTCTTCATTTTCTCTGTTAGCTCTATCAAGGACCTGATTACTTTGTGATTAGCAGAATTTTCATCTCTCTATAGGATAAGGCTTGTATTAGGAGAACCCTTTTAACCCTTTTCCAAACAAGACATGGTTTTAAGGTTCATTTATAAGGCAAAGCTTAATGGAGAGACCAAGTTTTGACATCCATGGCAGGAGAGGGTTTAGAAAATATTGAGGCAAAAGTAGAAAATGCTTATATACCAAGTTTTCATCTTTCTATAGAATGATTATAAAGGCATGTTTAGGATAAGCCTTTTTAAACCTTTCCCAAACAGTAATATTTTTCACTTGTTCAGTTTTAAAGCAAATTGATGTAAGTTAATAATAGAATCAATTAAAAGTATAGAATAGAAAATATTGAGGCAAAAGAAGAAACTGCTGGTTATCAGCAGTTTCTTCTTTTGTTTCAATGTTTTCCCAAGCCTTATCTATTAGGGATGTCAAACACAGGTCTTGTTTGGGAAAGGGTTAAAACATACCTAATAGAAAATTAAGGTTCTAGAAAATATTGAGGCAAAAGAAGAAAATGCTGATTATTAGAAATTTCAGATTTGCCTCTATATTTTTCTACGCCATATTATACACATTGCTTTCTTTATCATCATAATTATGTACTTTGTGGTCTTCATCAGCTTTCAAATTGGAACTTGCTAAATTTTTAGCCTGTAGGAAGTTTAATAATATTTGGTGCAAAGCAACACAGGAGGTTTTGTTATAAATATTCATGTACAAAAAGTAATAAAAATGTACTAATATTTAGAAGGGATATAGAAATTTATTTCGAGTTTGATTTTTTTTTCAAACAATATTTCCAAATACAAGCCAATTATACCAGGAGCAAGAGTGTATAGAGTTTAAAGTTTAAAGTTTAACCCTTTCCCAAACGACAATATTACGAAATGGTCCAAATTGGAAACCATTTCAGAGGATAAAATCAATATAATTTTAGTAAATGATCCCAGATCATATCATGAAAAATATTGAGACAAAAGAAGAAAATGCTGGTGACCACTCTGCTGGTCACCAGCATTTTCTTCTATTGACTCAATATTTTCCCAAACATTCTCTATTAGCGACATCAAAACAAGGTCTTGTTAAGGAAAGGGTTTAAATCGCATTTTGCATGTGCCTTGATGAGGTTAATGCAGTAAACTTTACATGCCGTGTCCCGGAGGATGGGGAACATTTGACAATTGATGGATTCAAGCCTAGATTGCATTCGGTATTTCGGTGACGATAGGGGTTAAACTTCTCGATGATTTAATTCGTTGATTGATCAGAAATTTGCTTCTTGTTTTAGAGAACAGGTTTTAAATTTCACGATTTTTGAGAGCACAATTTCCTGAAGTTACTTTATAATAAATTGGGTAATCATTCATCTTTGTTTTCTGACTTAGAGAGTTGACATTTCATTAAAGGGGCCCACTTACGGAGTAGTCATTTTATACAGGGATTTCATTAAGGTAGTCCAACCCTGATGAGATTTAAGCGACATAGGAATTTTGCATGTGAGGTTGTAAACATTTGTAACTTATCCATCTTATATGCAAGAGTATGAAAAAAATAGCTTTTTCCACCGCCAAATGTTACCCTAATTAAAAGTTCCAGCGTTGCATGAATCTCATTATTGGTGGACTACCCTAACCCTTTACTACTCAAGGAAGCTTTTTGACGCCCTGCAAGATTAAGGCTTTCGAAAACATTTTTGTGAGCACAATTTTCTTAGAGATACTTTGTAGTAAATAGTAAATTGGGCACCTGAGTCGAGCATTCATCTTTGCTTTCTGACTTAAATAGTAATTTGATACAGAGGGTTCATTAAAGGGGCCCATGCTAGATATTTCAGGGATAAGAACAACATGGGAATAGTTGCATGATTGTGTTGTGTATGGCATTATCTAACGACAATTTATAGAAAGATATTTTTCACCATCTATGAAGGTCAAATGTATGTTTGACAACCTAGCATGGGTCCCTTTAGATATTTCAAGCATCAGAACAATGTGGGGACAATCTGGGTGTGGGAAGTTCAGTTGCATGGTGCATCCCATTATCTAGGGCTTAAAAGAAACCGATTTTAGCACTGATACTAAGTTTTTTATCATCTATCATGAACAGTTTCCCATGAATAACGCTAAAATTGAGGAATGCTGGTAAGTAAAAATAGATACAGGCTTGATTAAGAAAGGCCAATCCCCTGTGAAAATTTCATTGAAGTTCAAGAACTGTTCTAGAATGTTAAATGGCACTTTTAGAACTGTTCTAGAACAGTTCTAGAAGTGCCATTTAATGTTCTAGAACATTCTAGACAGTTCTTGAACTACAATGAACTTTTCGCAGGGGATATATGTTTTGTGAATTTTCACTGGACAGATAACAATCAATTCAAGTTGACCAATTCATATGATATTTCTACAACACATTTTTCTTCCCATTATTAGCTCACCTGAGCTCAACGAGCTCAAGGGGAGCTCTTAGGGTCAGTCACTATCCGTAGTCCGTTGTGCGTTGTGCGTCGTGCGTCGTCAACAATTTCTTTAAACATCTTCTCCTCCTCAACCACTGGGCCAATTCTTTCCAAACTTGGCAGAAATGTTCCTTGGGTGACCCTTTTCAAAACTTGTTCGTGAATTTTTGATTCGTCAAAAAATGTGGGCGTGGCAGGGCGGGGCTTATCAGACTTAAAGAAATCATTAGGAAATTCTTCAAAAATCTTCTCCTCCTCAACCATTGGGCCAATTCTTTCCAAACTTGGCAGAAATGTTCCTTGGGTGACCCTTTTCAAAATTTGTTCATGAATCATTGATTCGTCAAAAATTGTGGGCGTGGCAGGGCGGGGCTTATCAGACTTAAAGAAATCATTAGGGAATTCTTCAAAAATCTTCTCCTCCTCAACCACTAGGCCAATTATTTCCAAACTTGGCAGAAATGTTCCTTGAGTGACCCTTTTCAAAACTTGTTCGTGAATTTTTGATTCGTCAAAAATTGTGGGCGTGGCAGGGCGGGGCTTATCCAACTTAGAGAAATCATGTGAAAAATCTTTAAAAATCAATTATCAGGCCAATTTGAATCAAGCTTGGCAGAAATGTCCCTTGAGTGACTGTTTTCAACACATGCTCATGAATTTTTGATTTGGTGAAAATTGTGGGCGGGCCAGGGCGGGGCTTATCAGACTTCGAGAAATCGTAAGATAGTTATTCAAAAATCTTCTTCTCCTTAACCATTGGGCTGATTCTTACCAAACTTGAAAGGAATGTTTATTGGGTGACCCTTTTCAAAACTTGTTCGTGAATTTTTGATTTGTCAAAAATTGTGGGTGTGGCAGGGCGGGGCTTATCAGACTGAAAGAAATCTTTAGGTAATTCTTCAAAAGTCTTCTCCTCCTCAACCACTTGGCCAATTCTTTCCAAACTTGGCAGATGTGTTTATTTGGTGACCCTTTTCAAAACTTGTTCGTGAATTTTTGATTCGTCAAAAATTGTGGGCGGGGCTTATCGGACTTAGAGAAATCATGTGAAAAATATTTACAAATCAATTATCAGGCCAATTAGAATCAAACTTGGCAAAAATGTCCCTTGAGTGACTGTTTTCAACACATGCTCATCAATTTTTGATTCGTCAAAAATTGTGGGCATGGCAGGGCGGGGCTTATCAGACTTCGAGAAATCGTAAGGTAATTATTCAAAAATCTTCTCCTCCTTAACCACTGGGCTAATTATTACCAAACTTGAAAGGAATGTCCCTTGGGTGACCCTTTTCAAAACTTGTTTGTGAATTTTTGATTTGTCAAAAATTGTGGGCGTGGCAGGGTGGGGCTTATCGGACTAGGAGAAATCATGTGAAAAATCAATGGGGGGTATGATCACTTTCAGTGATATTCTAGTTTACAATAATTTAATTTGACATAATACTGACATATATATTTGTTTACAACAAAATTTATATTGTACACAATCAAATACACGAAGAATTCAGGTGAGCGATATCAGTGCCTTTCAGGCACTCTTGTTATTTTCAACAAACTAGCATAGGCTCCTTTAAATCATTACCACACATTAACTCTGACTCCCCATAAGATAATGGCTTTGGAAAACATCATTGAAAATGAAGAAATTGCTTGTGACAAGCAATTTCTTCATTTTCCACAATGCTTTCTATTTAAAAATCTGAACAAAAATGAATAATTTTCTGTCACTTGATATTGTTGTCTGCAAAATCTTTGAATTTGGAACAGTCCAACATTTTGTCATTTAGGAAAGGGTTAAGAGGTGGGTGGGAGGTGTTATACTTCTTGTATAGGATTAATTAATAGGGAAAAACAAAAAAGATTCCGCACCTACTTTGCCTTGAGTCCCGGGTGGCAAAAAAGTTAGTCAAGCCCCTGTAATATAAGGTTAATTCAAATTATTTAGGTGGTTGACATTTGCAATGGAGAAAAAGGGGGGAAATGGGAAAATGGATAAAATTGATATAAAAGTAGGTTGACTAGTAAATGTTACATAATGATGCTTTTTGACATCCCAAGAGATAAAGTCTTGGAGAAAACATCAGGTTAGACGAAGAAATTGCTTGTAATAAGCAATTTTCCATTTCCCACAATGTTTTATCCAGAAAGACAAAACAATATAGGGTTAATTCACGTTTTTGAGGTCGTTAACATTCTCAGAGGCCCAAAAAATGCGTTATCGCCTGAGACCGGAGGTCGAAGGCGATAACCCATTTTGTGGGCCTCTGAGAATGTTAACGACCGAAAAAACGTGAATTGGCGCTATTATTGCATAAAATATGAATAATTTGCAAAGAAATGTAATAAAATAAGACGAATAACTAAAAAACTTAGTGAAAATTTAGCCACATTTACACCGACAGATACCAGAGTTTTCCGGCATTCGACTCGACATATATCGAGCAAGTGCGATATCCACTAGACGGGCCGTTAGATTTTCATCGTGTAGCTATATAGTCAAGTTTCATCGCAGACATAATCTTCATTTGGGTTGGCGAAATCCTAACAATATTCGACTTAGTTTTCTTTTGGGAACATGCTCCGGATATCCTAACGTTCATTTCAGTGCGAGTAATAAATTAAAAGGTCGGAATTTCCAAGGTAGATCTCTGGACCGTTTGGTTCGTTTCAGACATTCGTTCATTTCAATAAAAACAAAGTTGTAAAGGAAAAATTGCAGTAACTAAAAGAAGAACAAGAAACACATAGGCTACCACCACATTTGACCTAGACCACAACCACTCAATTCTAATTTCTATCCTTCCATGTCCACGAAATCCACTTTTAGTTTAAAATCTGTCAGCTGCCCGTTTGTTTACTTTTTGATTCCAAGAATTAAACCTACGTCACTATAATTATTACGTCATCAGATATTGTTACACTGGGAGACCTAGTTTATTTATTGGGATGTAAACTGGAAATGGGGTCTTACAAGAATTTACATCGCGGAAAAGGGAAATGACAAAATTTCGGCTTTATTTTCAATTTTCTGAAGCACTCACAATAAATCCCCGATCGAGGATATTTGAGTGCAAAACTGGTCCGATATCGCACGTGAATCTGCCGATTAATGCACGATTTCTCTGGATATCCGCCCGCTTTCTGCTGGTTATACAATGCCAATAACAGACTGAAAACACACATTTTAGGCAATAATGTTTGATATTCTTTCACCTGAAATTGTCATCTGCAACATCTTTGAATTCAGACCACCCTCATATTTGCTAAATTCTAAATTGGTACAATGTATTCTGTATGAATGATTTGTATGATCCCCCAAAAAAATCGGGGGGTGGGGGGGTGGGGGGGGTGGGGGGGTGGGGGGTGGCATATAGTTCTTGCCATGCTGTCAGTCCGTCCATCAAGGGCCATACCTCGGCTACCCTTTGACCAAATTGGATGAAACTTCATATATGAAATCCTTGGAATATTTCCAGCCAACTTCTTTTTCCATTACTAAATTTGGGGCTGGGTCACGGAAAGAGGGGTTTTAATGGAGAAATTAGTTTTCCTCTAATTTCTTTTCATCTAATGGTCATAATTTAATCAAACTTTGTACTTATGTGATAAATGAAATGTTCTACACCTTACACCATTTTCAATCAATGTACAAAAAAGCCTGTCATGGAAAAAGTTCATATTTGTAGTCATAAAATTATTGGCTTTCATTTGAAACAAAATACTGTGACCCTGTTACCTTCACTTTTGACCTATTTAAAAAAAAAAAACATAAACAAGAGGGCCAGAATGCCCCTATATCACTCACCTGAAAGAAGTTTGAGACATGCCCATTTTTTTTTTACAAATCAAAAATTAGTGAACAAATTTTGAAAAGGGTCACTCAAGGAGCATTTTTGCCAAGTTTGGTTCAAATTGGCCCAATGCTTGATTTTTAAAGAGTTTTCTTATGATTTCTCTAAGTCAGATAAGCCATGCCCTGCTACACCCACTTTTTTGTCGAATACAAAATTTGCCAACAAAATTTGAAAAGGGTCACTAAAGGAACATTGTTACAAAGTTTGGTTTAAATTTCTTATGATTTCTCTAAGTCTGATAACCCTGCCCTACCACACCCACATTTTTAGACGAAAATGAAAATTTGTGTACCCATTTGTAAAAAAGTCACTCAAGGAAAATTCTTGCCAAGTTTCGTTCAAATTGGTCCAATGTGTGATTTTTAAAGAATTTTCTTAGGGTTTCTCTGACTTCAAAAAGCCATGCCCTGCCACACCGGCTTTTTCTGACGAATCCAAAATTTGCAAACAAGTTTTAAAAAGAGTCACCAAAAGAACATTTCTGTAAAGTTTGGTTCAAATTGGACCAACTGTTGATTTTTGAAGAATTTTCCTAGGATTTCTCTAAGTCCGATAAGCCACGCGCTGCCACGCCCACATTTTCTGATGAATCAAAAATTTGAGAAATTTTTTTAGAAAAGAGTCACCTAGGGAACATTTCTGCCAAGTCTGGTTAAAATTGGGCCAATGGTTGATTTTTGAAGAATTTTCTTAGGATTTCTCTAAGTCTGATAAGCCACGCCCACATTTTTTGAAGAATCAAAAATTTGCGAACAAGTTTTGAAAAGGGTCACCCAAGGAACATTCCTGCTACGTTTTGTCAAAATTGACCAAATGGTTTAGGAGGAGAATATGTTTAAAGAAATGTGAACGGACAGATGGACATGAGACAGACGACGGACGGTGAGTGACCACAATAGCTCACCATGAGCACTTCATGCTCAGGTGAGCTAAAAACAAGCCTTTCATTGAGCCAAGACTTGATATTGGTTGAGTTAATATCACAACTCAAGTTTTTATTATACGCCCGAAGGGTGGTATTATGTTATGGCCCCGCTCGTCTGTCTGTCCATCCGTCTGTCCGTCCGTCTGTCCGTCTGTCCGTCCGTCCGTTAGCAATTTCTTGTGTGGGCAACTCCTCCTACAGTTTTGATCGGAATTCAATCAAACTTGCCACAATTAATCTCAATGGTGTCTAGTTGTGCATCCCGCTTACAGAATTTAATTAACTCTTTTCGTTCTTGAATTATCTGCCCTTGAATTAAAAAAATGCCCATTTTCTTGTGTGCGCAACTCCTCCTACAGTTTTGATCAGAATTTGATCAAACTTGCCACAATGAATCTCCATGGTGTTTAGTTGTGCATACCGCTTACGGAATTTAGATAACTGTTTTCGTTCTTGAATTATCTGCCCTTGAATTTAAGAAAAAATGCCCATTTTCTCAAAAATGTCCATTTTCTCCTGTGTGCAACTTCTACAGTTTCAACCAGAATTTAATCAAACTAGCCACAATGAATCTCTGGTGTTTTATTGTGCAAACAAAATTTTGATAACTTTTCATGTTTTAATTATCTGCCCTTGAATGGAAAAAATGGCCAATTTTACTGACAAGCCCCTCTCGGGCGTATATGCGCCGCTCTGCGAAGCTCTTGTTTTAGCATTGTAAGGCTGTGGTAGGTGGCGGTCACAAAAAATTAACATGGCTTGATCATATTTTATGAACTATACAAGCACAGTTAGCCATTATAGTCCTTATATCTTGGAAAACTTGACCTTTAGTATGACCTTTTTGAAGTAATCTTCTGTTAAGGTAAGCTAAGTTGTTGGCAGATAACTCATGTTGCATTTAAATAGACAGCTTTTGAAAGTGTAGAAGCAAGAAAAAGGCATCTGGAAATTAAAAGGGAAAATGAAGATTTCCATCATTTTCAACAATCTTTTTTCAATATTTTTATATTAATTCTTTTTGTATTCTGTCCTCTGCAATGCCCTTCAGTTTGGACCAGATTGAAATTTTGCTCTCTGTCATTCTATTCAGAATGGCTTATTTGAACTCAGAAGTGATAAAGATTCCGGTAAAGCTTTGCAAAATTTGCAATGACAAAAAAAGTGAAGAAAAAAAGTTTCTAAAACTAACAAATGATAAATGAAACCTGATAATCTGTAACATCCTGTCAACATAAATGCAGGGAACTAAAACACTTTAAGATTTCAAAATTAGATTCAGATTTTATTCTCCATTTGTAAGTAAATTATCCGTTAATTAAGGCATTCCTTTTCCATAATTATTTCTTTATAATCAATGACATAGGTGTCCAAAACTGATAATCTGAGGTATTCCAAATGACATTTTCTTTGGAATGCTCCTGAACTTTTCGCAGAGTTAATTACCTCGCTGACTCTTAAATTGGTTTAAATTCTACCAATAGTTGCCAAATTTAAAACCAATTTTCTGGGATTACAGAATACGAAATCCCTCGGGGAAGAATGCCTTAGTGTTGCATGCACAAGACTTCAAATTAACATGCATGTTAAATGCTGCACCAAATTGAACAAGAATGCCTGCACATCTGCAATGAGATACAGTTGTCACTTGTTGTGCTGAGGTCACAAATGGCGTCAAATAATTATGCATGTTAAATGGTGCACTAAATGGCAAAATTTAAGACTGCTCAATTGTCAAAGCTGACACAGACAACAAAAGAGATGCTGAAAATGTAATTGTGAAAAACATAGCTCAGAAAATATTGAGGCATAAGGAGAAAATGCTGATTTATCATCAGCATTTTCTTCTTTTGTCTCAATGTTTTCTCAATCTTTTCCAATGAAGGACATCAAAAGCAGATCTTTAAATGCAGCACCAAATTGAACAAGAATGCCTGCACAACTTCAATGAGATACAGTTGTCACTTGTTGTGCTGAGGTCACACATGTCGTCAAACATGCATGTTTAATTATTATAGATGCTGCACAAAATTGAAATACCTATGACTGCTCGATTTTGCTGCCACAGATAACAAGAGAGTTGCTGATAAAGATGTAAATTATGAGAAATATGGCTTAGTAAATATTGAGACAAAAGGAGAAAATGCTGACAATTATCAGCATTTTCTTCTTTGGTCTCAATGTTTTCTTACTCATTTCCATTGAAGGACATCAAAAGCAGGTCTTTAGATGCTGCACCAAATTGAGAGAGAATGCTTGCACAATTAACTGCCATTAGATAATGTAGTTGACTCTTGTTGCACCAGTTCCATCAAAACATTTCAGATAAACAGTCGACACTGGTTATGTCGACATTGGATTAGTCGAATTTCCGCTTAAGTAGAAGTGAAAGTATGACCCCGTCAAAACGTTAAATAAAATTATTTCGAAATAAATATAGCCATTGAAATTTAGTAGGAAAAGGATATAGAAATTGCTCGTTTCTAGTAATTTCTTTCCTTTTCCTACTATATTTCAATTATTAACGCAGTTGATGAGCAACGAAAATGGTCATTATGGCATTCAATTCGAAATTGAACAAAATCGGATGAGTCGAACTCCGGATATATCGAGATAATTTGACGGCCCCTATGACTTCGACACAACGAGTGTCGACTGTATTTTTAGCTCACCTGAGCAACCTGCTCAAGGTGAGCTTTTGTTATCACCCTGTGTCCGGCGTGCGTCATGCGTTGTGCGTTGGTAGTCGTCAACAATTTCTTTAAACATCTTCTCCTCCTTAACCCCCGGGCCAATCCTAACCAAACTTGGCAGAAATGTTCCCTGGGTGACCCTTTTCAAAACTTGTTTTCAAATTTTTGATTCGTCAAAAAATGTGGGCGTGGCAGGGCAGGGCTTATCAGACTTAGAGAAATTGTTAAATAATTCTTCAAAAATCTTCTTCTCATTAACCATTGAGTCAATGTTTACCAAAGTTGGCAGAAATGTTCCTTTGGTGACCCTTTTTATACGCCGACGGAGGCGGACGTATATTGGTGTCATCTTCTCCGTCTGTCCGTCCGTCCATCCGTCCATCCATCCGTCCGTACATACGTCCACTTTTCTAGTCAACACAACTCCTCCTATGTTTCTGGCTGGATCTTCTTGAAACTTGGTCAATGTTATCACCTCAATTGGTAGATGTGCATGAAGGAAGGATTTTATGGTTCGTTGATTTTTGCCTGAGTTATGCCCCTTAAAAACTTAGTCTCTGGGGCTTATTGAAATTGCAGCCTTGTCAACGCAACTCTTCCTAAGTTTCTAGCTGGATCTTAATGAAACTTGGTCAATGTTGTTACCTTAATTGGTAGATGTGCATGAAGTAAGGATTTTATGGTTCATTGATTTTTGCCAGAGTTATGCCCCTTTAAAACTTAGTCTCTGGGGCTTATTGAAATTGCAGCCTTGTCAACGCAACTCCTCCTAAGTTTCTGGCTAGATCTTAATGAAACTTGGTCAATGTTATCACCTCAATTGGTAGATGTGCATGAAGGCAGGATTTTATGGTTCATTGATTTTTGCCAGTTATGCCCCCTTAAAACTTAGTCTCTGGGGCTTATTGAAATTGAAGCCTTGTCAACGCAACTCCTCCTTAGTTTATGGCTTGATCTTATGTGCATGTGGGAAGGATTTTATGGTTCGTTGATTTTTGCCTGAGTTATGCCCCCTTAAAACTTAGTCTCTGGGGCTTATTGAAATTGCAGCCTTGTCAACACAACTTCTTCTAAGATTCTGACTGGATCCTAATGAAACTTGATGGATGTTATTACCTTAATTGGTAGATGTGCATGAAGTAAGGATTTTATGGTTCATTGATTTTTGCCTGAGTTATGCCCCCTTCAATCTTAGTCTCTGGGGCTTAATGATATTTCAGCCTCGTGAACGCAATTCCTTCAGGGTTTTGACTGGATATTTATAAAAACCTTTTTGTGAACACAACTTTTTACAGGTTTTTGTGTGAATATTTATAAATCTTTGTCAATGTCATTTTTTTGTCTCAAGTTTTATAAGTGGCGGCGTATTTTGTGACCAAGGCACTCTTGTTAAAAGTTGTTTTCAAATTTTTGATGCGTCAAAAAATGTGGGTGTGGCAGGGCGGGGCTTATCAGACTTAGAGAAATTGTTAAATAATTCTTCAAAAATCTTCTTCTCATTAACCATTGAAATTGTTAAATAATTCTTCAAAAATCTTCTTCTCATTAGCCATTGAGTCAATTTTTACCAAACTTGGCAGAAATGTTCTTTGGGTTACCCTTTTCAAAACTTGTTTTCAAATTTTTGATTCATCAAAAAATGTGGGCGTGGCACGCCGGGGCTTATCAGACTTAGAGAAATTGTTAAATAATTCTTCAAAAATCTTCTTCTCCTTAACCATTGTGTCAATTTTTACCAAACTTGGCAGAAATGTTCCTTTGGTGACCCTTTTAAAGAATTGTTTTCAAATTTTTGATTCGTCAAAAAATGTGGGCGTGGCAGGGCGGGGCTTATCAGACTAAGAGAAATTGTTAAATAATTCTTTAAAAATCAAATGTTGATCCAATTTGTACCAATCTTGGCTGGAATGTTTCTTGAGTGACTTCCTTTTACTGCTTGTCAATGAATTTTTGATTCGTCAAAAATGTGGGTGTGGCAGGGCTGGGCTTATCAGACTTAGAGAAATTGTTGAATAATTCTTCAAAAATCTTCTTCTTCTTAATCATTGGGTCAATTTTTACCAAAATTGCCAGAAATGTTCCTTGGGTAACCCTTTTCAAAAGATGTTTTCAAATTTTTGATTCGTCAAAAAATGTGGGCGTGGCAGGGCGGGGCTTATCAGACTTTGAGAAATTGTGATATAAGTCTTCAAAAATCATCTTCTCATTAACCATTGAGTCATTTTTTACCAAACTTGGCAGAAATGTTCCTTTGGTGACCTTTTTCAAAATTATTTTCAAATTTTTGATTCATCAAAAAATGTTGGCGTGGCAGGGCAGGCCTTATCAGACTTAGAGAAATTGTTAAATTATAAATAATTCTTTAAAAATCAAATGTTGATCCAATTTGTACCAATCTTGGCTTGAATGTTTCTTTAGTGACTGCCTTTTACTGTGTGTCAATGAATTTTTGATTCGTAAAAAAATGTGGGCGTGGCAGGGCGGGGCTATTCAGACTAAGAGAAATCATAAAAAAAATCTTTAAAAATCAACCATTGGTCAAATTCGAATCAAACTTGGCAGATCTGTTTCTTGAGTGACTGTTTTCAATGTGTTCATGAATTTTTGATTTGTCAAAAAATGTAGGCGTGGCAGGGCGGGGCTATTCAGACTTGGAGAAATCATTAAACAATTCTTTGAAAATTTTCTTCTCCTAAACCTTTGTACCAAATTATACCAAATCATCCAGGAATGTTCAAATTTCTGATTCGTCAAAGATGTGGGCATGGCATGGTAGGACTTATTCGACTAGGAGAAATGATAGGAAAATTCTTAAAAAATCAACTATTGGGCCAATTTGAACCAGGGATGTTGCTTGAGTGTCTCTTTTTAACAATATTATTGTTTGTGAATTTTTTATTTGTTAAAAAAATTGAGTGTGGCAGGGTAGATCTTATCAGACTTCAAAAAATCACAAAGAAATTCTTCAAAAATCAACCTTTGGGCCAATTTAAACCAAGTATAGCAAAATGCTCATTGATTTACTCTTTTTAAACACTTGGTTGTAAATTTTTGATAGGTTAATAAATGTTGATGAGGCAAGGAGGGACTTATCATATTAAGCATATTAATGCTTGTAATGTATCCCCCAGAGAAAATATGGATTGAAATTTCACTGATATTTCAGTGAGATTTCAGTGAAATATCAGTGAAAGAAAGGGGCAAAATAACAATGAAATTTCACCAAAATCTCTGTGAAATTTCACCAAAATTTCAAAGAATTAACAGTGAATTTCATCAAAATTTCAGTGAAATTTCACCAAAATTTCACCAAGGTTCTGTTGAAATTGAAATTATGGATTGAAATTTCAGTGAAATTTCTGTGAAAAATAGTGAAATATCAGTGAAATATCAGTGAAATATAGTGAAATATCAGTGAAATAACAGTGAAAGAAAGGGGCAAAATTTCAGTGTATTTCACCAAAATCTCAGTGAATAATTTCACCAAAATCTCAGTGAATTTTCACCAAAATCTCAGTGAATTTTCACCAAAATTTCAATGAATTAAGGTATAAAGTGCCTAAATAAAAACACCTCTTTTTAGCCATACGAAACGTATCAAATTACACACACTTGTAAATACACTTCACATAAGTTGATTCACCGTGGCAGATTTCAAGATTATGCTTCAAGAAGAAAATAATTTACAAATATCATTTTAGTCTATATTCATATGCAAGGGAGGTAATTTTGAACATTTTTGTCAAATATTTCCATAAATATGCATTAATTCAAAATTCTAAACCGTACAAAATGCTTATGTTTGTATTTGGAATGGAAATGTAACACAGTTTAGGAATTACTGGCACTTTTCAAATTTCGCCGCTGGCTTTTTGGTGCTAATTAGGCCCTTCTTACCTTAACAGTGAATTTCATCAAAATTTCAGTGAAATTAATTATGTTGAAAAGTATCAATATTGACCTTTTTACACATTTAACATCTTATTTAAGATAACAATGACCTATATCTTTAACAATACTACAGTCTAAGATCGAGAACTAGTAGTCACAGTCTAGCAAGTTACTATTTGAAATTTGGATTATAAGTCTTTGGTTTACCAGGCACAATTTCTGTCCTACCCTATCTTATATGGATTGGGTTAGATATAGAAATCAAATTTCTTGTAAAAAGAATTGACAAGGTGTCAAGAGAAACAAGCAGCAGGTGTGTGGGACAGCAGTCCCCCATCGTAAATTAGTCTAAAACAAAGCACAACATTTATTGTGCCCATTATTCCAGAGGTGCGCCCAAAGATTTGTTATGATAATAAAATCTATGTTTACACATGATCATTTCGTAAGCCCTATAAAATTATGTCTAACATGTCGTTAAATTTCAGCTGTGAAGACAAATATGACTATGTCATATACCAAAATCTTTACTAAAGGCAGTTTGAATAATGCCATTAAAGTCACTTATATCTAAACCACGAAAACCAATGACAACTGTAATAATATATGCAATCAGGATGAAATTAGATGGATTACACAAAAGAACACTTCAAAGATAAACTAAAGATGTAATTCTTTGTTTATACTTACACTGGCTTTTGCTTAAACATCAATAATGCCTGAAAATACTTTGAACAATTCAAATTCTCTGCCACATGGTTGAAATCACCAAAGCGCTCCAAATCTACTTCCAACTATGTGCCCGAGATGTTGCGATTGTAAAAAGGATTTTACTGAAATTTCGTTGAAATTTCGCTGAAATTTCGCTGAAATTTCACTGAAATGCAAGTCTCAAACAAGAAAAAAAAATCACTGAAATATCAGAATTTTAATTTCTTTAGCCCTATAAAATTATGTCTAACATGTCCTTAGAATTCAGCTGTGAAAACAGATATGACTATGTCATTTAACACAATCTTTACAAAAGGCAGTTTATTGAATAATGCCATTAAAGTCACTTATATCTAAACCACGAAAACCAATGACAACTGTAATAATATATGCAATCAGGATGAAATTAAATGGATTACACAAAGAACACTTCAAAGATAAACTAAAGATGTAATTCTTTGTTTATACGAGGGTTGTCCGGAAAGTTCGTGGACACTGTTTAATATATAAAAATGAGAAAAGAAGATCTTATAACACACATATGGTGTCATTAAACAATATCTTAGAGACAACATTTCAAAATTTGAACAAAATCTCTCCATTTTTAACAGAATTACATCTATTTTTGTGAAGAAGGTTGATGCACCCTGGAGCACGTCATGACGTTACGACGTTCATGCGACGTAGAAATAACTTTGTCAAGAAGACTTGTGCTGCTTTATTTTCTTCAGAAAGCATTCTAAGCGCCCTCGTGCACACACTGTTTTTATTTTCAAATGTTTTGTCAGGATTTCGTTAACAATTGTTTTTGACAGTTCACATTTTTCCTCCGATATATCTTACCGTATTTTGCCTATCGTCATTCACGACGTCACTCACCAAATTAACATTTCTATCTGTTATAACACTCGATCTTTTAGACCTAGAATCAGTTATTGCTTCTCCAAAAACGTTTGTGACATTTGCAAACGATATAATACTGCGCACATGGTCTCTTCGTAGATGGGTTGACGAATTCCCTGGTCTTTGCAGGCGCTTTCTTAGTTCCTCGCAAAATTTTACAAGAACGCGCTGCTCCACCCAAACGTCCGACGTCGTCATTTTTGATAGATTTCCATCCATATCAAGCTTCTTTAAATCATCCTCAAATGTCAATTTTTAACGCGACAACATTAAAATCAAAACAATATGGATTCGGAATGTTAGGTCACATTTTTCATACATTTATTATTATATTTCCCGCCAATTTCATACGTTAAATCACTTATTAAAAACCAGACATGGGTAGCCAAAAAGCTCAAAATTTGACGTGCTCCGGGTACCCCTATGTAGGGTCATATTAGGTCCTATTGCAAATTAATTGCAAATTACATTTATTTCTTTTTGCTGGAAAAGTACTTGATAGATGTTTAGCTTTCATTTGATAAAGATATTTTCACAAACAAAGTATTATAAAGCAAAATAAATTGTGTGTCCACGAACTTTCAGGACAACCCTCGTACTTACACTGGTTTTTGCTTAAACATCAATAATGCCTGAAAATACTTTGAACAATTCAAATTCTCTGCCACATGGTTGAAATCACCAAAGTGCTCCAAATCTACTTCCAACTATGTGCCCGAGATGTTGCGATTGCAAAAGAATTTTACTGAAATTTCGTTGAAATTTCACTGAAATTTCATTGAAATTTCATTGAAATTCAAGTCTAATACAAGAAGAAAAATTCACTGAAATATCAGAATTTTTCGTCAAAAGTTCACTGAAATTTCACTGAAATTTAGTCATTTTGCTGAGATTCAGCGATATTTAAGCATTTCACTAAAATTTCACTGAAATTTGGTGAAATTTCAGTGAAATTTCAATTACATTTTCACTGGGGTCATTCTGATGTTTCAAAATTTAATTGTAAAAGTTTAATCTTGATTATAAAAATCAAACTTGAACAGCACTTGATATTCAATATTAAAGATGTAAGCAAAATTTAATGCTACTACATGCAATATGATTGAAAACTAATTGACTTCATTGCATTCATTGGAAATTAAGAAACTTTATTTACAATAATTTGATACAACATATATATTTGTTTACAACAAAATTTATATCGTACACAATCAAATACACAAAGACATCAGGTGAGCGATATCAGTGCCTTTCAGGCACTCTTGTTGTCTTATACTGATCAACGTCTTACGACATGTTTAGGGCAATAACAGAGTATCACAAATCAATCAAAACCAACATAATGGGATTCCTGTTTTAACCATTTCATAGGACATTTGTGAGACAAATATATGTCTTAAATGTATAAATTGAACTGGTCCCAGTATTTTCTTCTTTTGCCTCAATGTTTTTTTTTTAACTTTTCATAAATTGTCTGCAAAATGTTGTTTGTGAAAGGGTTATATGCATGCTGCACAAAATTGAGGCAGTCCGGAATGCCTCCAAAAATGAAATGAGATAGTAAATTCTAGATTATCAATGACATGTGTGGCTGTAATTTTTGTATAAGGGTATCTCAATGATGACCTTGACCTTGATTATTTTCCAAATGGCAGAATTTAAAACTCTTTGAAATTGGATAATGAATCTGGATGTCTGTCCGTCTGTCCGTCCATCTGTCTGTCCGAAAACTTAACATTTATTGCCTTTTCTCCGAAAGTATTTGACATACAAAGCTAAAATTTGGTATGCAACTTCCTTTCAATGATATCTTTCTGTTCCATGCAATTTGACCTTCCACAAGGTCATCTGTCAACCCTAATCAAACCTTTACACGAAAACTTAACATTTTAGTAAAATGGCGATTTCAGGGGCTTTGGTGTTTCACAAACACATCTTATTCTTTTCCAGATCTTGGCGTTGTTTATTCAGCAGTTGTTTAACATTGTGGGGGAAAAAGAAGCTGCAGGTATTATGGAAAACTCCCGCCCGGTAAAGAGAATGAAATGCCAGGTTGCATATTTGGACAATAAGGTAATCAACCCTCCCCAAATGGCAAAATTTTAGACTGGTCCAATTTGAAAAGCGCTGCAGGTTTATATAATGGATGCATGTATGTGTAATCTAGCCAAGAAAATATTGAGACAAAAGGAGAAAATGCTGATTATCAGCATTTTCTTCTTTTGTCTAAATGTGTTCCCAAGCCTTTTCTACTAGGGTCGTAAAACCAGGAAAGGGTTAACCCTTCCCCAATGGCAAAATTTTAGACTGGTCCAAATTCATGAATATTGCAGAAGACAAAGTCTGTAAGTGAATGAAATATTGTACACCATTTGGTCTTTCTGAACAGACAACACTATTTGAAATGTAGAAATTGCTTATCAAAAGCAATTTCTCAATTTTTATGCTCCCCGAAAAAATTTCGGGGGAGCATATAGTCGCCACGCTGTCCGTCCGTCCGTGCGTCCGTCCGTGTGTCCGTCCGTGTGTCCGTCCGTGTGTCCGTCCGTCCACAGCCATATCTCAGCAACCCTTGGAACAAATTCAATGAAACTTCACATGTGAACTCCCTGGGTCAATACCTAGGGACCTTTTTCTCCGTTTGTAAATTTAAGGCTGCGTCATGGAAAAAGGGGCCTTAGTGTAAAAATTAGTTTTTCTCTTATTTCTCTTCATCTAATGGGCAGAATTTAATGAAATTTTGTGCTCATGTAATAAATAGGATGTTCTAGACCATATTCTATAAATAATGTGTGTACAAAAAAGCTGTCATGGGAAAAGGGGGCTTAATGTATGATAGTTTTCATTTTGTGACAAACACTTATTCGGGGAGCATAATCCGTCTGTGACGGCTCTTGTCTACCATGTTTTCCAAAGCATCTACATAGCAGGGTGGCAAAATTAGTGCCAATTTGTAGTAATGGTAATGGTAATATTTAAATCTGCCCCAAATGTCAAATATTTTGATTGTCCAAAATTGTATGGTTTTGCAGACATTTTTTTTTTCAAAATGGGTTTTGATAAATATAGAAAGTACAAAACAAAAAATGGAGACAACAGCAGAAAATGCTGGTTAATTTTTCAGCATTTTCTTCTTTTGCCTTAATGATTTCCCATGCTTAACCCCTTTCCCACACATTGACGCTTTTGGACGCCCCACAAAATAAAGGCTTTGGAAAACATTGTGGAAAATGAAGAAATTGCTTATGACAAGCAATTTCTTCATTTACCACAAAGTTTTCTATGTAAAAAGACCAAAAAATTCAAAATTTTACTCACTTGAAATTGTTGTCTGCAACAGCTTTGAATTTGGACTAGTCTAAAAAATGCAGTTTGGTAATGGTAACCCTTTCCTAAATGGCAAAATTTTAGACTGGTATAAATTCTAAAATGTTGCAGACGACAATTTTAATTAAGCGAAGGAAATGTTACATCAGCATTTTTGTCTTTTGCCACAATGTTTTCCCATGCTTAATCTCTGCATTGAATTTGATCCTCCAAGTTGGACCACACATCCTGCTGTAACATGTATGTATGAAAGATGATACAATTTTGCTTTTATAGTAGAACTCAGCTTTTCATTGAAAACCTTGTGATTGAGACTTCGGAAAACATTTAGGCAAAAGAAGAAAGTGCTGATAATCAGCACTTTCTCCTTTTGCCTAAATATTTTCTCAGCTAATTTGTACTCAATTCCTGTCTCTATAAATATCTGTTTTGTCGTCTGTAGCAGCTTTCAAATTGGACCATCCCAAAATTTTGTCGTTTTGGAAAGGGTTAAAAGAAGCTGCAGTTACAAGGCTTTTTGCAGAAAGTGATGATTAAAGAGACATAAAAGAAATTTAACCCTTTCCCAAACAAGACCTGGTTTTGACGTCGCCGATATAAATGGCTTGGGAAAATATTGAGACAAAAGAAGAAACTGCTGATAACCAGCAGTTTCTCCTTTTGTCTCAATATTTTCTATGTCATATTCTACACAAATTCTATCTTTAATAACATCCATTTTGTCACTGGTGACAGTTTTTGAAGTGGATCGCCCTAAATAATTGCTGTTTGGGAAAGGGTTAAAGTATTAGATTCAAATATTTATTGAAAATATAGTTATCAAAAATTAATGTTAAAATTTTTTAAAGAAGGTATAATGTACTCTATAAATATATCTAGATTTTCTCATGGAAATATTTCTTAAAGCTCAATTAATTTCACATTTTAAAATTTGCAGTTAAGGATGTCATAGCGTTTTTGTCTTTGCAGATAGCATTACTACAATTGCATATTTTTCTGCATTCCTATTCATTATCATAATAGAAAAAATAATTCTTACTGATATTTTGATAGATGAAACGAGGTTAACTCGACCATAGAGTTTTCTAAGGAAAATTTTTGTTTTTTATTCTGATAATGAAAGTTTTTTAAAAGACAAAAAAAACAAAGTTTTGATCTTTGTAATACAATAAGATCAGAAAGCAGTGACATTTCGATAAATACCGTACAATGATATAGTCGGCTGCGTTCGAAAATGTCGTAACTACAGCTGAAATAAGCTGTAGTTACGGCATTTTCGAACGTAGCTGTCGATAGGCTATCTATGCTTTCGTTCATTTGTTACAGATGAAATCAGCAGGAATCTGAAAAAAGGGCCTTTATGGTTTTTGAAACCACCATGGATCAAGATCAGCCTGCATAAACATGGAGTCTGATCAAGATCCATATTATTCATATTAAGTCCATCTATATGGTCTTTTTAGACCAACATGGATTCAGAACAGTCTGATCAAGATCCATGCTTTCCAATATCTAATAGTTTCTTTATGGCATGTGAAAACTGTCAAATAGCAGTATGGGTTATTGCCAGATTGCCTTTAATGGCACAATCTAATCTGGACCCATGTTGGTCTAAAATGTGATTTGGAAATGCCGAAACTACAGCTTGAATAAGCTGTTACATCATTTTCGAGCATAAATATATAATGTAAAACTTATCCGATTATAACAATGAGATGGGAAGTTTTCTTACAAAGTCGTTAAATTCTGGTGTTAAATGACTGACAAGCAGAAAATAGTTGCATCGGCTGTCTGAAGATGGACTGATATATCCTCACTTTTCAATAAAAACTCTTAAACGCAACTTAAAACATGTTGCAGTTACAAGGTTTTCGATGAAAAGTAGCGATATGCTGATTATGATTTGATGTTTATAATATGAATATCTATGTACATGTAACATCTTTAGGTTAACCCGGCGGCCATTACCTCACATTGACGCGTTTTGATGTCTTACAAGATAAAAGCTTTTGAAAACATTGTAGCACATGAAATAATTGCTTATGATAAGCAATTTCTTCATTTTCCACAATGTTTTCTACCCTGAATGACTAAATGATTTAGAATTTCATTCCTTGAAGTTAATTGTCATCTGCAATGTCTTTGAAATTGAACAATTCTGAAATGTTGCCATCTGGTAATGGATTAATTTTTGGTGTTAAATACTGACAAGAGAAAAATAGTTGCAATGTCTGTATATAAATGGAAATGATATATCGTCGGTGTAAATGCAAACCTTAATTGTATGTCGATTCTTGCGATTTTCAAAGAACAAACTTGTGTGCCCAGTTACAGACAATTCTTGCAGGTTTTGAGATATTTTTAACTGATCAGTATTGATGACAAATCATCTTTGAACAATATTTCCAAATTTCAAGTAAAACATTTCAGTTTGGGAAAAGTAATATTACACCTTTTTCCCTCCCCTTTGAAATTTTCCATAAACGAGATATGAGATTTTGCATTTAAAACGACAATATTATGCTGATTATAATTTGATGTTTATAATAATACGACTTGTCTATGTACTGGTAACATCTTTAGGAAATACCAGATGACAAAATGTTCTCCAAATTATGAGTGTGGAGAGCCTGGGTAAAAAATATCAATAATTTGGCAATCAAATTAATCTCAAATTATAGAAAATGAAGGCATTGAAGTTTTAACATTGATAATGTTGAATTGAGTGATTTTATTAAAAAAAAAATTCAATTTTGCCTGGTTATAACTGTTTTAGTCATATATTTAATTTACCTGATGATTTACAAGGGTTAGTAATCCATGACAATTTATTTTATTCTTTATAGCCACAAAAACCGTAAGGTTGGCACAAAAACATCAGGGTCGGTCTTGTTAGAAGAAAAACAGTTAACTTTTTTACGCCACTTGATTAAACAAGCTGCAGTTACGAGGTCTTTCTTGATAAGCATCGATTTGTTGCATAGGCAAAACACTGCTACTTCAGTATATAAATGTTTGCTATGTTCGAAAATGACATAACTACAATTGTAATTATCATATTTTTGAACATATCCAAGAATATGTGAAATATTTTAAACCTTTTCCCAAAGTGGCAAAAGTTCACATGTCAGAAGTGTCCCAAATACTCAAATAAAAAGTATTATACATAAGTTTCATTAAATTCCTGCCAAATGTTTGATCACTGTAATAAATTCTTAACTGATTCGGGGATATAAATATAAAATTACTATGAATTTGCTTTGAGACAATCACAAACTCCAAAAAATTTCACAGATAAGAGAAAGAAAAATACTGGTCAAAATTCTTTCTTTAATATATATGAATCTAATTAATATGTGGACTTTGATAAAAGTTTTAAGCCGAATTCCAAGAATCCATGCGTTTATAAATTTGTGGCGATTCTTGGTATTCATGATCATAAGTGTAATAGCCCCATTCACACATAATGGACACATTTGATGCCTCACAAGATTAAAACTGTGGAAAACATTGTGGGAAATGAAGAAATTGCTTGGGACAAGCAATTTCTTCAATTCACACAATGTTTTTATCCCAAAATACAAAGATTTTCAAAATTTCACCAACTTAAAATTGTCAACTCGCGCATCACCTTTAAAATTGGAACGGTCCAAAATTTTGCCATCTTTTGGACATTATAGTAAGAAAGATACATTGTACAAAAACTGTGGAAGTAAGATAACAAGCTGTTCCAATATGCTACAAAGCATTGTGATTTTGCTACAGTTTTTTGCATAGAAACTATCCTTCACGAAATAGGAAAACAGGAATATTAAATATTCTTAAAGATTAACTAATAATAATTCAACTTATTCAATTCAATCGATCCTTTTGAATGGAAATTCAAATTTTCTCACCCGCTCTTTGCAACATGCTGTTAGCTGATTAACAAAAAAAAAATTTAAATCTGGACATTTGAAAATCCATTATTCTTTCAAGCGTCAAAAGCGTTTATAAAGTTACATCTGCCGTTAACAATAGTTATACGATAGTTATAACGACGCAAAAACTTATAATCTACCATCTACAATTGTGCACAGCCTGTGAAATAATTTTTGCCAAGCCTTCATACGGCTTGTGAGACATTACCATGACAAAATTGTAGACTGAATTTCATGTAAATGAATTTTAACCCTTTCCCAAATGCCAAAATTTTAAGGTGATTCACTTCAAAAACTGCCAAAAATGACAAAATGAAAGTTATTTAAGATACAATTTGTGAAAAATATGGCAAAGAAAATATTGACACAAAAGGAGAAACTGCTGGTTACCTCAGCAGTTTCTTCTTTTGTTTCAATGTTTTCACAAGCCTTTTCCATTGGGGACGTCAAAACCAGGTCTTGTTTGGGAAAGGTTAAAATGTTAGGTCTGCTTTGGTATAGAAAATTGTGAAAAATGAAGAAATTGCTTGTCACAATGTTTTCCAAAGCCTTGCTTTTATGGGGCGCAAAAAAGCATCATAACATATGAATGGGTTCAAGCCCAGGTACCCCCTATTGCCCAGCGTTTGCTCCATTTAGGGTCAACTATGCACATTTGTGCTATTGGCTTGGCTTCAAATTCAAGATGCCTCATTTTGTCACAAAACTCAATTAAGATACCTTTTCAAGGCTTTTCAACAAAAACCTGGTAACTACAGCTTTGTTTTAAGCTGCAGTTACGAGGTTTTGTTAAAAGTTACATTATGCAGTTTCCCCATCACATTAAGAAGAAAGCAGGAATTATTATGAGGTGATACAAATTCTCTCTTTACTGCAAATGAAAGAAGAAAAGCTGAGAAAGACGAAAAATGGTTTGTGTTGAATGATTTATCGGAGTCAGAACTGCAGCAATTGTTAGCTTTATGGTGTGATGTAATAACCGTGAAATCAAGCAAAATAGTTCCCTACTTTTATTTCCTTGGCTCTAATTATGATACCCTTAAGCATTGATTTCCCCTTTTAAAATGCTTTTACAAACAAAACCTGATTTTTACGTCCCTAACAGAAAAAAAAATCGTGAAAAAAATGAAACAAAATAAGAAAATGCTGATCTGCAGCATTTTCTCTTTTTGTCTCAAAATTTTACATGCTGTTACATATACATGTACATATCTTTTGTACTTTCGACTTGAATTATTTTGTGGTCTGCGACAGTTTAATCATTTCCAATTTGGGCAATCTAACATTTTGCTGTTTGGAAATCAAAGGTTATAAAAGGAGCTGCTGACAGCTAAACAAAATACAAGTATTTTGTCTTGTGGCTTTGAAAGTTCGCAGGTATCTTTGACTTTTACTGCTTAAAATACTTATGCAGCTTAAATATGGCCAAATCAAAAGTGATTAACTGAAGATGTAATAAATTAATCTTTGTTAACCCATTACCAAACAATGACTCTTTTTGACTCCCTACAAGATAATGGCTTTAAAAACATAGTGGAAAATGAAGAAATTGCTTGTAACAAGCAATTTCTTCATTTCCCACAATTTTTTCTACCCAGAAAGATCAAAGAATGCAAAATTTCATTCTATTCATATTTTCGTCTGCAGCATCTTTAAATTTTGACAAGTCCAAAATTTTGCAGTTTGGTAATGGGTTAAATATATATATACAGTCAATCTTGCTCAAGCGACCACGTGCATTAAGCGACTTTTTGCTTGAAGCGACCACTCTCGGGTCCTCCCAATGAAATTCTTTCTATAAATTGTTGTATTAAGCGTTTTCCCCCAACGCGACCAGCGACCGGCATTTTTGGATCCCTCAAACAATAAGATGATACTTTAAGCGACCGTTCCACATTACAGATAATTTGTAAAAGGTGTCAAACACATGTACTTGATATGAACGCTGTGAAATTTGCCCAATTAAGGACAGTTTAGTCACCTGTGAATTCAATCAAAACTGTAAACAATACGACTCGACGCTGACCAATGGGGCTTCACGAAAGAAAAAATCTTAAACCAATGAAATCGCATGTGGCTAATTGTTGGTGTACCAGTTTGTTTGTTGAGCATTTTGGAATGCCCTAATTCATTTCGAACAATGTTCCCATCATAACCTCTTCACACACTAATCTGAATTTACGAGTAAGTTTTCATTGCAAATTCCATGAAATCAAGTTTCATCATAAAGTTTTAACTTTGCTAGACTAAGTGTGTATTATTGACCTCTCTGAAGTAAAATACTTTTTTGTTCTATTAAATTCACATGTACAAACAAAACCAAGTCTAACACTTCAAATATAAACAAAGGGAAATCACTATGTCATAGCAAAAATCTTCGATGTTGAACAGAACTGCAGAAATATAACACTGTATGTGATCAATCCCCACTTGTGTTTTCACAAATTGATTAAATCAAAGACTTTTTCCCTATATCAACGGCAGATTTACATTGATCGATCATAGCCTTTCTAAATTGAATATTTTTTGGAAAAAAATAACTTGCATGAAAAGTTAGATTTTGTATTCAGCGACCGTTTTATTAAGCGCCCACTTTTGGGATTCCCCCAGGGTGGTCGCTTAAAACAAGATTGACTGTATATATATATATTTAGACTAATTGTAAAATTCCAAAGTGTTCTTGGAGTTATACGAGTCCATTTACAATATTATTATTAGAAACATAGCAAGCCTGAGATATCAACTCACTGCAACTTGAAGAGTTAATGAGTTAAAGATGCCGAGTCTGGATTTCTGTACATGTTTTAGTGTGTCTTGAATGTAGAAGAGAACAACATGGATCTTGATCAGACTGTGCGAATGCACAGGCTGATCTAGATCCAAGTTGGTCTCAAATTCCCAAAAAGGCTTCATAATTTATTTTATATTTACAATCCTTACATCACTGTCACTTTAGGGATTTTGCATGTGCTTTTGTTTGTTTCCAAAATGGTCTTTCATCCCATGACACATTTGTAATTTGTCAAAGAAAAAGGAACTTTCAAGATGGGGTGAGAGAGGGAGGTGGGACTAAATTTCTAATGTCAAGTCCCTGCACTTTGAAGAGTTAATGAGTAAAAGATGGACCGTCTGGGATTCTGCATATGTTAGAGTCTGTCTAGAGTTTGTCTCGGTGGATGAAAAATGAACTGTCATATTGAGCCAAATGGGGCAATTTCAGAGAGTGGGAGGGAGTTTATAGTTGTGTATGTCTAGTTCCTGCAACTTGAAGAGTAAATGAGTAAAAGATGTTGTCTCTGGTATACTGCTGGCCTTGAAATCTGTCTAGAATCTAGAACTTGATATATTTGAGCAAAAGGGACATTCTAGGATTTCAAAGGAGGCTAGTAGGCACTTGTAACTTAAGTCCTTACAATTTGAAGATGATAAGATTTGCACCAGAAAATGAAAAGTATTATTAAAATGGTAATGGAAATAGAAAGTTAGTAAATTTTGTCATAGGAAACAGTGGAGGGGGAAAATATATGCGCCCACAATTGAAAGGCATGTGTGCTTCTTAAGGTAAGAAGGGCCTAATTAGCGTCAAAAAACCATCAGCGAAATTTGAAAAGTGCCATTAATTCCTAAACTGTGTTACATTTCTATTCCAAATACAAACATAAACATTTTGTACGGTTTAGAATTTTGAATTAATGCATATTTATGGAAATATTTGACAAAAATGTTCAAAATTACCTCCCTTGCATATGAATATAGAGTAAAATAGTATTTGTAAATTATTTTCTTCTTGAAGCATAATCTTGAAATCTGGCACGGTGAATCAACTTATGTGAAGTGTATTTACAAGTGTGTGTAATTTGATACATTTCGTATGGCTAGAAAGTGGTGTTTTTAATTAGGCACTTTATACCTTAACCCTTATCATGCTGAATTAATTTTGACTAGTACACCTCCGTACCACTGAATTAATTCACTGTGCACAGCGTATAAATGGGGTGCACCTATTCCGACACTATAAATTGAATATATGAGGCATTTTAGCAATATAAACCCTATGTTTTTGAAAGAAGACTACATACCGTGTAGGATCATCGAGAATTTCATGTTGTTGATTCACTTTGACCCACTTAAATTGCATCATAACAAATCCGTTGTCAATCAAGCCCGACCCACTAAAAGTGACAGTTGGTTCGTTCCGCTATCGGGGCGATTTTTCCATCGGTAATTAACACATAAAGTCCAAATCTACGATATTTTGTTCCAAATATATTTCTAAACATCACTACTATAGTCACTTTCCGTTTAAAAGTCACTATCATCAAAAATTCACGCACAACTTCATCAACATGCTTGCCTTCTGACCGCCGCCATTTTGGATTAGGGTTTTCCCAATTTCACTCTTGAATATTCAGTGCATCATTATATGACGTCTAAGGCTTTTGGTTGGCTGATATTTTTACAGAATTGACCTTCACTGAGAGTGTCCTACTAAATATAGCTCAAAACTTGCATAAAACGTGATCAGTTCGTGAATACGAGGCTCATATTGGGGGAATCCCTTTAGCGCGACCTAGAGTCGCGCTTAGCGGTGGCGAATGGGGTAGGGCAGCGCGACCTGTGGTCGCGCTTAGCATGATAAGGGTTAAATTGTTTCTTCCTTCCCTCTATCTGTCTCTCATAAACTGCAGAATGGTTGTTGAAGAATGTAGAAAGTAATTATGGTGGGGATATTTATGTTTTGTGGTAATTGATATGATCATGTACAAGTTGTCAGTTATACAGTCTGTCTGTGTGTCTGTCTGTGTGTCTGTCTCTGTGTGTGTCTGTCTGTCTGTCTGTGTGTCTGTCTGTGTGTCTGTCTGTCTGTCTGCCTGTGTGTCTGTCTGTCCTTCCTTCCCTTCTGTCTGTCTCTCATAAACTGCAGAATGGTTGTGAAGAATACAGAAAGTAATTATGGCTGGGATATTTATGTTTTGTGGTAATTGATATCATCATGTAGGAGTTGTCAGTTAAACATTCTGTCTGTGTGTGTGTGTCTGTCTGTCTGTCTGTGTGTCTGTCTGCCTGTTTGTCTGTGTGTGTGTCTGTCTGTCTGTCTGTCTGTGTGTGTCTGTCTGTCTGTCTGTCTGTCTGTGTGTGTGTCTGTGTGTCTGTCTGTGTGTATGTCTGTCCATGTGTCTGTCTGTGTGTCTGTCTGTCTGTCTGCCTGTGTGTGTGTGTGTGTGTCTGTCTGTATGTCTGTCTGTCTGTGTGTCTGTGTGTCTGTCCTTCCTTCCCCTCTGTCTGTCTCTCATGAACTGTAGATTGGTTGTGAAGAATACAGAAAGTAATTATGGCTGGGATATTTATGTTTTGTGGTAATTGATATGATCATGTACGAGTTGTCAGTTATACAGTCTGTCTGTGTGTGTGTGTGTCTGTCTGTCTGTCCTTCCTTCCTTCCCCTCTCTCTGTCTCTCAAAAACTGCAGAATGCTTGTGAAGAATACAGAAAGTAATTATGGTGGGGATATTTATGTTTTGTGGTAATTGATATGATCATGTACGAGTTGTCAGTTATACAGTCTGTTTAGATGACTGACAGATAGGGGAAAATATACAACACCGACTTACGCTCTGGATAAAACCAGGAAAAATTAAGTAGGCATGATTGGAAATCCTTGATGGAAAAGAAGAAAATGCTGATAATCAGCATTTTCTTCTTTTCCTTCAAGGATTTCTGTTTTTTAGATTATAACTTTTCTGTTTTTAGAAGTTTTTTTATGTCTGTCTGTTTAGATGACTGACAGATAGAGGAAAATACACAACACTGACTGACGCCCCAGTTATCATGAGTGCAGAAAAGAGACTAGAATTAGTTTGTTCGGCTGATTGGGGTGCAACGCCTCTTTCAACAGTTATGGTCATATCCTGGCGACTGGAGCATCTAACAGTTACTGTGCTTTCCTAGTTTTTCTCTTGCCCATACTGCAATATTCAATCTGAGCCTCCAATTGCTCCATCACATAGATGATTAACACCCATTGGTGGGAGAAAAATGAATTTTGTCAAATGTCAGAATTAATGGATACTGGCTGAGCCAGGGTTAGAACCAGCAACCTCTGGATTAACCCTTTCCCAAACCCTAGTTTTGACGTCCCTAGAAGAAATGGCTTGGGAAAAAATTGAAACAAAAGAAGAAACTGCTGACAACCAGCAGTTTCTCCTTTTGCCTCAATATTTTCTGTGCCATATTTTACACAAATCCTATTTCAATTAACATCCATTTTGTCACATGTGGCAGTTTTTGAAGTGGATCACCCTAAAATTTTGTCGTTTGGGAAAGGGTTAAAAGTCTCTGCAGTTACTGACTGAACTATCCGGGTTTTGAAGACTAAAATTGGCTAATAAGTTTTTGTGTAAATGAAAATAGACAATTGGCTCAATGGTACAGACATGATTTGATGCTGCATCCAACTACTTTCCAGTCATAATTGTGGTGGCTGGTGTACCTAACCATTTGTTATTTCTATCAATAGTCCAATCTGGACCACCAGCTGCTCACCTCCCTGAACAGTTCATTCATTGATTGGTTAACCGTTTCCCAAACGGCAAAATTTTAGTGGGTCCCAATTCTAAATCTACTAAAGACCCCAAAATAGATGTTGATTAAGGTTAAATTTGTGTAAAATATAGCTTAAAAAACATTGAGGCAAAAGGAGAAACTGCTGGTTATCAGCAGTTTCTTCTTTTATCTCGATGTTTTCCAAAGCCATTTCTATTTAACGTCAAAACCAGGTCTTGTTTGGGAAAGGGTTAAAGACAATTGACTATTGACAAATGTCTGAATAAATATTGCGTCCAAAATTGGGTTCAAACCCAAGAGCCCTGGATGGAAAGATTTTGATGTTAAATCGGAAATGAAGAAAACACTTCTCTGCAGCGACTGAATTTGAAAACTTGTCTAGAAATAGCTGGCCAGCTGTCTGTCTGAAACTGAATGAAAATTCTTAGTTTCATAGGCATTTTTGTTTTACAAACACATCTTGTATTAAGTTTTTCTTGTTAGCTCGATTTTTCGAAGAAAATGATAGCTTATACTGTCACCCGGGCGTTGGCGTTGGCGTCGGCGTTGGCGTCGGCGTTGCAACAAAGGTTAAAATTTTTTCAAACATCAATAACTTCCATACTATCAAAGGGATTCAACCCAAACTTGGAATACTTATTCACCATCACACCCTCTACCTTACTATCATGACCCTAGCTCCACTATATTTGGAGTTATGCTCCCTTTATACTAAGCAACTTAGAAAGTCAAGCGTGCTGTCTTCGGACAGCTCTTGCCTGCAAATTTTTTGAAATGGTAATGTCAAAAAAGTGTTAATGAAATTAAAAGAATAATTAGGGACCAAAAGGACTGATGTAATGTGAAGATGGTTTTGTATAGGAGGCTTGAAAATTTGTGACTGGTTTCCCAGTCAAATAACAAATAATGCTTGCCTTTTGATGTTTCTATTTGAAAAAAAAAATTGACAAAACATAGAACGAAAAGAAGACGATGCATTGTCTTTATTTCCATAAATGTTATCTATATACCAAAATGTCTAATATAACCTGGAACATTTTGTAGTTGGTAGCTGGAAAATTTCTGTTTAATACCTTCTCTATTTCAGCTGATCTCTCACAGATGTAAACTTTCTGCAAATGAGAACTCTGCCATCTAACGAAGGCCGTCTTACGCAGTCGGCCGTCTTAGGAAGTCGGTTTTGAAAAAACATCCCTGTATAAAGAGATAGTTGTAACTCTTTTGTTATATTTAAAAAAGCTTTTCTGTGGGTTAGAAGTTTATAGTGTTACATGCATTTTGTAGTAGGGGTAGTTATTAGAATTAATAAATTGCTGTTTTTCCTCAAAAACCTTGTAACTATACTTCTTTAAAGCTGTGGTTACAGGGTTTTTGTTGAAAAGGGACAAATTATTTTTTTTCTGCGAAAATTCATTAGAGCTAATAGTTCAAGCAAAAACTAATAAAAAAGAAAAGAAAGTCTTATTTTGAACACAAGAAAGTTTTGTTTCATTGATTGTTAAAATTTGCAAAACTCTTGTAAATGCAGATGAAATTTATATGTATTTACAATGGTTTGTCATTTAACTTTTTGGAACATATTTTTTGTCACATTGTATTTAAGACAAAGTTATAAAGTTGGTTTGGATTTTTCTTTTGACACGATTTTGTGCATAATACATTATAATTGCTGCTTTTCAATGAAAACCTTGTAACTGCAGCATATAACAAGCTGCAGTTTTGAGGTTTTGCGTTGAAAAGTGAGGATATAGATCTATCTACATACAGCTGTTTAGAAGAAGCAAAATTTTAAATAAATAAAAAAAATGAAACAAAATTATTGCATTATCAGATTATTGTATGAAATATAACACAAAGTCAGTTTTTTGTGCAAAACTGCAAAATAGTTGCGAATTACTTGAATTACTTTACAGCTTAACGGTTGAATTGCATAAATAGACAAAAATAAATTCAAGTTTTGTCAGTTTTAAATAGGGATGTATATAAAGACGTTGAAAATATTGAAACTTAGCGATGTAATTAATCTCGTTTTTGACTGAATGTTGTTACATTTTGATGAATTTACATAAAATGCATTAAGGATTTTAGTTTTATAGTGTTGCACAAAGTGGTGCACCCTTTTTTCGCTTTCCCTTTTATTTTGTGAATTTTTTCATTCATCCAGTTGTGTTTTTTCATTTTTTACTATCAAGTGTGGGACTTAATTAATTTGTGACTTCAGCATGGAAATAATTGGTAAGTTAATTCTTAGTTTTTTGCTAACTTAGTTTTTAACATTTTAGTTTTGTATGACTTGCTTTCACCAGCAGTGATCTCTAATAACTCTTTCCCAAATGACAAACTTTTAGAGTGGTGCAATTTTTAAAGCGATTAAGGAAGAAAATAGTGAATGTTGATGAAGAAAGGATTATGTGTTATATATAATTAACACAGAACATATTGGGACAAAATGAGAAAATGATGGCCATATGCAGCATTTTCTTCTTTTGTCTCAATGTTTTTCCAAGCCTTTTCTTTTAGGGATGACAAAATGAAGTCTTATTTGGAACAATTAAATTCCTTGTTTTGATACTTCAAGAAAAAAAGCTTTCAACCCTTACCCAAACAAGAGGTATGGTTTTGTATTATGATAGAAAAGGCTTCACAAAACATGAAAGCAAAAGAAGAAAATACTGATAACCAGAATTTTTCCTCCTTTTGCCCATAATATTTTCTTCTTGTTATACTGTACACAAATCTTACTTTTATCAACAACTATTAATTACTGTGAATTAGCTTTTGAATTGGTCGAAGCTAAAAATATCATTTTGAAACGGGTCAAGTCTTCAGTCTGGTGCTTATGATGGACCTGTATCTTTTCCTGAGCTAGCAATAATTGTAGAAGTTAGAATCGTTGCTTTTACCCATTACCAAATGACAGAATTTTGGATTGTCCAAATTCAAAGATGCGGCAGACGACAATTTCAAGTGAATGGAATTGCACATTTTTTCGCCTTTGTTGGTAGAAAATATTGTGGGAAATGAAGAAATTGCTTGTCACAAGCAATTTCTTCATTTTCCACAATGTTTTCCAAAGCCTTTATCTTGAAAGGCTTCAGAAAGCGTCAATGTTTGGGAATGGGTAAAAAAGTTTTTGTTTAATCTTAATGAAAAAAATATTATGGCAGGACTCCTTTTAATCTAATCAATTATTTGTTATTTATCAAAGTTTTACACTTTGCGTTTTGATCATCTTTGTAAAAAGAAAATGAAAGATACTGTAGCCAAAGTATTGATACAATTTGAATTACCATAATTATTCTAATAAATGCCCGGGCCTTTATTAAAAACATGGTCGATGGAAAAGTAGGGGGTGGGTGTTTATTAGAGGTATTCTAACTTTGTTAGTCAAAATTTGCAAATCAAGTGTCAATTCATGCACTCGAAGGTAAGTAAGTCAAATTAGGAAAAGTTTTGTTATGAGGACTGCAAAATATGATTTTTAGGATAAAACTCCTTTCATGCAAACAGATTGAGGGCTTAAGACATTGTCTTTTTCATTGCCTTTGAAAATGATCTTCGTTTATGACTAAGTTAGACTAACATTATTTCAAACTTTAATCGAGGATGGGCGTTTATTAGAATCACCCTTTTTGCTAAAATTGTGTTTGAAATAAGCAGATTTTCAGCCGAGATTTTGGGGTGGGCGTTTATTATAGAATATGGGCGTTTATTAGAATAATTACGGTAATAAAAGTTGTTAAGAAGATACAGCAAAAAATCTAGAACTATTGATAATTATTAATTATAAGGACTTTTGATATGAATTAGATTTTTTTTACGCTTTCCGTATATTTGATCATCCTTTTCTTAAGTTAATTAGTCAAAATTCCCATTTTTTTGTTCAATATAAAAAACAACAAGATACTTTCAGATAGTAAGTAAATCTTTGTCATGTTGAATTATCTTATGAATGAATGGGTATCTTTTCTAAAACTATTATAGAAACTTTTTGCCATTGTTACATTGTAACCCTTTCCCAGACAATAAAATATTCAAAATTCATAGAAAACATTAAAAAAAAGGACAAAATGCTGATAAGTAGGTTTAAACCTGAGCGACCCATAAGCCTTTCCCAAACAAAACCTGGTTTGTTGTCCCTAAGAAAATAGGCTTGGGAATACATTGAGACAAATAAGAAAGTGCTGATAATCAGCATTTTCTTCATTTGTCTCAACATTTTCTGTGCTATGTTGTACACAAGTTCTATCTTTATCAATATCAATTTGGTTTTCTGCAGCTGCAGCTTTTTAATTTGGATACCGAAAGATTTTGTCAACCCTTAGGCTTAACCCTTTCCCAAACAAGACCGGGTTTTGACATCCCTATAATAGAAAAAGCTTGGGAAAACATTGAGACAAAAGAAGAAACTGCTGATAACCAGCAGTTTCTTCTTTTGTCTCAATATTTTCCATGCAATATGTAACATGAATTCTATCTATAATAACATCCATTTTGTTATTTGTGGCAGTTTTTGAAGAGGTTCACCCTAAAATTTTGTCGTTTGGGAAAGGGTTAAACTACCACTTTACTACTGAATACAAAACTGTCTTAAGTGCATGTGCACTTAACACATTTTGGCATTAACAAGTGTATACTTAAGGGGGAATGCTCCAGTTTTTCGGAACACTCGGTCATTACTGTAGTAAATTAAATGTTTCGTACCAATATGTTTCGCTACCATATTTTTTATAATATAACACATCATTACAATTTATCATTTTCGACGGTAAATGTTTATTTATTATGCAAAACTGATTTCCTCAAGACGGAAATCGATTATTTAGAGCAAGACAGTCGTAAGTGTGTATGCAGTTACCACTGTTTCGTGTCATTTTATTAATGTGTAGCTGATAAAAATTGCTGTAACTCAGTAATAAGTGCGCTGACCTATACATTTTCTTTTTGAATTATTACCAGGACATGTTGCTTAATACAATGAGGGAGTTTTATCAAATTCTATTATGTAGAACTTGAAATATTTCCAAAAATATGCAAATTTTGACATAAAACACCCCAGCTTAGTTGATCTAACCGAACACGTGAACATGCTGTTTTATACATTTACAGGTTTATAATATCACATATTTTGGGTTTTCTGTTCTTATTAAATGTAAGAAGTTACTTTAAATCCGTTTTCGGGACTAAACGATGATTATACAGCTTTTTATTAGCATTTTAGTGACCATGGACAGGTGCAAGAAATTGTGCATTTTTCGATGTAGGGGTATGTGATACGAATGCCTATAAAATTCAAACAAGATCGCTGACCATCCATTTTTATTTTATTTTTCAATTGGTAATAAAAAAAACATGTAATTTCAACATACAAAATATCAATAAATTCTATTATTGGGAAAAAATTTAGGAAACTGGAGCATTCCCCCTTAACTTAGGGATGAAAAGAAAATAAACTGTACAAAATGTCCCTGTGTTTCTATGAACACTTGAAAATTCTTATCTTTGAAATTCAGTAATGCATACTTTAGATCATCTGTTTTGATATCATTAACCTTTTACCAGAGGACAAAATTTCAGACTGCATGGTCCAAATTTATAGCTGTTGCAAATGACAACCTCTTTGAATTTGTACTGGTCTGATTTTAAATTAGAAGCAGTCTTTATTTGGTTAAAGTTACAGCTTATGATAAATGACCTGGCAGAGCATCCATAGCTGTTTGAAAAAGATGCTCTGCCAGATCATTATACCCCCCACAACAAAGTTATGGGGGGATATACTGGAATCAGGTTGTCCGTCCGTCCGTCTGTCCGTCTGTCCGCCCATCCGTGGACATAATCTTGTGTCCTCTTCTCCTCCCACAGTTTTTGACCAATTTTTCTGAAATTTTATCAGGATATTCCTTATCATATGAAATTGTGCACCTGCAATTTTCATCTTGTTCCAGTCATTAGTTTCTGAGTTATGCCACTTTTGAAGTTTTTAATGAGGGGGGGGGGGGGGGGGGGGGGGGGGGACATAATCTTGTCCTCTTCTCCTCCCACAGTTTTTGACCAATTTTTCTGAAATTTTATCAGGATGTTTCCTATCATATGAAGTTGTGCACCTGCAATTTTCATCTTGATCCAGTCATTAGTTTTAGAGTTATGCCACTTTGAAGTTTTTAATAAGGGGGGAGTAGTCAAAATTTACAATTTCGTTTCCGTGTTCTAACTTGAGATCCGTTTGACCTAGGATCATGAAACTTTACACAGTTGTTGCCCATGACCAATGGAGGTGCCCTATCGTTTTGGTGTCACCAAGGTCAAAGGTCAAGGTCACAGTTGGACTTTGTTTAAAATCCGTTTCCATGCTCTAAGTCAAGAACATTTTGACCGATAGCACTTTTTCAGTGACAAGGCCCTAGTGGGGGGGTATTCGTCCGCTTTGCGACAGTTCTAGTTTATTTTGAGCTAAAACTAGATTAAACCTTTCCCAAACCAATTAATAGTGGTTTTCATGTATGTATGTTCTCCTTTTGTTTCAATATTTTCTGTGCTACAATGCACTATCAATACTTTTTTAATAATTTTGTTACTGCTTCTGCTTTCAAATTCGAAAAGCTTAATTTTTTTCATTTCAAAAAGTGGTATATAACCCTGTCCTAAACAAGATCTGAGTGATTGTACCTAGTGGAAAAGGCTTGGGAAAATGTTAAGGCAAAAGAAGAAAATGCTGATAACCAGCATTTTCTCCTTTTGCCTCAATATTTTCTGTGGTATATTTATGTACACAAATCCTGTCTTTATCAATATCTATGTTATTGTCTGCAGCAGCTTTTCATCCATAATCAAACGGCAAAAATAAGATCGACTGTTTGAAAATCAAGATATTGCATACAATAATTTCAATTGAATTATAACATTGAAATCTTTTGGTCTTTTGAGTTAGACTACATTGTAGAAAATGAAGAAATTGCTTGTTGCAAGCAATTTTTTCATTTTCCACAATGTTGAATCCCAAAGCCTTTATCTGATAGGGCATCAAAAGGTGTCATGTTGGGGCAATGGGTTAAATTAGAAGGGCCAAATTTTTGCTCTTTGAAAAAAGGTTGATGTGATTAGAAATATTACTAATTATAAGGAGTTCCTTAATAATGATCATTGTACAAAGAGTTTAATGTTACCAAAAGATCATTTTTTTGCTAATTTGATTATCATTTTTGTGTCTGATTTTCCTTCCCTTTCAATGGTATCACAAAAATAAAGAAAAAAAAGAATTGTTGACATTTTGAGTGATATTAATATGATTCTAATTAATCAGCAGAACAAAAAAAATATATTTTGATATTATTAGTAAGTGTCAACTTAAGAAGTTAGGGACCCTTGGAAACTCTTTCCAAGCAAATATTACATATCATGCCATTAGGGACTATCTGGGATGTATGCAAAGTGTCAACCTTAAATTCTGTCTGTGCAGACTGAACAGGTTTACATGATTATACTAGGATTCACTGGTGGTGAACTCTGCCAAAGCGTGGGACATTTTTTCGTGATCATTGTATTCCGTCGGTGTTGTTATAAAATTTCGTAACTACGGCTTCGATAAAGCCGTAGTTACGAGATCTTATAACAACAACAACTGTTTGTCAATACATATCGGTAAACCTGGTCTATTTTTAGAACAAATTCATTGTTATTAGAAAAACTATCCAATCAGATCTTTGAACTCACATTTAAACACAAAATATCTATACCTTGTAGTAGCGAAAAAAGTCCCTTGCTTTGGCCGAGTTCACCACCAGTGGGATTTAAACTTCTCACTCCAAGATTATCATCAATAAAGAGTTGAAATTATAAACAGCGTCTAAAACAGTGAGGGAAAAGATGCAAATGCTGGTTATCAGCAGTAAAATCTTATTGCTTTTGAGCGTTTTTAGTTTTATATTAAGAAAAGGGTTAAACAAAGCTAAAATGCAAAATACAATTCCATCAATCATATAGGTTGCATGGTTGATGACCGTTGCAGAAGTAGTGCATTTAAACAAAATGTTGGAATTATGAAGCAAAAGTCATAAGTGTCAAAAACATCAAGAGAAAGTGTTTTCCAGCATTTTCTTCTTTTCTTTTACTTTTTCTTCAAATGGATGTCAAAAAAAGACATTAATTTTGAGAAATTGATTAAGAAAATTGTCATGCAAGATCAGTAGTTTGACAAATAATTTGTTGCACAGTGTGTGACCTTAACACTAAACATGAAAAAAGAATTAGAATAATGATTCAAAAGTTCCAATAACATTTAGAGAAAGGGAGAAAATGCTTGTAAGCAGCGTCAACCAGACATCATTAGTGAATTTTAGTGTTTAACCCTTTCCCAAACAGAAAAAATTTAGGGTTAAGCCTGATTCAGAAGCTGTTGCAGATCACAAAAGGGGGGATGATCATTAAGGATTAGTTTACAGTGCATTATAGAATAGAAAATATTGAGACAAAAGGAGAAAATGCTGGTTATCAGCATTTTCTTCCTTTGCCTCAATATTTTTCCAAGCCTTTTCTATTTGGGACATCAAAATAAGGTCTTGTTTTGAAAATTGTCATGCAAGTAAGATGAAGCGGTTTAAATGCGTTTTGCCTCTGCCGTCGATCCATAACAACACACAGGATTTTTGATGTTGTTCCTTTTAGTGGTTGGATGTATTTGAAGAAAGTCACGAAGATTGTAGTTTTTGTAATTTAATGAGTTCTAAGATTCCAAATCAATTCATAAAGTTTTACAGAAATATTACTCTAAGAAATGAAATAGAGAGTTGAAGTAAGAATTTAAAAGCACAAAGTCTGAAAGTTCACAAAGTTGTTTCAAAAACACAAAGTTCTGCACAAAGTTAAAGAGTCACTAAGTTTCACTCAGACATAAAGAAAAGCCAACTTTGACACAAAGTCTAAACTATAACACAGAGTAGTCTGAATCAAACACAAAGTCTGATTCTCTTCAAACACAAAGTTACTCTGAATTGTCTTTCTAAACTCTCACTATTTATACTAAACTTTTTAGTTATAAGTTTAGATAAGATCATTCCTAATTGTCAAACCAAGGAATGAAGCTGTCATTAAGGCAAAGATAAACCGTAGATTATAATCAATTTAGCAATCATAATTAAAGTTGTAAATTCTAGACAATAGGTAAAGAGGAAGTGACATTATATCCAGAGGCTAATGTGATAAGCATTAATTTTAGAAGTAATTGAAACAAGTATATATTTTGGGAGGAAAATTAACACAATTTTGCTTCATAAATTTTTAGTTCCTATCAACCCCTTTTGGTTTGGGCTCCAAACTTGTTCATCTTTAATTTCTGTTTTCTGCATGTAGTTCCCTTTGGTAAGATTGAATATTGGTTTCATGCTCAAGTCTTCTTAGGATTTGTTCAGTCTTCTCGTCAGTATTGGATATAGTAAGAAGCTTTCCATAACCAATGTCACATGTAATTGCGAAATGATTTGACTTTTTACAGAAAACACACTTATTTTGGTAAGCCAGACATTCCTTTTTGTTAAAATGAGCTGCTAGAAGACATCTGTCACACCGCTTTATCTGACCATAGTTGGTTAACCTATCAGAGATTGTTCTAATATCACTTAAACACTGATTTATTCCACCTGATATGAGTGTCCTGCTGTCATCTAATTTCACTGAATATTTATACAGGCTGATCAACTGGTCATTCAAATCAGCCACTTCTTCTTTTGAATCTTCTAGTGATGATTCTGTTGCTTCTAATTCTGCAGTCAGGTCTACAATTTTCTCATTCAGTGCACTGTTTTCACATTTTAGGTTGTGAGTTTCTATATTCAAATGTTCAATGATCGATTTTAATTCACATTTATCATCAAGAACAGAGTTCAGTTGTGTAAAGGTTTTGTCCAATTTATCTTCAACAAAATTCAGTTTGTCTTGCACCTTATCAATCTTAGTTTCTATTGTCACCTGAACAGGAAAAAGTTCTGTTTCCTGGTTATTGATTTTCTTTAATTTTGTTTGTTCAATTTGTGAAATCTGTTCTGTTTGTAAAGTTTGTTGACTTGGTCTTGTTTTGTGACAGAAGGAAGCATAATGTCCATACCTTTGACAGTTGTAGCATTTTCTTCCTTTTGCTGGACACACATGATATTCCCGATACAAATTTCCACACTTGGAACAACACTTATAATCCCGGCTTGATCTTGTGTACCAACCATACTTTTGGTTGATCAATGGGGAATAATTGTTGAACTCGCTTGGACTATGTTGAGGAGGTAACCGGGGATACGTTACCCGGATTCTCCACCAAATTATTATGAAGCGGTTTAAATGCGTTTTGCCTCTGCCGTCGATCCATAACAACACACAGGATTTTTGATGTGGATGTATTTGAAGAAAGTCACGAAGATTGTAGTTTTTGTAATTTAATGAGTTCTAAGATTCCAAATCAATTGATAAAGTTTTACAGAAATATTACTCAAAGAAATGAAATAGAGAGTTGAAGTAAGAATTTAAAAGCACAAAGTCTGAAAGTTCACAAAGTTGTTTCAAAAACACAAAGTTCTGCACAAAGTTAAAGAGTCACTAAGTTTCACTCAGACATAAAGAAAAGCCAACTTTGACACAAAGTCTAAACTATAACACAGAGTAGTCTGAATCAAACACAAAGTCTGATTCTCTTCAAACACAAAGTTACTCTGAATTGTCTTTCTAAAATCTCACTATTTATACTAAACTTTTTAGTTATAAGTTTAGATAAGATCATTCCTAATTGTCAAACCAAGGAATGAAGCTGTCATTAAGGCAAAGATAAACCATAGATTATAATCAATTTAGCAATCATAATTAAAGTTGTAAATTCTAGACAATAGGTAAAGAGGAAGTGACATTATATCCAGAGGCTAATGTGATAAGCATTAATTTTAGAAGTAATTGAAAGAAGTATATATTTTTGGAGGAAAATTAACACAATTTTGCTTCATAAAACAAGATCTAGTTTGACAAATCAGTAGCTGCACAGTTTGTAACCTTCAGAAACATGCATTTGCTTTTTTCCCTAAATATGAAAAAGAAATTGGAACTTGTATGATTCAATAAAGCTGATAACATTGACAGAAAAGGAGAAAATGCTGATAAGCAGCATCGACCAGACATCATTAGTGAAAGTGTTTAACCCTTTCCCTTAAAGGGGCCCATTCTAGGTTTTTATGCTTCCGAACTGTTCGGGAACTCATATTTTTGCATGGAAAAACAATTTGCAATGCATAAAACCTCAAACACGGTGAATAACCACCTTTCCTTTGCTATAGATCAATCATTTACAAGTGTGTTTACACATTCTATTTTTACTTCAAAATGAGACAAGGTCAAGGACAACGAGACACACCTCCGCGGTATTAACACACCGTACAACCGGCTGTGTCGATGACTGTGACCTTATTTGCGAGGGATACGTGGAAATGTTTATTTTGTACAAACACTTAACATTTATACGCTTATTTATCAACTGTAGAATACCAAAGATCCTTTCGTTAATTTATAAAAGTTAATTCATTTGACCTACCATGCACATGACATCAGATGCCGAATCTGTCTTCGCAAACTTTCGAAGCAGTCGGTTGTACGGTGTGGTAAATCTCGCTGAGCACAGATGACGTACCTCTGACGTAATTGATTTTTGAAGGTTGGGCATATATAGCCGTTACAAAACAAAAACAAGGACAATAAAAACTGGCTGCACGTTATTAATTTGACTTGGATTTTAATACTTGATAAAGCTTGATGAGTGCTAAAAATGGACGTAACCCGGCTGTACATTTTCCGTGGTTTCCAAGGAAAATGAGCTAGGAAAAACCTAGGAGTATTGGGACCGAGGTTTTTCCTAGCTTTCCCTGGACAGCTAGGAAAAAAAAATTGAGGGACCTCGGAACCAATACTCCGAGGTGTCCACGGAAAGCTGGGAAAATATTCCTTGATTAGCTGGGAAAAAAAGTCCATGGAAAAGTCTCGGAGACCTCGGAACCAATACTCCTAGGTGTCCACGGAAATTGCTAGGAAAGCTTGGAAAATATTCCCTGGTGACCTCGGAATATCTTTCAGAGAAAACCAAGGAATAGTTTCCGAGCAGAGCATGGAATCTTTATCCCAGATAACCAAGGAAAGCAAGGAAAACTTTCCATATCAACATTACCCTATTAAAAATGTGGGTGGGGTGTTATTTGAATTTGAAAGTCAAAAGTTTACTCACCTAAATTGAGGTGTTGTCTTACTTGGCCTTTTCAATAAGCAAACTCCTATATTCTTATTTAATTCACTGATGTACACAGGTTGAAATTATCACAAACATCATCTTAAAGAATTGTGAACAAACAAATTCATGTTCCCTCCATTTTTTAGTGACCTCATTTAGACTAGAAGACTATAACAAAAATAGACTTGAGGACTGGCCTGCATTGCTTTCTTTTTGTTGAGGTCTAAAACTCAGAAAGTATTTGAGATATTCTTTTGAAACATGGTGTGTACTTTAGCCAGCATAACACCTTTCTTTTTTCCATGACCTTTGAATAAATGACCTTGACCTTGTGGTTTGACCTAGTTTTGAAAAACTGTAAACTGACTTACATCTTACATATTATAAGGGGTACAGCCTTGAAAAAGACCAAACAATGTAAAATTTTATTCACTTGAAATTATTGTCTGCATCATCTTTGAATTTGGACTAGTCTAAAATTTTGTCATCTGGTAATGGGTTAAAAAGTTTAAGTCTGATTTTCCTTGCATTTTCCTAGCTTGAAAATGAAGTTGTATAAAAAAATAATTTCCATGCTAAAATTCAACTAAGTTCTATATTCCAAGCTTTTTCCTTGATGTTTCCGAGGTTTCCAAGATGTTTTCCAACCAATTTCCTAGCTTATCTAGGAAAACACAGATTAATGTCCAATGTATCCTTGGTTTCCTAGATATTTCCACAGAAAATCATAAAAACCTGGGAAATGTTGGCATTTTTCCATGCCTACCAAGGAAAATGTACAGCCGGGCAGTGATCTACCCCTTCAGGTTGGTAATTTCATATGTTATTTCTGGTTGGTAATTATTGTGCCATTTGCATTTTCGACAGCCTAGCTGGCCCCCCTTTAAAGGCAAAAAATTAGACTGGTCTAAATTCAAAAGCTGTAAAATTGTGGATGATAAAGATTAGATTTGTGTGCATTATAGAATAGAAAATATTGAGGCAAAAGGAGAAAATGCTGGTTTTCAGCATTTTCTTCTTTTGTCTCAATGTTTTTCCACAGCCTTTTATTTTGGGGACATCTAAACCTAATCTTGTTTGGAAAAGGGTTAAGAAAATTGTCATGCAAGATCTAGTTTGACAAATCATTAGCTGCACAGTTTGTAACCTTGAGACGCATGAATTTATTTTATTTGGGATCATCCATAATAGTTGAAAAGGAAAATTTGGCTAAATTTGTTGATGCTTTATGCTTGAAATACCTTAAGCCTTTCCGAAATGGCAAATATTCAGACTTCCAATTATACAAAAATCTTTTCTTTACCAATGTCTATTTTGTTGCCTGCAGCAGCTTTCAATAGTCTGCATCCTAGCTGTTTTTGAAAGAATTAATTAATGTATGCCCAACAGTGGCGGATCCAGGATTTCTGTGAGCGGGGTTCGAATAACAAATAAAAGGGGTTGGTTTTCCGATTATCACACAATTTTGACTGAATTTCTGCATGAAAATGAAATAACAGGCTACAGAAGAGGGTTCGTTTGAACCCCCCTAACCCCCTCTGGATCAGTCATGCTTAATGTCTTGCCATTTTGGAAAGGCTTAAATTTTTCCAAGATAAGGACTGACTACAATTATCCTATAGGTGATAATATTCAGAAACAGTTTAGGAAAAAGGAAGAAAATGCTGATACCTGTCTTGGAAAGGATTGGTCTTAGTGTAAGGAAAATTAGATTATTTTCATATTTCAATTTGTACCGATTTTCAAGTCAAAACACTTTAACACATTAATTCTGTACGGCCCTCTGCGTCTGGCTGGACAAAATATGTCATGAATTCGTGAAAAAGAAATTATTCCACTACCTGATTATATCTATAAAGTTTTTTCTGCTTTATTACATAATTATTTCAAACATTAAATTTTGTATTCTAAGAACCAGACAGGAATATTTAACCCTTTCCCAAACAAGACCTGGTTTTGACGTACCTAATAGAAAAAGGCTAGGGAAAACATTGAAACAAAAGAAGAAACTGCTGATAACCAGCAGTTTCTCCTTTTGTCTCAATATTTTCTGTGCCATATTTTACGCAAATCCTATCTTTAATAACATCCATTTTGTCATTTTTGGCAGTTTTTAAAGTGGCTCACCCTAACATTTTGCCATTATAGTTAATGTTTTCCCAAATGGAAAAAAAATTACAGTGTTCCAATTTGAAAGGTGCTGCAGACCACAAAATGGATGTTGAGAAAGAGAGGATCAGCTGTACACAATTAAGCTCAGAAGAAAAAGGACTAAAGCAGAGAATGCTGATCATCAACACTTCTTTTGCCTTAAATAATGTTTAGTATTTTCAAAAAGGGATCTTAATTGATGTTTTCCTAAGTATTTTCAATAAGGGACTACAAAAAAAGGTCTTGTGTGGGAAACTGTTAATTAATACATGTCGTCGGTGTAAATGCAAATCCTTGTATGTCTATTGGTGCAATTTTCAAAGTACAAACTTGTGTGCCCAGTGTAGATGATTCTCGCAGGTTTCGAGATATTTTTACTGATTAGTATTATTGACACATTATTTGTGAACAATACGTCCAAATTTCAAGTAAGACATTTCAGTTTGGGAAAAGTTATCAAACTTTTTTCCCTCCTCTTTAAAATTTTCCAAAACCGAGATATGAGGTTTTGCATTTACAACAACGATGTATTAAAATACTTTAAACATTACCAAACGACAACATTTCGAACTGTTCCAAATTGAAAAGTGTTTCAGACGACAATTTCAAGTTTGTAAAATTTTGATTTTTTTGCATTTTTGGTTAGGAAATGTTGTGAATAATGAAGAAATTGTTTGTCTCAAGCAATTTTCCACAATATTTTCCCAACCATTTTCTTGCGGGTCATCAAAAAGCGTCACAATGCCTCATTTTCATAACCTTGAGATGATCATATTTAATGCATGTACAATATTTTTGCGCATAATGAAGAAATTGTTTGTCACTAGCAATTTTCCACAATATTTTCTCAACCATCATTTTCTTGCGGGTCATCAAAAAGCATCACAATGCCTCATTTTCATAACCTTGAGATGATCATATTTAATGCATGTACAATATTTTTGCGCTAGGTCATGGATATGAATATGAATATGTCTGGATAATTTTGAAGAGCTGCAATACCTTGATAATTGTTTTAGCAGATAGGAATAAGATCTATTCAGTTATAATAATATAAGTATCAGGAAGTCATCAGAGTGAAAGGGGCTTTCTGAATAATCATTGCCGAGCCCGGATAGTTTAGTCACTTACGTCAGAGTCTGTTAATCAAGGGGTCTCGAGTTCGAACCCCGGCTCGGCCAGTATCCATTCCGACATCTGACAAAAGTCATTTGTCTCTCACCAATGGATGTGAATCATCTATGTGAGAGAGCAGCTGGAGGCTTGGTTTGGATATTGTGGTTGTACTGGTGCGAGAAATACCAGGAACCCACGGTTAGGTGCTCCAGCCGCCGCGATATGACCATAGAAGTTGAAAACGGCGTAAAACCCCAATAAAACAAACTGAATAATCATTAAAATTGATATTTTAGAAATTTGACGTCATTGATGGAATATCATTGAAGGGTCAATTAGAAAATCAGACAATTAAAAAAGCTATTGACCCGTCTAACAACCTCTGCCACCTATGTTTATAGATCTTATACACATGGATAATCATGTATTAACAAAATTATTGAAGATTTTCTGAAATTGTTGCATCACATGATTATCCACCGTGTTAAAGCTCATTGATAGATGACATGGCAAAGCATCTCTTGCAGCTATTAGCTAGAGAAGCTCTGCCAGGTCATTAATTGTGAGCAATACCTGCTCAAATTTTCTTTCTGATTGTTAAAGCTTATTGTTGGCGTAAGATTGTATGGCACATGTTTACGTTTTGTCCAAATGTAAACAAAGCAGTGTTGTATGAAAGATGAATAAATTCTTTATAAGTAGTGACGTAGACATGTTGAAAATTTAGGTACAGTGATAGAGCGGTCTGTTCACTGTTCAGAGTTTTCTGCGTTTTATTGGAAAATGTTTTGTTTACATTTGAACAAAACGTAAACATGTGCCATATGATCTTGCGCCAACAATAGTTAATTTCTATTGATAATGAAAACAAAATGTTTGATAGATAAACAGAACAAAATGTTTCAACTATATTGTCCAACAAGGTTAACCCGGGACAACTTAATTTTCGTGCGCAAAGTCCGTTAGTGGAGCGTCTAAACAAAACAAAGCCGAAGTGGGGTCATTACATATGCAGATGTCCCGCGTTAATCTTGCTGGACAATACTTAACTATACACATGCCAAGTGATCATGCAGGGACAATTTCAGCTTATCCAGAAAGGTCCCTTTCTCTTTGACAGACTGGTAATAAAGCTCTGTGCTTTTCTTACCTGCTCCTAATTTCAGGAGGCCCCAATTATTACTGCTATAAGTTTGGTTTACAAGCTTCACACACAAGCCCCATAAAACCAAGGTATTGGGTTGTAAACCAGTCAATGTAAATATGTCGTCTGCTTCAAATGGAATAGAAAACGGATGGGAAATAATTGTTTTAATTGCGCTATTATCTGCTAATGGAGTGCAAAAGTATGGCATAGGTAATATTTTGTTATGATGTTTTGATTATGCTTGCAGACGACACGCTTTGTGATCAAACCTCGTTAATATGTGTGAAAAATAGAGTCGGGACCAAGAAAATATGTACGCTATAGCCGATTTTTCGCTCAAACCAATCTCGCGTTAGCCGGTATAAAACAAAATGAAAATAGAAGAGAAATGACAGGGACTTTGTACTGTATTCGTTATAGATGATATCTCGTATTACCCGAACTCGTTATACATGGAGTGCACTGTACATTGTCATGGTGTATAATCACGTGACAACAATTTGAAAAAATCTTCAATAACTTAAAGTGACATTTCAAATTTATTTCATTTTTGAAAAGTATGTCTTGATGCAAAGATTGTTTATTCTAATGCGTAGAAATGCTATCAGTTTTTAGCTCACCTGAGCAACATGCTCAAGGTGAGCTTTTGTGATCACCCTGTGTCCGGCGTGCGTCGTGCGTCGGAAGTCGTCAACAATTTCTTTAAACATCTTCTCTTCCTTAACCACTGGGCCAATCCTAACCAAACTTGGCAGGCATGTTCCCTGGGTGACCCTTTTCAAAACTTGTTTTCAGATTTTTGATTCGTCAAAAAATGTGGGCGTGGCAGGGCGGGGCTTATCAGACTTAGAGAAATTGTTAAATAATTCTTCAAAAATCTTCTTCTTCTTAACCATTGAGTCAATTTCTACCAAAGTTGGCAGAAATGTTCCTTTGGTGACCCTTTTCAAAACTTGTTTTCAAATTTTTGATTCGTCAAAAAATGTGGGCGTGGCAGGGCGGGGCTTATCAGACTTAGAGAAATTGTTAAATAATTCTTCAAAAATCTTCTTCTCCTTAACCATTGAGTCAATTTCTACCAAAGTTGGCAGAAATGTTCCTTGGGTGACCCTTTTCAAAACTTGTTTTCAAATTTTTGATTCGTCAAAAAATGTGGGCTTGGCAGGGCGGGGCTTATCAGACTTAGAGAAATTGTTAAATAATTCTTCTCCTTAACCATTGAGTCAATTTCTACCAAAGTTGGCAGAAATGTTCCTTGGGTGACCCTTTTCAAAACTTGTTTTCAAATTTTTGATTCGTCAAAAAATGTGGGCGTGACAGGGCGGGGCTTATCAGACTTAGAGAAATTGTTAAATAATTCTTCAAAAATCTTCTTTTCCTTAACCATTGAGTCAATTTCTACCAAAGTTGGCAGAAATGTTCCTTGGGTGACCCTTTTCAAAACTTGTTTTCAAATTTTTGATTCGTCAAAAAATGTGGGTGTGGCAGGGCGGGGCTTATCAGACTTAAAGAAATTGTTAAATAATTCTTCAAAAATCTTCTTCTACCATTGAGTCGAGTTTTACCAAAATTGGCAGAGATGTTCCTTTGGTGACCCTTTTCAAAACTTGTTTTCAAATTTTTGATTTGTCAAAAAATGTGGGCATGGCAGGGCGGGGCTTATCAGACTTAGAGAAATTGTTAAATAATTCTTCAAAAATCTTCTTTTCCTTAACCATTGAGTCAATTTCTACCAAAGTTGGCAGAAATGTTCCTTGGGTGACCCTTTTCATAACTTGTTTTCAAATTTTTGATTCGTCAAAAAATGTGGGCGTGGCAGAGCGGGGCTTATCAGAATTTGAGAAATTGTTAAATAATTCTTTAAAAATCAAGTGTTTATCCAATTTGTACCAATATTGGCTGGAATGTTTCTTGAGTGACTGTCTTCACTGTGTGTCGAGAAATTTTTGATTCATCAAAAAATGAGGGCATGGCAGGGCGGGGCTTATCAGACTTAGAGAAATTGTTACATAATTCTTCAAAAAACTTCTTTTCCTTAACCAATGAGTCAATTTTTACCAAACTTGGCAGAAATGTTCCTTTGGTGACCCTTTGCAAAACTTGTTTTCAAATTTTTGATTCGTCAAAAAATGTGGGCAGGCAGGGCGGGGCTTATCAGACTTAGAGAAATCATGAAAAAAATCTTTAAAAATCAACCATTGGTCAAATTTGAAGTAAACTTGGCAGATCTGTTTCTTGAGTGACTGTTTTCAATGTGTGTTCATGAATTTTTTTATTTGTCAAAAAATGTAGGCATGGCCGGGCGGGGCTTATCAGACTTGGAGAAATCATTAAACAATTCTTTGAAAATTTTCTTCTTCTTAACCGTTGGACCAAATTATACCAAATTATTCAGGAATGTTCCTTAAGTACCCCTTTTTATTTTTATTACAAATTTCTGATTCGTAAAAAATGTGGACATGGCAGGGTGGAACTTATTCGACTAGGAGAAATGATAAGAAAAATCAACTGTTGGGCCAATTTGTACCAGGGATGTTGCTTGAGTGACTCTTTGTAACAATAATATTGTTTGTGAATTTTTGATTTGTTAAAAAAAAATGAGTGTGGCAGGGTAGGGCTTATCAGACTTAAAAAAGTCGTACAGAAATTCTTCAAAAATCAATTATGGGGCCAATTTAAACCAAGTATAGCAAAATGCTCATTGAGTTACTCTTTTCAAACACTTTGTTATAAATTTTTGACAGGTTAATAAATGTTGATGAGGCAAGGAGGGGCTTATAATATTAAGCATATTAATGCTTGTAATGTATCATTCTGATGTTTCAAAATTTAATTGTAAAAGTTAAATCTTGGTTATAAAAATCAAACTGGAACAGCAAATGATACTCAATATTTAAGTTGTCACTACATGCAATATGATTGAATACTAATGTGACTTCATTGCATTCATTGGAAATTATGAAACTTTATTAACAATAATTTGATACGACTTATATATTTGTTCACAACAAAATTTATATCATACACAATCAAATACAGGAAGAACCCAGGTGAGCGATATCAGTGCCTTTCAGGCACTCTTGTTTCAAGTTGCTATTTAAAAGCGAAAAATACGCCTTTAAAGTTGAGACAGAAATGACAAATTCTTTATAAATCTGAACTGTTGTCCACAACAATTTGTCTAATTTTAGCACAAAAATATATATTTCTTGTAAACGGTTCAATATTTTGATATGAAATTTTTAGAATTTCCATAAGAAAAGATGCTCTTTCAGATAGAATAAAAGTAAAATTTATGTGAAAATAATTGTGAAATGTCTCTTTAATACTCCAACCGATTTGAATTTGGTTTGAAGCAGAGGATGTGGACAGACGTCATGCACTAGATGGACGTGGTTGATATTTGAAAAATCAACTGATAAAAAAGTTACTGAAGATAAACCAAAATTTTGGTTTATCTTCAATAACTTTTTTATTGGTTGATTTTTCAAAAATCCAATACATCCAGCTTATTCCTGACATTTTCCCACCTTCTCTGCTTCAAACTGAATTCAAATTGGTCAAGTATTAAAAAAGATGTTAAAGATTATCGGAATTTCTGAACCACATGATTATCCACCGTGATTGTTCCAATTTGAAAGGTGCTGCACCAGACGACAAAATGGATGTTGAGTAAGAAAAAATATGTACACAATTTAGCACAGTTTCAAGTTGCTATTTAAAAGCGAAAAATACGCCTTTAAAGTTGAGACAGAAATGACAAATACTTTATAAATCTGAACTGTTGTCCACAACAATTTGTCTAATTTTAGCACAAAAATATAAATTTCTTGTAAACGGTTCAATATTTTGATATGAAATTTTTAGAATTTCCATAAGAAAAGATGCTCTTTCAGATAGAATAAAAGTAAAATTTATGTGAAAATAATTGTGAAATGTCTCTTTAATACTCCAACCGATTTGAATTTGGTTTGAAGCAGAGGATGTGGACAGACGTCACGCACTAGATGGACGTGGTTGATATTTGAAAAATCAACTGATAAAAAAGTTACTGAAGATAAACCAAAATTTTGGTTTATCTTCAATAACTTTTTTATTGGTTGATTTTTCAAAAATCCAATACATCCAGCTTATTCCTGACATTTTCCCACCTTCTCTGCTTCAAACTGAATTCAAATTGGTCAAGTATTAAAAAAGATGTTAAAGATTATCGGAATTTCTGAACCACATGATTATCCACCGTGATTGTTCCAATTTGAAAGGTGCTGCACCAGACGACAAAATGGATGTTGAGTAAGAAAAAATATGTACACAATTTAGCACAGAAACAAAATGTACAAAAGCAGAAAATGCTGATCATCAGCCCTTCTTTTGCCTTAATGTTTTCCTATGTATTTTCAATGAGGGACTACAAAAAAGGTCTTGTGTGGGAAACTGTTAATCCCATTACCAAACGACAAAATGTTTGACTAGTCCAAATTAACAGATGATGAAGACGACAATTTTATGTAAAAGAAAATTCTACATTGTTTGGTCTTTTTACATAGAAAACATTGTGGTAATGAAGAAATTGCTTGTCACAAGCAATATCTTCATTTTCTACGATGTTTTCCAAAGCCATTACCTTGTGGGGAGTCAAAAGGAGTCACTGTGTGGTAATGGGTTATTACATGTAATTAAATGCTTTAAACCATTACCAAACAACAACATTTCAAATTGTTCCAAATTGAAAAGTGTCTGACAGACGACAATTTCAAGTTGGTGAAATTTTGAATTTTTTTTTGCATTTTTGGTTAGGAAATGTTGTGGATAATGAATAAATTGTTTGTCACAAGCAATTTTCCACAATATGTTCCCAACCATTTTCTTGCGGGTCATCAAAAAGCATCACAATGCCTCATTTTCATAACCTTGAGATGATCATATTTAATGCATGTACAATATTTTTGCGCTAGGTCATGAATATGAATATGCCTGGATAATTTTGAAGAGCTGCAATACCTTGATAATTGTTTTAGCAGATAGGAATAAGATCTATTCAGTTATAATAATATAAGTATCAGGAAGTCATCAGAGTGAAAGGGGCTTTCTGAATAATCATTCAAATTGATATTTTAGAAATTAACCCTTTCCCAAACATCTTAAATTTGGACTTTTTCTACATGAAAACTGCTGAAAACGACGAAATAGATATTGTTAAAGATAAGATTTGTGCATAACATAGCACTGAAAATATTGAGGCAAAAGGAGAAACTGCTGGTTATCAGCAGTTTCTTCTTATGTCTCAATATTTTACTGAGCAATTTCTGTTAGGGATGTTAAAACCAGGTCTTGTTTGGGAAAGGGTTAAATGAAAGTCATTGATGGAAGATCATTGATGGGTCAATTAGAAAATCAGACAATCAAAAAAGCTTTTGACCAGTCTAACAACCTCTGCCACCTATGTTTATAGATCTTATACACGGTGGATAATCACGTGATACAATATTTTCAGAAAATCTTCAATAATTTTGTAATTACTGGACCGATTTGAATTCGGTTTGAAGCAGAGAAGGTGGGAAAATGCCAGGAATAAGCTGGACGGGTTGGATTTTAAAAAAATCAACTGATAAAAAGTTATTGAAGATAAACCAAAATTTTGGTTTATCTTCAATAACTTTTTTATCAGTTGATTTTTTACAAATCAAACACTTTCATCTAACGCTTGACGCCTCTGCTTCAAGCCGAATTCAATTCGGTCCCGTATTAACAAAATTATTGAAGATTTTCTGAAATTGTTGCATTACGTGATTATCCACCGTGTTATAGCTCATGATAAATGACATGGCAAAGCATCTCTAGCAGCTATTAGCTATAGAAGCTCTGCCAGGTTATTTATTGTGAGCAATACCTGCTCAAATTTTCTTTTTGATTGTTATTGTCCAGCAAGATTAACCCGGGACATCTGCATATGTAATGACCCCACTTCGGCTTTGTTTTGTTAAGACGTATAACTAACGGACTTTGCGCACGAAAATTAAGTTGTCCCGGGTTAACCTTGCTGGACAATAAAGCTTAGTTAATTTCATTGATAATGAAAACAAAAATGTTTGATAAATAAACAGAACAAAATTTTTCAATTAAACTTAACTATATACGTATACACATGCTAAGTGATCAAGGAAAATTTCAGCTTATCCAGAATATATTAAGGTCCCTTTCTCTTTGACAGACTGGTAATAAAGCTCTGTGATTTTCTTACCTGCTCCTAATTTCAGGAGGCCCCAATTATTACTGCTATAAGTTTGGTTTACAAGCTTCACACACAAGCCCCATAAAACCAAGGTATTGGGTTGTAAACCAGTCAATGTAAATATGTCGTCTGCTTCAAATGGAATAGAAAACGGATGGGAAATAATTGTTTTAATTGCGCTATTATCTGCTAATGGAGTGCAAAAGTATGGCATAGGTAATATTTTGTTATGATATTTTGTTTTCAATTTTAAGATTTTTAATGTCTTTTAATGTTTTTGAAATATCATCCACTTGTGCGTAATTTTATACCCACTTTTGAGTAATTTTAACACATTTTATTTTCTGCCGCTAAAGTTTCTAACTCCGTAATTAACATCTTCATCATCATATTTGTTTTTTCTCAATGTTTTTCCTGTTTCTTTTTTGTTTGTGTAATGTTTTTTCTTGATTTTTTGGGCAGATTCTTTTTTTTTCGAGGTTTATTTTCTTTTTTATGCAAATAGGTTTTACCGCCATTTATACTTTTTTGCGCTAACTATTATATTAGAAAGAACATGCAGAAGTTGTTCATTTTATTTTTATTATTTTCCAAACATGTAGAAAAAAATCATAACGGGTATAATTAGATAGAAATTGTTTTCAATGTTTGTTAGTAAATATTGAGGCAAAAGGAGAAATGTTGGTTTTCAGCATTTTCTTCTTTCGTTTCAACAATTTTCTAAACATTTTCAATCAGAGTTGTGATAATTAACTAGATCTTGTAAGTAAATGAATAACTTTAAAGATTCTGTCAGAAAAAATTGTTTGAAAATATTGTGCGAAAAGGCAACAAACTGGTGATCAACAGTGGCTATTTCCTTTTTTCCTTCAATAATTTATTCTAGCCTAGCTTTAAAAGAAAAATTAATGTTGGTGTCCTTAGTTTTCTGAATGTTTAACACTTGACATTATTTATTTCAATTTGAAGTTATTTTTTATTGTAATCTAAGAATAAACAATTTTTTATCAATTATTTTATTCATTTATTTTTTGTAACAAAATAATATAAATTAAATTATATTTTAATGGCAAATGAAATAATGAAACATTTTGTTTCACAAAATGAGTAAAAAATGTGAACAGAGAAAATTAAGATATCAGAAAGCTGTGACTTATTGTATTATAAATTTAATGATAACTGTAAATGCAATAAAATGATAATTGTGCAAATATTTTTTTTTAGAAAAAGATCCGAGATAATGATTGATAACACATTGTATTTTACATTATTTTCTATTTTAATGGAAATTAAGTTTTATATTTATTGGTCTTTTAGGGAAGAAAACATTGTGGAAAATGATGAAATTGCTTGTTACAAGCAATTTCTTCATTTTTCACAATGTTTTTCAAAGCTTTGATATGTTGTAGGGAGTCAAAAAGAGTCATTGTGTGGTAATGGGTTAAACATGATAATCCCTAGAGAAAAATCTTTGGAAAACATGGATTTTGTCCTTTTCCTTCACTGTTCTATAGCTATATTCTAATTGATATGAAAAATCCAGCTTTTTGTACTAGTTGCAACACCTTTCAATTTTGACATTCGGAAGTTTTATAGTTTGAGAAACATTTTTCTTTGCATTTCCCAAACAACAAAAAAATATGGTGATTTGAATGAAAAGCTGTGGGGGATGCTAAATTGGATATTCCTGAAGAAAGGATTTGTGTAGAATATAGGACAAAAAAGTTGAGAGAAAAGGAGAAAAAAGTGATTCAAGCATTTGACTAATTGTTTCACAACTTTTAATAATTTTTTTCACAAAGAATTCTATTCTTGCATAGACTTGTAATGAAAAGTTATCATTATAAACTTTTGAAAAAACAAAATTTGTCCAAAAAACAGAAATGTCATTGATCTTTTTTTTTCTATTTTCCATCTATGATTTCCTTGGTGTGCATATTTTACTCAAAGTTTATAATTGATAAAGTTATCATATTTAATTTTGATAAAGATTTTTTTTAAATGTTTATCAATTTTCAATTAACAATCTGTATTGTCCACCCAAATTAACCCGGGATAACTTAATTTTAGTGTGCAAAGTCCGTTAGCTCAGCGTCTTGACAAAACATTGTTGAAGCGAGGTCATTACATATGCAGCAGTTTCTTCTTTTGTCTCAATGTTTTCCAAAGCCTTTTTCTTACAGGGACGTCAAAACCAGGACTTGTTTGGGAAAAGGTTAATTTTGTTCATTGAATTATTCAAAGCCTGTGAAAAAAAAAAAAAACACAAAAAGGCAGGGAAATGGAGAATTAAGTCATGAGCGCCAATGTTTTCTCCTTTTCCTTAGTGTTTACTGTGGGAATAAATACAAATTTACTCTTCAAAAACTTTAATTTTATTTTCAATATATGTAGAAGTTAGTGGCGGATCAAGAGGGGGTTTGAACCTCCTCTTAACCCATTCCCCCCTCTCTCCCTATTTGTATATTTGGACCCCTGATTCACAGAAAACCTTGGGTTCCGTCACAGGAAGTTATATATTCCAGTCTAAGTTATATAGTTTAAAAGTTTAAAAATACTTACAAAAAACAATTAGAGAAAGTGAAACCAGCATTTTCTCCTGTCCCCTTACCATAATACACTATGAAACGACTCTGAGTATATGTCCAAAATTCATAGTCTTGAGAAGAAAAAAATGTTCTTGGATCCTGTACATTTCTTGAATTGACATCTTATCTACTTTTAAAACTTTCCCAAATAGCAAAAACTTTAATACATTTCCTAATTCAAATGTGTGGCAGACGCCAAAATATATGTCGCAAAAAATAATTAATCATGTTCTGTGCCATGGAAAACATTGAGGGGAAATCAAGAAACTTTTTGTTCTTATCAGCATTTTTCTCCCTTTTTCAGAATACATTTTAAATTTTTCATAACAAGTATTTTCTTGAATTGCTTGAACTAAGAGTCTACATAAAGATCTAGTTAAATTAACATTTTTTTTTTTTTCAATTTAAAATTTCATGAACAAAATAAATTGTTTTTAAAGAGTAATGACAAAAACACTACACACTATTTCCTTGTTATTTTCAAACTTTCCTAGTTTCCATAATTCCTATTCCCATTCAAAATATGGTTTTGATGTTGCTAAATGGGAGAGAGTCAGAAAACATTGCAGGAAAAGAAGAAAATTAATGCTAATAATCAACAGTTTTCCCTTTTCCTTTAAATATTGTTTTTCCATAATGTACATAATTTAAATTCCATATTTATTCACACCCATTTTGTCGTCTGCAACAGGTTTGAATTTGGAGCAGTCTATTTTTTTGCTCTTCAGGAAAGCATTAAATTGTTATTAAAGTTTTCTATGATGATATGAAAAGTGAAAACTCCATAATGTAGTAAGTTACTATGATACGATGTTAAAAAGTCACATTTGTAACCTCCCCTGCGATGTGTTTCGAGGTCTAGAACTGTTCTAGAACTTTCCAGAACATTAAATGGCACTTCTAAAACTGTTCTAGAACAGTTCTAAAAGTGCCATTTAAAGGTTAAGAACAGTTCTTGAACTTAAATGAACTTTTCGCAGAGGCTAGGCTTTGAATGACTGGTGATATGCTATTCTTTCTCCTAAACATGTCGTCGGTAAGACTAAAATATGTCTTAAATGTTTTGATGAAACTGGTTTAGTTTATTGCGGTTTTATGCCGTTTTCAACTGCTATGGTCATATTGCAACGACTGGAGCACCTAACCATGGATTCCTGTTGCTTTTCACACCAGTACTACTACAACATCCTAACCGAGACTCCAGGTGCTCGCCCACACGTACATGTTAACAATATCAAACCATTTGTGGGTGACATTTTATTTAGAATGGATATTTATTGCAGCCGGAAATCAAACCCAGGACCTCTCGAGTGAAAGGCAGAATGGGCTACTAACTGTGCATGGCCGCGGCCCTTTGATGAAACTGGCCCCTGTACTGTAATTTGCTCTCATTTTCTGACATGAAAAAAGTCTTATTTGTCTTTGTGGGAAATGCAAGGTAGCTTTGTAGATAAACATCTGATAATTAAGTAGAATTATTTTTCTAGAAAATAAGAAATTTAAACTTATTAAAGTTAAAAAGGGAATGTTATTATCCAAGTTTGGATGACATTTTCGTGATTTGGACATATTCAGAGGCGTTATAACACAAATAATGGTATGGTATCTCGGGTAAATTACAGTAGGACTATCCTGCAAGAAATATGAAACAGATTTTATGTTTGACCATTACACGGTATATAATCATGTGACTCAGAATTTCCGATAATCTTCAATATCTTTTTTTAATAATTGACCAATTTGAAATCGGTTTGAAGCAGAGACGGTAGTAAAATACTAGGAATAAGCTGGACGTGTTTGATTTTTGAAATATCAACTGATAAAAAAGTTATTGAAGATAAACCAAAATTTTGGTTTATCTTAATTCAATAACTTTTTCATCAGTTGATTTTTCAAATATCAACCATGTCCATCTAATGCGTGACTTCTGTCCACATTCTCTGCTTTAAACCGAATTCAAATCGGTCCAGTATTTACAAAATTATTGAAGATTTTCTGAAAATATTGTATCACATGATAATCCACCGTGCATTATATGCATATAGATAGGGATCATTTGCTATTTGTAGTAGCTAAATTTCTTTCCCCAAAAGGAAAAAAATTCTCTTCCAATTTGAAACTGAGTAATAATTGTTGCAGACAACAAAATGACTGTTGATAGCAGATAGACTCCACATGCAAAACAGCAAAGATGATATTGAGGCAAGAGGAGAACATGCTGGATAATAGCATTCTCTTCATTTGCCTCAATGTTTTACACGATGGATAATTACATGATACAATATTTTCAGAAAATCTTCAATAATTTTGTAAATACTGGACCGATTTGAATTTGGTTTGAAGCGAAAATTTTGGTTTATCTTCTATAACTTTTTTATCAGTTTATTTTTCAAAAATCGAACAAGTTCAGCTTATTCCTGGCATTTTTCCACCTTCTCTGCTTCAAACCGAATTCAAATTGGTCAAGCATTAAAAAAGATATTGAAGATTATTTGAAATTCCGAGTCACGTGATTATACACCGACTGTTTTACCTAGATCTTTATATTGGTCAGTTTCATGTCTTGTTTAACCCATTACCAAACAACAAAATTTTAAGCTTTTCCAAATTGAAAGATGTTTCAGACGACAATTTCAAGTTGATGAAATTTTCAAAACATTTCCATTTTCGGTTAGAAAATATTGTGGAAAATGAAGAAATTGTTTGTCACAAGCAATTTCTTCATTTTCCACAATGTTTTCCCAAGCCTTTTCTTGTGAGGGAGTCGAAAGGTGTCACTGTGCAGTAATGGGTTAATTAACTGGGAAGGGCTATTTTATGTGCAAAAATTGAGACTTATTATTCATTAACCCCTTCCCTAATGACAAAATTTAAGACTAGTCTGCAAGCACAAAATGTATGTTAAAAATGATTGGATTTGTGTACATTGTAGCCTAGAAAATATTGAGGCAAAAGGAGAAAATGCTGATTATCAGCATTTTCTCCTTTTGCCTCAATATTTTCCAAAGCGTTTTCTGTTAGGGACGTGTTGGGAAAGGGTTAAATAATAGGTGACATTTTCATGATTTGGACTTGTTCAGAGGATTTGAAATGATAATTATAGTGGTAGGGTCCCAAATATTGTAATAGTTGAAATACCAAATCATTAACAAAAATATTGTTGAAGATGGAAAAAAATGTTAAAAATGACTTTAAAAGTTCCAGTAACTGCAATATGCATACAATGGCGTTTGAGTTGACAAAATTTTATTCGGCCAAAGAATGCAAAATATATGTATCATTTTAATTTCTTAATTTGCTGCAGACACCTGTATTGGGTTGATCCATTGATAATGGATGGATTGATTTATTGATTAATGGGGGTTTAATGTCTATTTCAACTGATGGGGTCATGTCACAGATGCTGGAGCACCTAACCATGAATTCCTGTCGTTTCACACAATTACATTACTACCTTACCTCACATCCTTACCCAGTTTGGAAGCTGCTGGCCCATATAGATTAACAATATCAAACCATTGGTGGGAGACAATTTTGTCAGAAAGAATATTTGCTGCAGCCGGGGGGGGGGGGGGGGGGGGGGGGGTTGAAACTGGATACTTTCTAATTGGAACAGTTCAACTTTTTATGCCCCCGTATTGTTTTACTTGTGTCCGTCTGTCTGTCGGTCTGTCGGTCTGTCTGTCGGAAAACTTAACCTTGGCTTTTTCTCCAAAAGCATTTGTCATACAAAGCTCAAATTTGGTATGCAACTTCCTTTCAATGATATCTATCTGTTTCATGCAATTTGACCTTCCTCGAGGTCATCCGTTAACCCTTATCAACCCTTTACTCTACGAAAACTTAACCTTCTACTCCGAAAACTTAACCTTTGCCTTTTCTCCAAAAGTATTTGACATACAAAGCTCAAATTTGGTATGCAACTTCCTGTCAATGATATCTATCTGTTCTGAGCAATTTGACCTTCCTCAAGGTCATCCCTTAACCCTTAATAACCCTTTACTCTATGAAAACTTAACATTTTAGAAAATGGCCATTTCGGGGGCATTTGTGTTTCACAAACACATCTTGTTTCCATTTAGGAAATGGGTTAAGAATTATTCTGTATCAATCCAACACTATGCATTGTTCATCTATGTTTCTTATAGAATATCTTAATGCATTGGTACTCAAAAATGAACAATAAAGTCTTACTTTTGACTTGCCCAAGATTTGTTGTTTAGAGGTTGATATGGACCAGTTCAACATTTGGTTGTTTTTCAAATGGTTAAGATCAATGTCTGTATCAATGAAATACTATGCAACATTGAATTGTTCACAGAAAGTATCTTTACAAATTAAATTTGGTGCTCAAGAATATTTAACAAACTACAACTGTTTATTTGGCCTGGTCTAACATTTTGTTGTTTTGGAAAGATTCAATATTGACAAATCCAAAATTCTGTTGTTTTGGAAAGGGTAAATATGTAGTCTGTATCAATGCAATAGTATGCAACATTGAACTGTTCATCTATGTTAACCCTTTCCCAAATGACAAACATTACAGTAGTCCAATCTGAAAGATGTAGTGGAAAATAAACTGGAAAGTGAAAACTTTAGACATGATTTATGTAAGATATAGTACAGAAAATATTGAGGTAAAAGGAGAAATTGCTGGTCACCAGCAATTTCTTCTTTTGCCTCAATGTTTTTTCAAAATCGTTTGATGTTTTGGATGTCAAAACCAGGTCTTGTTTTGGAAAGGGATAATCTGAAAGTATCTTTATGCATTGGTACTCAAGAATGAACAAAAACATTCATCGTCATGTGTGCGATAACAGAGTGCAATGAATTTTCAAAATGACTTATTTCGTTTATTGTTTATCAAACCTCATATTGTGGGTGCTCATTTGAATTGTCTCTTCAAGACGATTCAAATGAGTACCTACAACATATGGTTTGGATTTGAAATAACAATTTAGGACAATTTTATGCATTTTTACCCGTTGCTTTTTGACGCCATGTGTAAGATAAACATATGTCTTTAACCCATGATGCATCTAAACTCTTTGTTTGCGAAAATATTTTGGGAAATAAAATCATTTTTATGGCCAAATTTGATTGCCTTTTAATAATTATGATATGATTATTAAATCGATGATAAAATCTCTTTGCCTACTATAAATCATGCAAAAATGAATTTGTTAAAGTAACTTAGAGATAGATATTAAAATGGAGTGAAAATAGGAAAAAGATAGTAAATATACAGAGTCCTTTTCCGCAATGTTTCATAAGATGAAGTCTCTTTGCTTACCATAAATTAAGCAAATATAAATTACCACTAAAGGAAAGATATTTAGTTGTAAATCAAAAATCAGTTGAAAAGGGAAGAAGGCACAAAAATACCTTAATAATTACCTTTTCCACAATGTTTAATAACATAAACTCTCTTTACAACTATAAACTGTTAAAAAAAACTTGATAAGAGAGACATCTTATAATATACATGAGCCATTAATAATGAGTGAAAATAGGCAATAAGACACTGACGACATTTTCCACAATGTTTCAAAGGTCAGGCCCGTAGGAACACGGGGGGAGGGGGGGCTAAGCCCCCCTAAAGTTGGCCAAAAATGCCGAATTTTCTTAAAGTGACATTTCAGAATTTTTTGTCATAAATTTTACTTTTATTTTTATCTGAAAGAGCATATTTCCTTACGAAAAATCTGAAAATTTCAAGCCAAAATATTGCGCTGTTTACGAGAAATTTATACTTTTGTGTTAAAATTGAACAAATTGTTGTGGACAACAGTTCGAATTTATATGCAATTTATCGATTATGTCTCAATTTTAAATGCGTGTTTCTCACTTATTGGCAACACGTTAAACAAACTGATAGTATTTATACTCATTAGAATAACCAATCTTAGCATCAAAACCTACTTTAAAAAATTGAAATTGGAATGAAATGTCTCTTTAATTTCACACTGAAAATTTTGGGAAAATCCAAATTAGCCCCCCCCCCCCCCCCCCCCCCATAAGAAATTGCTTCCTATGGGCCTGAAGGTGACCATTTCCCCAAATAGTGATTCCTTTTGATGATCTCACTGGATATGTAGGTTTAGAAAACTTTGCAGGAAAAGAAGAAAATGATAAAAAGGTACTGATGAACTTTTTCGTCATTCTTTTCTGTGCTATAAAATCGACACATCTTGTTTCTTTAGAAGTGTTTAGGTAAAGATTGATAATAATAAATCAATAAGCAGTTAAAGGTTTCACCAAATGTCTGTCTTTTCTTCAAATTCTATAAAGAAATAATCATGATATTCTTTTCTTGGCATATTAGATTTATATTGACCAAACAACCACTACTTTAATATTGGCATGTCAATCGTAGGGTAATAAAATATGGTTCTTCTCTTTTTTCTACCCAGAACGAACATTTAACCCTTTCCCAAACAAGCCCTGTCTGTCTTTTCTTGACGATAAAGAAATAATCATGGTATTTTTTTCTCAGTATATTTGTTTTATTGACCAAACATTGCTATTTTGATATCGACATGTCAATCGTAGCGTAACTAAATATGGTTCCTCTTGTTTTACTCGCCGCAAAGACCTTTTAACCCTTTCCCAAACAAAACCTGGTTTTCATGCAGGTCCCTAATGAAATATGTTTTTGAAACATTGAGGCAAAATAAGAAAATGCTGGTAACCAGCATTTTCTTCTTTTGCCTCAATATTTTCTGTTCTGTATTATACACAAATCTTATCTTTATCAACGATCAATTTTGTCATCTCCAGCAGCTCTTAAATTTGATATTGCCAAAATAAAATTATCTTATATTGTTTTGGAAAGGGTTAATTGACAATCAAGATGCTGTGGCTAACGTTTCCGTTATGAATTTAATACCATCGTTTTTGTAACTTAACTATATTATTATCTCGATTCTTTTCATCCGCAGATGGTGACCGTCTCGAATTTTTTTCATCATTTTTTTCATTTCAATTTAGTTTTGAAAAATTTAATTGAAGATATAGTTCTCCTGTACCAATAAATTTGAAATCAAATCAAAATTAAAAGGGTAAAAATTAAAAGAAATTAAATCAACAGAAAAGAACTAGATGAATCATGGAATAAATGTTTATAAATTAATATGTATTAATGGCTTGTTAAAGATTGAAGGAAATAGTGAAAAAGTTTTGTTTTTCGACATTTTCTTTTTTATTACGATTTCATTAGCTTTTCTTTTTATTATTGTAGTTGAAATTTATATAATTGTTGAAAGAAAAAATATTTAACCCATTTACGCATTACCACATATCGACACTTTTTGATGCCTTACAAGGTAAATGCTTTGGAAAAGATCATGGAAAAGGATGAAATTGCTTCATTTCCCACAATGTTTTCTGCCCAAATAGACACACAAAAAAATCAATCACTTTAAATTGTCGTCAGCAACATCTTTGAATTTAGACAAGATTAAAATTTTGCCTTCTGGTAATGCATTATATATTATTAGGGAAGTACTGTAATACTACTGCTTTTTGGTCTTCCAAGGAAGTTCTTTTTGCCTCAAAATTCCAAACAGTTTCTGGTCTTTACATTCTTAATGCTTTGCCAGATGGCAAAATTTGGATTGTTCCAATTTGAAAGGTGTTGCAGGCGACAATTTCAAGTTAATGAAATTTTAGAATCCTTCCATTTTGGGTTAGAAAACATTGTGGAAAATGAAGAAATTGCTAGTCACAATGTTTTTCCAAGCCCTTTATTGTAAGGGAGTCAACTTAACCCTTTCCCAAACAAGACCTGGTTTTGACGTCCCTAATAGATATGGCTTGGGAAAACATCGAGACAAAAGAAGAAACTGCTGATAACCAGCAGTTTCTCCTTTTGCCTCAATGTTTTCTGAGCTGTATTATTCACAAATTTTATCTTTAGTATCATCCACTTTGTTGTTTGCAGCAGCTTTCAAATTGGATCACCCAAAATTTTGTCGTTTGGGAAAGGGTTAAAAGGTGTCACTGTGCAGAAATGCAGGGTTAGTACAATGGCTCTCAGAAACATTGAGGAAAAAGAACAAAATAATATTACCTTGGCTGTAAACGCTCCTTACATTATCATGGAAAGCTGCTGCAGACAAAGAAAATTGATTTGATGAACATAGGATTTATGTACAATAATTATCATAACATGAAAATATTAAAGCAAAAGTAGAAAAATTAATGATGATCATCAATATTTTTTCTCATGCTTCAAATTGTTTTCCTGAGCCTTCCTTTACATTAGAGACATCAAAACGCTATCTGGACCAGGGTTAACGCTTCCTTAACCCTTTTTCAAACAAGACCTGGTTTTGACGTCCCTTATAGAAATGGCTTGGGGAAACATTGAGAGAAAAGAAGAAACTGCTGATAACCAGCAGTTTCTCCTTTTGTCTCAATGCTTTCTGTGCTATTTGATACACAAATCAAATCTTTAACAACTCCTATTTTGTTGATTTCTGCAGCTTTCATTTAGAAAAAATCTAACTTTTGGCCATTTGGGAAAGGGTTAAACAAGACCTGATTTTGATGTCCCTGAAATAAAAGGCATGGGAACATATTGAAGCAAAAGAAGAATCATATTTTGCCTCAACAAATTCTCTGCATACAAATCTTATTTTCATCAACATCGATCATCTGACAAGCTTTCATATTAGAACAGTCTAAATATTTGGTATTTGGCAAAGGGGTAAACTATAGATCTCCCTAGTTATCAGAGAATATCTTTATGGATTATTGATCAAGAATGAGCCAAGTCTGATCTTTGTCTACATCAGCTGAATAATAATGTCTTCAGCATTCTCTCCTTTTTTCCACAATGTTGTAGGAATTGGCTATCTGACAAAGGGACAGCAAAATCAGGGACTGTTTTGAATGCTATAAACCCTTTCCCAAACAACAAAAACTTAAACTGCTCCAATATGAAAGCCAGTGCACATGTCAAAGTGATCGAATATGATAAAAATCGGATTTGTGTACAATATAGCAAAGAAAATATTGGAACAAAAGGAGAAAATGCTGATATCAGCATTTTCTTCTTTTGCTTCAATGTTTACCTAAGTCATCTCTATGCAATATCAAAAACTTGTTTGGGAAAGGGTTGACTTTTCCTGTTTATCAGAAAGTATCTATATGGATTGTTACTCAAGAATGAACCAAGTCTGATCTTTGTCTACATCAGCTGAATAATAATGTCTTCAGCATGTTCTCCATTTTCCCTCAATGTTTTGTGGTTGTTTATTTTAGCATAATCTTTAAAATATTCATTTAGCTTTCTGCAACATCTTTCAAATTGGAGCTGCCAAAACTTGTGCCATTTAGGAAAAGGTTAAATATATTGCTATCAGAAAGTATCTTTATGGATTGTTACTCAAGAATGAACCAAGTCTGATCTTTGTCATCAGCTGCCTGTCTTCTCAAAATTGTACTTTTGCTTGGTTTAAATGCTCTGAGAAAGGGGAGCATATTGCTTTTTTCAACGAAAATCTTGTAACTGCAGCTAAAACAAGCTGCAGTTACAAGGTTTTTAGCTCACCTCAATTCGTGCTCAAAGTGAGGCTATTGTGATTAGCTTTTTGTCCCTCCGTCTGTATGTCCATCCGTATGTCCGTCTGTCAACAATTTGGTGTTCACACTCTATAAGCATCTACAAATATAAGCCAATCTTGATCAAACTTGGTCAAAACATGTATGACCTTGAGCTCTGGTATGAGTTCGATTTTGGGTCAGATTGGACCTGAAAGTCCGGAGTTATCTGCCCTTGAATGTAAAAATAGCTACTTTTGACATTGTTTACACTCTAGCATCTCCAAATATTGACCAATCAATTCAAAAGTTGGACACAATGTTGGTGACCATAGGATCTTGGATGAGTTTGATTTTTGGTCTGATCAGACCAGATAGTCCTAAGTTTTCTGCCCTTGAATCTAACAAAATTGCCGTTTTTGACTGTTTTTGACCTTGTTTACACTCTAGAATCTACAATTATTGGCCAACCAAGACAAAACCTGGACGCAGTGTTGGGGACCATAAGATCTTGAATGAGTTAATTTTTCAGTCTGATCTGGCCAGAAAGACGAGAGTTATGTGCCCGTGAATTTTACAAAATTGTCATTTTCGGCCGTTTTCGACTTTGTTTACACTCTAGAATCTACAATTGTCGACCAATCAATGTCGAAGACTGTTAGAGCTCGTATTAGTTTGATATTTGGCCTGATGGGATCAGAAAGGTGAGAGTTATGTGCCCTTTAATTTTACAAAATTGCTGTTTTCAACTGTTTTTGACCTTGTTTACACTCTAGAATCTACAATTTTTTTTATCAATCAAGACAAAACTTGGACACAATGTTAGAGACCATAAGATCTTGGATGATTTGCCCTTCAAATTTTACCCAGACAACCACAAATAGTGACTAATCAGAACAAAACTTGACACAATGTTATTGACCATAAGTTTGTTTTCAGTCTTAAAGTCATAAATATTAATTGAATTAAACAAAACTGTTGCTCATAGCATTTTGGTTCAGGTGAGCAATATAGGACCATCATGGTCCTCTTGTTGTTGAAAAGCGACAATATTCTGACAGTCTCTGCTTTGTTTGTGTGCAGTGAGTTCTCCAAGTCAAATTGGATGAAACTTAGAAATACTGATACAAATATGATTTGTGTATGACACAGGGCAGTAAATTTGGTTATTAGCATTTACTTCTTTTGTCTCAATGTTTTCCAAAACTCTTTCAATCAAGGACATCAAATATAGGGCCCTGTTTTACTAATGAACATTATAAACCTTCCTACGCCTATTTACAACAAACCTGATTGGTCCAATCAGATTTCTTTTGCAATCAGATGTCTTCTTTCAAAGTTTACACGAAAACATGATTGTTAAACATGGCCCAGCTCTTGTTTGGGAAAGGGTTTTAAAAAATTGCATTGTGCTGTCTGCATTTAACAGTCTCAATTTCAAGTAGTGAGAAAGATGTGAAACTTTGTAAATATGCTAAAGATGTGGATATCTGATTACTTGCAGTTGACAAAATTTGAAAGTTGTCAAGATTTATGATATGTATGGTATAAAATTTCTTGTTAGAAGGGAAAATACATGGTAAAAAGGAGATTTAAAAAATAGTTATCACTAGACAAATTTTATGCTGTTAAGGGGGAATGCTCCAGTTTCCTAAATTTTTTCCCAATAATAGAATTTATTTATATTTTGTATGTTGAAAAACATTTAATTTACTACAGTAATGACCGAGTGTTCCGAAAAACTGGAGCATTCCCCATTAAAATAACCACCTGTCAATATATCCCTCTCTAAATTATTGTCAACTCAACTTCTAAAATTTCAGTTGCATTTGATAATATTATTCAAGCTTGCCACAAAGTTATTAAAATGTCTAGAAGTGCACCTGACCATGTGTATTTAGATCACTCCATTGACACGTACCTGTCATTGACTGGTCCGTTAATGTCTTGTATAAATATACCCTATACCTACAACACGGCCGCTTATCTACTAAATCACAACATTATGTTGTGTATGAAAAAAAGTTTAGAGGATATCCGGTTGGCAGTTAGAGGAACCAACAAATCGGCGGGTGAAAGGTGAGTCTCGTCATTTAATCGAAATGTTCTTGTTTCTAGCTCGAAAATCAAAAATCGGAGAATGTCATACAACCCTTTATTCATTTTCACATATTTGTGAGCCCCATCCAAACCCCAATTCCCAGAGATTGGATGGAAATTCATTTTCTCCCGTTGCAAGGGTAGCCCAAATATTGACATTTTGTCAATTCTGGTGTGCGTTTGTCCACTTTCTGAGGATGACTGGTCCAAAATATGTGTGTATTGTAAAAGAGTTGTATGAAAATTACATCGTACAAACAATATTTTAATAACTTACTGTCGATCTTTGAAGAAAATCAGTTCTTCCGGTCAGTTTGTGCTTTAGGGGATAGGTTGTGATTGAGAGGATAGGTTGTGATTTAGAAGACAAAATGCATTCATCCCTTTGAAAACCATTTGTCATTGTTTATATGCGAATTAAGCCAAACAGAAACTACTCTCATTACTAGACTAGTCTCGTCTAAATATTAAACCCTTATTTCACTTAATAATGACTTTGTCATTTTTATTTGACAGAGAGCGAGTTCATTGTGATATGATTTAGAAAAACCCTTTTTACACACCAGTTATACATAAATAAGACATCATCTCATCTAAATGAATGTATGGTTGTTAAGTATGATAGATTTATAAGTATGATGTTCACAATGTTTGATATAAAACAGGCACTATCCTTTGTGTTTCTTTCTGTCTGCACTCTTTGCGTCTTCATGTGAACTTTTATACTATACTGTGCAATATCCCAACCATCTTGTATGCTCTAAAGTTGCATTTCCCCTTTTCCCTCAATAGTTCCGTCCTAAAACATATACATTTCTACTTTTCACATCTGTAACTCTTTATAAATGAATGAGTCCAAAATTGTGTCATTTTGAAAACACTTTTTAAAACACTTAACCCATTACCAAAATGACTAAATATTTGACTTTTTTTTAAAGCCAAAGATGTTGCAGACAAGAATATCAGGAGTATGGAATTTTAAAAAGAGAACGCACAAACGCCCGCTTAACTTAAATTTTCATTTTAAATTATCACATGCAGATGGGCAGACGAGCAGACAATGTCAAAGGTTTGTCTCCCTGATCTTTCAAATTACTGAGCGTGAAAATACATTATGTCATATCACTCACCCTTTGAAAATAGACAGATCACATAGAGTATTTAGGTTTGGCTTGATTCGCATATAAACAATGACAAATGGTATTAAATGCGATGAATGTATTATGTCTTCTAAATCACAACCTATCCTCTCAATCACAACCTATCCCCTAAAGCACAAACTGACCGGAAGAACTGATTTTCTTCAAAGATCGACGGTAAGTTGTTAAAATATTGTTTGTGCGACGTAATTTACGTACAAATCTTGTACAATACACACATATTTTGGACCATTTATCCTCAGAAAGTGGACAAACACATACCAGAATTGACGAAATGTCAATATTTGGGCTACCCTTGCAACGGGAGAAAATGGATTTCCGTCCAATCTCTGGGAATCGGGGTTTGGATGGGGCTCACAAATATGTGAAAATGAATAAAGGGTTGTATGACATTCTCCGATTTTTGATTTTCGAGCTAGAAACAAGAACATTTCGATTAAATGACGAGACTCACCTTTCACCCGCCGATTTGTTGGTTCCTCTAACTGCCAACCGGATATCCTCTAAACTTTTTTTCATACATAACATAATGTTGTGATTTAGTAGATAAGCGGCCGTGTACAAAGTTATACACGGTGTATAATCTCGTGACTCAGAATTTCCGATAATCTTCAATATCTTTTTTAATACTTGACCGATTTGAATTCGGTTTTAAGCAGAGAATATGGACATACATCACACATTAGATGGACGTGGTTGATTTTTGAAAAATCAATTGATAAAAAAGTTATTGAAGATAAACCAAAATTTTGGTTTATCTTCAATAACTTTTTTATCAGTTGATTTTTCAAAAATCAATTACGTCCATCTAATGCGTGATGTTTGTCCATATTCTCCGCTTCAAACCGAATTCAAATCGGTCCAGTATTTACAAAATTATTGAAGATTTTCTGAAAATTTTGCATCACGTGATTAACCACCGTGCTATACCTACAAAGTCATAAGAAGGAGAAGATTGGCTTCACCTTGTCTATCTGTCAGTGCTTCTCAAGACTTTCGTTATCATGCTCTTACTCAAGTACTGTTAGATCTTTGGACAATGTAACTATACAGTTGTTGCCCTTACTTCAAGGAGGTGCCCCGTTGTGTTGGGGTCATCTAGGTCAAAGGTCAAGGTCACTTTTGAGACTATATATTCTGATAACACTCCTATAATGTCAAGGCACAAGTGGATGAGAGGCATTTGTCTGCTGTGAGGACTGTTTTAGTTTTTTCCCCTTTCAATGATTTGTATTAACCCTTTCCCAAAAAACTAAATTTTAGGGTGATTCACTTCAAAAACTGCCAAAAATGACAAAATGGAAGTTATTAAAGATAGAATTTGTGTAAAATATGGCATAGAAAATATTGAGGCAAAAGGAGAAACTGCTGGTTATCAGCAGTTTCTTCTTTTGTCTCAATATTTTTCCAAGCTTCCTCTATTTGGGACGTCAAAACCAGGTCTTGTTTTGGGAAAGGGTTAAGAAAGTTTTGTCTGCAAAGTCTGTTAAAGTTTTTGAGGATTTATATACCCTAGCAGAGCTTGACAATTTAGATAAATGAAATATTGAATTGTTATGCTTTCAATGCAATAATAAGTTTTTTTAAATTGAGAAATTCAGATATTAATTTCATTTTCTGGGAAATCAAGACATTTTTATCGCTTGTCGCATAAATGAAAATCATTTATATTACATTGTGGTCTTAAATTTTTAATCTAAGCAGATGATATTTTTGAGAAAAGTGCATGATATCCGTCTTTATAGGTTATATTTGTCAATCTTAAAGGAGCCCTTGTTATTTTGAAACAAGAGCTGTCACTGTAAGATGACAATGCCCCCGACACCGCTTTGATTTTAAATTATGGCCAATCTATGTTCAAGGTCAAGGTCATCCAGGGGTCAAGGTCACCAAAGTATGTGCCTACAGAAAGGTAATGTACCAAGAAATGTTGTGGTAAAGTATGAAGCGAATATGTTAAGTAATAAGGAAGTTATGGCCAATGTTAAAGTTTTTGGACGGAATGACGGACAGACAGATGGACAGACGGACAGACGGACGGACGGACAAGTCAAATTTATGATGCCTCCCTATCGGGGGCATAAAAAGAAGCCAAAACACATTTAATGGCCATACTTTTCAACCTTAAAGTGACATTTCACAATTACTTTCACATAAATTTTACTTTTATTCTATCTGAAAGAGCATGTTTTCTTATGAAAATTCTGAAAATTTCAAGCCAAAGTATTGAACCGTTTACGAGAAATGAATATTTTTGTGTTAAAATTAAACAAATTGTTGTGGACAACAGTTCAGATTTATATGGAATTTGTCATTTCTGTTTCAACTTTAAAGGCGTAGTTTTCGCTTATGAATAACAACTTCAAAAAACTGATAGCATTTCTACGCATTAGAATAAACAATCTTTGCATCAAGACATACAGTCAATCTTGCTCAAGCGACCACGTGCATTAAGCGACTTTTTGCTTGAAGCGACCACTCTCCGGTCCTCCCGATGAAATTCCTTCTTTAAACTGTTGTATTAAGCGTTTTTTCCCCAAATGTGACCAGCGACCGGCATATTCGGGGCCCTCAAACAATAGAATGTTATTTTAAGCGACCGTTACATATTACAGATAATTTGCAAAAGGTGTCAAACGCATGTACCCGTGATGAAAGCTGTGAAATTTGCCCAATTAATGGCAATTTTGTCACCTGTGGATTCAATCAAAACTGTAAACAATATAACTCGACGGTGACCAATGGGGCTTTACGAACGAAAAAAAGCTTTAACCAATGAAATTGCGTATGGATGATTGTTGGTGCACTTGTTTGTTGTGTATTCTGGATTGCCATAATTCATTTCGAATAATGTTCCCAATTATAGCCTATGTACACATTAATCTGAATTGACGAGTAATCTTGCATTGAAAAATCTGTCAAATTATATCTAAATGCAAAATATCAACTGTGGTTGATCGAGTTTGTGTAATTTACCTTTCTAAAGTTACAGAAAAAAATGTGTTCGATTAAATTATAAACAAACAAAAAATCAAGTACAGTCCTCATTGAAATAAACAAAGGGCATTCACTCTAATGTCATACCAAAATACTTCGAAGTTAGGCTGAATTTTGCACAGAATTGGTGAAAAATAATCCTGTATGTCATCAATTGCCTTTTTTTTATTTTCACAAATTGACTAAATCAAATATAGATTATCCCCTATATCAAGGGATTATTTCCTGTAACTTCACAATGAATTTATTAATCATGCCATTGTTCTCTATGATCATATCTTATTAAAAAAAATTGTGGGTAAAGAAGAACTGGCATGAAAATTTTGTATTAAGAGACCGTTTCATTCAGCGACCATTTTTTGGATTCCCCCAGGGTGGTCTCTTAAAACAAGATTGACTGTACTTTTAAAGAATGAAATAAATGTGAAATGTCACTTTAAATAGTTACTTTTGCTTTCCTATTTCACATATCACTTTTTATGCCCCTGTATTGAAAGGAGTGTAGGACAAAACCCCACCAGGACAAAACCCCCTCGGACAAAACCCCACCAGGACAAAACCCCATCAGGACAAAACCCCACCAATATATAAAATATAGTATAACAAATTTATGACATAGAAAAAAATATTTGGTAAGGAAAATATTTTTAAATATAAGAGATTTGATTATGTTTCACATGAATTTATAACTTTATAATGTAATTATTTATTGAAACTTCAAAAAAATGATCTAGATCTATATTGTATTTGTATTTATTGTATATTAATAGCATTGTTTTTTAGCTCACCTGAGCAACATGCTCAAGGTGAGCTTTTGTGATCACCCTGTGTCCGGCGTGCGTCGTGCGTCGTGCGTTGTGCGTTGTGCGTCGGAAGTCGTCAACAATTTCTTTAAACATCTTCTCCTCCTTAACCACTGGGCCAATCCTAACCAAACTTGGCAGGCATGTTCCCTGGGTGACCCTTTTCAAAACTTGTTTTCAAATTTTTGATTCGTCAAAAAATGTGGGCGTGGCAGGGCGGGGCTTATCAGACTTAGAGAAATTGTTAAATAATTCTTCAAAAATCTTCTTCTCCTTAACCATTGTGTCAATTTTTACCAAAGTAGGCAGAAATGTTCCTTGGGTGACCCTTTTCAAAATTTGTTTTCAAATTTTTGATTCGTCAAAAAATGTGGGTGTGGCAGGGCAGGGCTTATCAGACTTACAGACATTGTTAAATAATTCTTCAAAAATCTTCTTCCCCATAACCATTGAGTCAATTTTTACCAAAATTGCCAGAAATTTTCCTTGGGTAACCCTTTTCAAAATTTGTTTTCAAATTTTTGATTTGTCAAAAAATGTGGGCGTGGCAGGGCGGGGCTTATCAGACTTGGAGAAATTGTGATACAATTCTTCAAAAATCATCTTCTCATTAACCATTGAGTCAATTTTTACAAAACTTGGCAGAAATGTTCCTTGGATGACCCTTTGCAAAACTTGTTTTCAAATTTTTGATTCGTCAATAAATGTAGGCGTGGCAGGGCGGGGCTTATCAGACTTAGAGAAATCATGAAAAAAATCTTTAAAAATCAACCATTGGTCAAATTTGTACCAATCTTGGTTGGAACGTTTCTTGAGTGACTGTCTTTACTTTGTGTCGATGAATTTTTGATTCTTCAAAAAATGTGGGCGTGGCAGGGCGGGGCTTATCAGACTTAGAGAAATTGTTAAATAATTCTTCAAAAATCTTTTCCTTAACTAAAGAGTCAATTTTTACCAAAATTTGCAGAAATGTTCCTTTTGTGACCCTTTTCAAAACTTGCTTTCAAATTTTTGATTTGTCAAAAAATGTGGGCGTGGCAGGGCGGGGCTTATCAGACTTAGAGAAATCATGAAAAAATCTTTAAAAATCAACCATTGGTCAAATTTGAACCAAACTTGGCAGATCTGTTTCTTGAGTGACTGTTTTCAATGTATGTTCATGAATTTTTGATTTGTCAAGAAATGTAGGTGTGGCAGGGTGGGGCTTATCAGACTTGGAGAAATCATTAAACAATTCTTTGAAAATTTTCTTCTCCTTAACCGTTGGACCAAATTATACCAAATTATTCAGGAATGTTCCTTGGGTATCCCTTTTTAATTCTTTGTTTTTACAAATTTCTGATTCGTCAAAAATGTGGGCATGGCAGGGTTGGACTTACATGTATTGGACTAGGAGAAATGATAGGAAAATTCTTTAAAAATCAACTGTTGGGCCAATTTGAACCAGGGATGTTGCTTGAGTGTCTCTTTTAAGCAATATTATTTTTTGTGAATTTTTGATTTGTTAAAAAATTGAGTGTGGCAGGGTAGGGCTTATCAGACTTTAAAAAATTCTTTAAAAATCAACCATGTGGCCAATTTAAACCAAGTATAGCAAAATGCTCATTGAGTTACTCATTTTAAACACTTTGTTGAAAGGTTAATAAATTTAGATGAGGCAAGGAGGGGCTTATCATAGTAAGTGTATTAGTGCTTGTAATGTATCATTCTGATATTTCAAAATTTAATTGTAAAAATTTAATCTTGATTATAAAAATCAAACTGGAACAGCACATGATATTCAATATTAAAGATGTATGCAAATGCTACTACTTGCAATATGATTGAATACTAATTTGATATCATTGCATTCATTGGAAATTATGAAACTTCATTTACAATAACTTGATATGACATAATATATTTGTTTACAACAAAATTTATATCGTACACAATCAAATACACAAAGAAATCAGGTGAGCGATATCAGTGCCTTTCAGGCACTCTTGTTTCATACTTATTTCCCATTCTGTGTTTATTGAAATATCCAAATAAGGCAATTTTGCTTTAAAAATGGAAACAATTGTGGGAAAAGGAGAGGTTACTGGGAATAAGATGAGGCCAAATATTATCTTGACATCAAATTTTTGTCACCTAAATAAGTCATTTGGCATGCATTAATTATATCATTCCCTTATCTATGAAATCAATTATCACCTATCATAATCAGGACAATAGATGACATCAGAAGACTTCACACCTCAGAAGAAAATAACATTTCTAATTTTAGATAAGTTTATTCCCATGAATCATGCTTATTAATATTTATCAAAGGCATTATTAAATTGAAACTTTTTGGGAAAAAATCATTTCATATTCATGATATTCAGGGATAACTTCTTCATTCATTATCAATTTATGATTTAGCAATAAATACTTTTTTGATCCAAAAACAAATTTTTAGGCTTCATAAAAAACTTCAAAAAATCATAAATCTAAGAATATTATAAAAATAAATCAATGATAATATATACCATGGAAAAAATAACATTAGTCCTACATTATAATAGTATTATGAGTATTATTTCTTTCCTGTAATTTTTATTCATCAAACATCAAAAATGAGAGAAATAAAAAATAATTATCAAAGCATAACTAATAGGCCCTATTAGGCCACAATACTTGATCAAATGCAAATTTATTTGTTTCAATAATAATTTATTGATGAATGATTTGAAAATGAATAAAATATAAGACTGGTGGGGTTTTGTCCGCCTTGCCAATTTTAGTGGTGGGGTTTTGTCCGAGGGGGTTTTGTCCGAGGGGGTTTTGTCCTGGTGGGGTTTTGTCCTGGTGGGGTTTTGTCCGTACCCCATTGAAAGATAGGGGGCATATTAATTTACTCATGTTGGTCCGTCTGTCTGTCTGTCAGTAAACTTAACATTGCCATTTTCTCCAAAAGTATATATTTGACATACAAAGCTCAAATTTGTTATGTAACTTTCTTTCAATGATATCTATCTGTTCCATGCAATTTAACCTTCCTCAAGGTCATCTGTTAACCCATTACCACTCATCCAGCATCAAGGGTGAATGGTTTTGAACAAACAGATGTTGATAAGAATTATTGGTTTTTATACGCCGCCGGAGGCGGACGTATATTGGCGTCATCTTCTCCGTCTGTCCGTCCGTCCGTCCGTCCGTCCATCCGTCCATCCGTCCATCCGTCCGTCCGTCCGTACGTACGTCCACTTTTCTTGTCAACGCAACTCCTCCTAAGTTTCTGGCTGGATCTTCTTGAAACTTGGTCAATGTTATCACCTCAATTGGTAGATGTGCATGAAGGAAGGATTTTATGGTTCGTTGATTTTTGCCTGAGTTATGCCCCTTAAAAACTTAGTCTCTGGGGCTTATTGAAATTGCAGCCTTGTCAACGCAACTCCTCCTAAGTTTCTGGCTGGATCTTCTTGAAACTTGGTCAATGTTATCACCTCAATTGGTAGATGTGCATGAAGGAAGGATTTTATGGTTCGTCGATTTTTGCCTGAGTTACGCCCCTTAAAAACTTAGTCTCTGGGGCTTATTGAAATTGCAGGCTTGTCAACGCAACTCCTCCTAAGTTTCTGGCTGGATCTTCTTGAAACTTGGTCAATGTTATCACCTCAATTGGTAGATGTGCATGAAGGAAGGATTTTATGGTTCGTCGATTTTTGCCTGAGTTACGCCCCTTAAAAACTTAGTCTCTGGGGCTTATTGAAATTGCAGGCTTGTCAACGCAACTCCTCCTAAGTTTCTGGCTGGATCTTCTTGAAACTTGGTCAATGTTATCACCTCAATTGGTAGATGTGCATGAAGGAAGGATTTTATGGTTCGTCGATTTTTGCCTGAGTTACGCCCCTTAAAAACTTAGTCTCTGGGGCTTATTGAAATTGCAGGCTTGTCAACACAACTCCTCCTAAGTTTCTGACTGGATCTTAATGAAACTTGGTCAATGTAATCACCTCAATTGGTAGATGTGCATGAAGGAAGGATTTTATGGTTCGTTGATTTTTGCCTGAGTTATGCCCCTTAAAAACTTAGTCTCTGGGGCTTATTGAAATTGCAGGCTTGTCAACACAACTCCTCCTAAGTTTCTGGCTGGATCTTAATGAAACTTGGTGGATGTTATCACCTCAATTGGTAGATGTGCATGAAGGAAGGATTTCATGGTTCATTGATTTTTGCCAGAATTATGCCCCCTTCAATCTTAGTCTCTGGGGCTTAATGATATTTCAGCCTCGTGAATGCAATTCCTTCCAGGTTTTTCACTGGATATTTATAAAAACCTTTTTGTGAACACAATTTTTTAAAGGTTTTTCAGTGAATATTTATAAATCCTTGTCAATGTCATTTTTTTGTCTCAAATTTTATAAGTGGCGGCGTATATTGTGACGATGGCACTCTTGTTTACCCTTTCTGCACCTGATCTTAAAACAACTGTTTAAAAGATGCATAATTTATCATTTTACACATTTTTGATATATGTAAAGTTTTTAGAGAATTTAAATACCTTTTCAATGATATAACTTTGGAGCAGATAAAATAAGTCCTTTGAATAAAAAATGACTTTGCAGAACAATACCCTTTTATTGTTTGGCCTTGAATTTTATTTTTCTTCAAACAGAAATAAAACAACTATTTTATATATTTTTTATGATTTTTTTGTTATAATAATGAATCAAAGTACTGACAGTACTGTTTGGAAGCAAATTTTTCAAAAATGTAGGCCTGTCCAGGCCCCAGTTTCTCGAAAAAAAACTTAAGTATATTCTCATGAGAACATGCTCAACATCAAAGGGATACTCTCCAACGTTGAAGGGTATTCCATTGAAGTTCACGTGGATTTCATGCAATTTGAGCACTGTGCTCAGATTTGAGAACATACTTAAGTTTTTTCGAGAAACCGGGGCCAGAAATAGAGTAGTTTGATTAGGTACTTTGATTATCCATTTGAATACCTTGAATACTTTGATTCGTAGAGTATTTTGATTAAGTACTTTGATTATCTAGAATACCTTGCATACTTTGATTTCATGATGGAGTTGTATTTATTTTTAGCACAACTTCATGCATATTAATCGTTTGTGTAAGCTGAATATATTTCATAGTTCAGTAAACTCGACTGACCCATTTACAAGGAAGGCCATTGGACTAATTCTTTGAACCATGATAAAGCAAATTACTACGTGGATCTTTTCATCTCTCAGAGACATGATTAATTGGATGTTTCATTTTCAGTCACACAATTCAATATCTACACATAACTTCAGACTTGCATATTGAATATTCGAATGACTGTTACCTCATTAATCTTTGCTTTTGATAGAACTATTTATAGTGAGGAAGACCGGAATATGTTGTGTGGTATGCAGAGAATGGTAAAGTGCAGAGACGCATGGCTGCTAAGAGAAGCAAATTTGGAAAATTTGCTTCCAAAAACAATATTAAGAAGATGAATTATGTTAAAATTATTTTAATTAGATGTATTTCCATAGTAATTTTCAAGCATTTTTGAAAAAGTTATCAGACCCCAGTCATGTTTAATTGCAAATTACTAATTTTTTTAAAGAACAAAGTGCATATTTTCTTTAATGGTCTTAAAAGCTAATAAATCAAACTTACTAATCGTATAAAAGAAAATTTCAAATTCTAAAGGATTTTTTTTTTTTTTTTTTTTTTTTTTTTTAATCTTTATTTATCCAATTTGTATAATAAATAATGCATGTCATATAACAATATATAACAAATTAATGGAATTTCTTAAATAGCATACATGGTATTGTTTTAATACATTGCTAGCGAATCAAAAAATAACAAGAGATGTTTGTAAAACATATATGCCCCCTCAAGGGCCTACATTTGATGTAGGTCAAAGTCCAAGGTCAAGTTAACAAGGTCCAAGCTCATGGTCAAATATGAAAGGTCTTGGTAGGAGGTGTCTATGTGTGAAATATTAAAGCTGTATATGTAAAAGTAAAATGAAACATAGGCCAGGTTAAAGTTTTTAAAAGTAGGCCAAATGCCAAGGTCAAGGTCATGGTAAAATGTGAAAGGTCTTGGTTCGAGGTGTCCATTTGTGAAATATCAATGCTGTAGGTGTAAAAGGACATGATATATATGCCTGGTTTCAGTCGTTTTAAAAGTAGGTCAAACTCCAATGTCAAGGTTGCAATATTCAAGGTCATGGTCAAATGTGAAAGGTCTTGGTAGGAGGTGTCTATGTGTGAAATATCAAAGCTGTAGGTGTAATAGGACATAAGATAAAGGCTAGGTTAGATATTTCTAAAAGTAGGTCAAACTCCAAGGTCAAGGTCCAAGGTCATGGTCAAAGTGAAATATCTTGGTTGGAAGTGACCATGTGTGAAATATCAAGGCTGTATATGTAAAATGACATGAAATATAGGCCAGGTTAATGTATTATAAAAGTAGGTCAAACACCAAGGTCAAGGTTACCAGGTCCAAGGTCATGGTCAAATGTGAAAGGTCTTGGTCGTAGGTGTCCATGTGTCAAATATCAAGGCTGTATGTGTAAAAGGACATGATATATCGGCTAGGTTAAAGTTCTTTTTAAAGTAGGTCAAAGTCCAAGGTCAAGGTCACAAGGTCCAAGGTCATGGTCAAATGTGAAAGGTCTTGGTAAGATGTGTCCATGTGTGAAATACCAAGGCTGTATGTGTAATAGCACATAAGATATAGGCCCAGTTTATTTTTTTTAAAAGTAGGTCAAACTCCAAGGTCAAGGCCACATGGTCCAAGGTCATAGTCGTATGTGATAGGTCTAAGTCGGAGGTTTCCATGTGTCAAATATCAAGGCTGTATGTGTAAATGGACATGATATATCGGCCAGGTTAAAGTTTTTTAAAAGTAGGTCAAACTCCAAGGTCAAGGTCACAAAGTCCAAGGTCATGGTCAATTGTGAAAGGTCTTGGTAAGATGTGTCCATGTGTGAAATATCAAGGCTGTATTTGTAAAAGGTCATGAGATATATGCCGGGTTTATTTTTTTTTAAAGTAGGTCAAACTCCAAGGTCAATGTCACAAGGTCCAAGGTCATGGTTAAATGTGAACGATGTTGATAGGAGGTATCTTTGTGTGAGATATCAAGGCTGTATGTGTAAAAGGACACGAGATATAGGCAAGGTTAAGAATTAAGTATAAAAATCAACAAAGGGCAATAACTCCAAGAATTTGATTGGCAGAGTTACAGTCCTTGTGCACTGCACCTCTCCATAATGAAATCTATTCACCTGTAAAGTTTCATGATTCTACCTTACATATTTTTTGAGTAGTGCTCCGGACAAGAATCAAGTTATAAAATCAACAAAGGGCAATAACTCACAAAATTTGATCGGCAGAGTTACGGTTCTTGTGCACTGCACCTCTCCATAATGAGATCTATCCACCTGTAAAGTTTCATGATTCTACCTTACATACTTTCTGAGTTATGCACTTGACAATAATAAAGTTTGAAAATCAACAAAGGGCAATAACCCAAAAAATATGATCAGCAGAGTTACGGTTCTTGTGCACTGCACCTCTCCATAATGAGATCTATCCACCTGTAAAGTTTCATGATTCTACCTAACATAGTTTTTGAGTTATGCTCCGGACAAGAATCAAGTTATAAAATCAACAAAGGGCAATAACTCAAAAAATTTGATCAGCAGAGTTACGGTTCTTGTGCACTGCACCTCTCCATAATGAGATCTATCCACCTGTAAAGTTTCATGATTGTACCTTACATACTTTTTGAGTTATGCTCCGGACAAGAATCAAGTTATAAAATCAACAAAGGGCAATAACTCAAAAAATTTGATCGGCAGAGTTACGGTTCCTGTGCACTGCACCTCTCCATAATGAGATCTATCCACCTATGAAGTTTCATGACTCTACCTTTAATACTTTTCGAGTTATGCTCCGGACAAGTTTTGGTCTACGGACAGACCGACCGACCGACCGACCGACCGACCGACCGACCGACCGACCGACCGACCGACCGACCGACCGACCGACCGACCTTCCGACCGACCGACCGACCGACCGACCGACACTTGCAAAACAATATACCCCCATTTTCTTCGAAAGGGGGCATAATTATCTATGCTTCAAATCTATGAGGAAAGCGTGCAGTAGGAAAAGACAATAGAAGAAATAAATCTCTAAAGGAAATTCTAAAGGATTGCCAGACTTTTTTTTTAAGGTTAAACATGAGAGGAGTTAAAAAGAGTTACTGTTTGTTCAAAACCGAGGAGTTAAAAAGAGTTACTGTATGGTAATGGGTTAACCCTTATCAACCCTTTACACGAAAACTTAAAATATTTTAGAAATCCGGCCTTATCAGTGGCATTCGTATTTCACAAACACATGTTGTTTCTTCGAAAACCTCATAACTACAGCTTAATTCAAGCTGTAGTTACTATGTTTTTGAAGGAAATCGTCAATATAATTATATTCCTTGTTTATTATAATTTCAGATGGTGAATAACTGGTTCCTGGCATGACCATGTATAATGAGACCTATGGAGCACCCTGGACCGGCAACCAGCCACTAAATAAATCTTATTATACCCCCGCAAACGAAGGTTGGAGGGGGTATACTGGAATCAGCCTGTCGGTCCAGTGGTTGGTTGGAAGGTTGGAAGGTTGGATGGTTGGATGGTTGGTTGGATGGTTGGTTTGTTGGTCTGTCTCCAAAACTTTGTCCGGACAACTCCTCCTACGCTGGTGGACCGATTTAGTTCATACTTGGCACAAATGTTTATTGTGATCTGTAGATGTGCAAGACGCAAATTTCACGAAAATCGGACCGATACTTTCTGAGTTATGGCCCCTGATTTGACAAAAAAATGCTTGTCCGGATAACTCCTCCTACACTTGTAGACCGATTTAGTTCATACTTGGCACAAGTGTTCATTGTGACCTGTAGATGTGCAAGACGCAAATTTCACGAAAATCGGACTGATACTTTCTGAGTTATGGCCCCTGATTTGACCAAAAAATGCTTGTCCGGATAACTCCTACACTTGTGGACTGATTTAGTTCATACTTGGCACAAGTGTTCATTGTGACCTGTAGATGTGCAAGACGCACATTTCTCGAAAATCGGACCGATACTTTCTGAGTTATGGCCCCTGATTTGACCAAAAAATGCTTGTACGGATAATTCCTCCTACACTTGTGGACCGATTTGCTTCTTACTTCCCCTGTGAAATGCTTTGTCATTCTTCATGAAGTATTTGATAAATATTCATGAGCTATTCAAGAACGGAAAAAATGAAATCTTCATGAAGAAGAAGTGAACAGAAAATGGCCCATTTTGCATAAATCTTCATAAAAACAGAGTAACGAATTTTTCATGAAGTTGGAAATGCATAATAAATCCTTAAACCATGCAGTTTTGCATTCTGAGAAAAAGGCATGAAGTCTTCATGAATAAATAATCATATAATTCATGAAGACTTCATGCAAGAAAAATACTCAAACGATCTTAAGAAGAAATCATGATTATTTTGTTAAAAATGAGTATGGGCCATTTTCTGTTCACTTCTTTTCAATGAAGAATTCATGAATAATATTTCTTTACAAACTTCATAAAAACATACCGGTTTCTCTAAACACAGAGTAATGAATTTTTTATGAAGTTGGAAATGCATAATAAATCCTTAAACCAAGCAGTAATGAAAAAAAAAAAACAAACAATCATGTCAAGGTCATGAAAAATACTAAAAAACAATTTGTACAAATATGTTGCTGACGGAACAAAACTTAAGAAACTTTTTTTGTAGAACAGGTAGTTTCAGAACTGTAATAAGTAACAGGCCATTAAAAATCAATGATTCCTATTTATAGAAGCAAAATAATAATATCCATTTTACAGAATAATTATGTGGGTGGGGAATGGTAAAAAAAATAAACATTTGAATTTGTTAAATTTAGTCTAAAGAACACTTACTAACATTGCCTTCCTTGGTTTTATCATTTAGTGAGCTCCTTAATCACTTGATTATAACTAAAAATATTAATTATAACTCTTACCAAAAACATATTTCTTGACAAATAGTCAGCCAAGCAAAATTCCCTCCATTATTTTCTAAACCACATGTCATAGACTGGAACATAAATTAGACTGGGAGATCATGAATGTTTTAAGAACATTTTATGAACTGTACACAATCCATTATCAATTCATGATTAGATCATGATTTATTCTTAATACAACAAAACAAGAAGGTTTTATGAAGTACCGGTTCTACTTGCAGTGGAAAATATTCAGAAAAAAATCATGAACAAGTTTCAGGATTATTAATGATTTTTTTAAATGAAAACTTCACAATAAATCCTTTGCATTCATCATGAAGGTTTTAAGGATTTTGTCAATCATTAATATCTTCATAATGTCTTCATGAAGCAATTATCATCATACTTCATGCAGAAAACTTCATGAAGTGTGTTAAAGAAGTGATAATGAGTAATGTATGAAACATTCTTAAGATTCATAATATGTTCATTATTTTATGAATTACATTTCACAGGGGTTGGCATAGGTGTGCATTAGGACCTGTATATGTGCATGACGCAAATTTTCTGAAAATCTGACAATTACTTTCTCAGTTATAGCCCTTGATTTTACCAAAAAATGCTTGTCCGGCCAACTTCTCCTACAGTTACTGTCCGATTTGCTTCATACTTGGCACAGGTGTGCATTAGGACCTGTAGATGTGCAAGACGCACATTTCTCGAAAATCGGACCGATACTTTCTGAGTTATGGCCCCTGATTTGACCAAAAAATGCTTGTCCGGATAACTCCTCCTACACTTGTGGACTGATTTAGTTCATACTTGGCACAAGTGTTCATTGTGACCTGTAGATGTGCAAGACGCAAATTTCTCGAAAATCGGACTGATACTTTCTGAGTTATGGCCCCTGATTTGACCAAAAAATGCTTGTACGGAAAATTCCTCCTACACTTGTGGACCGATTTGCTTCTTACTTGGCATAGGTGTGCATTAGGACCTGTATATGTGCATGACGCAAATTTTCTGAAAATCTGACAATTACTTTCTCAGTTATAGCCCTTGATTTTACCAAAAAATGTTTGTCCGGACAACTCCTCCTTTAGTTACTGTCTGATTTGCTTCGTACTTGGCACAGGTGTGCATTAACTTCTGTAAATGTGGAAGACGCACATTTCACGTAAATCAGAACGACACTTTCTGAGTTATGGCCCCTGATTTGACAAAAATGCATGTCCGGACAATTCCTCCTACATTTACTGAACGATTTGCTTCATAATTGGCACAGGTATGCATTACGACCAGTATATATGCAGGGTGCAAAATTGACGGAAATCAGACCGATACTTTCTGAGTTATGGCCCCTGATTGGACCAAATTTCAAGAAAATCAGATTGACAAATTTCTGAGTATGGCTCCTGATTCAACAAAAACGCTCGTCCGAACAAAGGTGGTGGCGGGGGTATTTTTATCACCTTCAGTGATAGATTTCTAGTTTATTCTGATTTCAGATGGTGAATAATTGGTTCCTGGCATGACCATGTATAATGAGACCTATGGAGCACCCTGGACCGGCAACCAGCCTCCACACAGATGGTTCAGGTAGGTCTATTTTTATCTTTTTTATAATTTTGAGAAAAAATTGAATTGTCAGTTCAGTGTTGTTTGCAAAACCTCGTAACTCCTGCTTGACTAAAGCTGGTGTTACGAGGTTATTGCAAAACCTTGAGGTTTTGCAATAACACCAAAGAAATATTTGATGTTTATGAAAATATTAAACTTTCTGATACATGGCCAAATGATGAATTGATCTTAAGAGTACCTGGTATGTATTGTTTACAATACATGTGGTATTGTCCAACCAAATTGAACCGGGACAACTTAATTTCCGCGGGCAAACTCCGTTAGTTGAGCTCTTAATAAAACATTGCCGAAGTGGGGTCATTACATATACAGATGTCCCTGGTTAATCTTGCTGGACAATATCCACCTTGTAAAACTAACATGGAAACCATTTTCCAAGATGGCTGCCAACTCTATATATCTAAATACTGATTGTACTTGTCCTTCACTCTGATACAAGTACCAAATTTTGGGCATATTGTTAGTGGAAGGTCAAAACTTTGTTGCTACAGTTTTAAAAAGCTAGAGTTATAAGGTTTGGACCTCTGACAAATGATATTATTTGTTCCTTAAAGTACAGTTTCTTCATAATGTATACATTTTTCTATACCATTAAAATACTTACATGGCACCTACCGTAATTATTCTAATAAATGCCCATCCCCCAAATCTCGGCTGAAAATCTGCTTATTTCAAGCACAATTAATTTAAGCAAAAAAAGGTTTTTCTAATAAACACCCATCCCCCGATTCTGTATTCAAATAATGTAAGTCATAAACAAATATCATTTCCAAAAGCAATGAAAAAGAGGATTTCCAGCCCTCTTTCTGTTTGCAATGAAGAAATTTCATCGAAAAATTGCATTTTGCAGTCCTGATAACAAAACTTTTCCTAATTCGACTTGCTGAACTTTGAGTCCGTGAAATGACACTTGATTTACAACTTTTGACTACCAAAATAAGAATACCTCTAATAAACACCCACCCCTACTTTTCAATTGATCATGTTTCTAATAAACGCTCGGGCGTTTAGTGGAATAATTACGGTATTTCCCAAGTTGGTTTGACAATTTATTTTGTCCACATAATTGTGAAAAAATCCTTTACTTTTGTATACCAGCTTTATTTACCTGCATTATAAATTTGCCAGAATTCGACATCATGGGAGGCCCCAATATTTTGAAAACAGGGACACTAGATCGACTTATTTCAAGGGAGTACAGTGATGCTCTGAACAATATGCCAGCAATTATGCTAATTCCTACAAAATAAGCAATTAAAAGAGATAACAGCATTTGAAAACACGGAAGAGGAAGAAAATTAGCATTTGAAAACACTGAAGAAGAATAAAATTCTGACAATAGGAACATGCAGTCTAAGATTTTTGCATTTTGCAGTTTGGAAAAAGGTTGAAAAATTAACTAGAGCTTAAAAATACCTGATAGGAAACAACAGTTGTAAGATATTATCAAGAATTTTATAATAGACAACAATTCTTATGGGGGCTCTTTGGGACGATTTTTTTTTCTGTGCATCTTCAGAAATATGACTTTGTTGTACTGATTTTGAATGCAAATGCTTTCTTTTTGTTGTCTTTTTATACGCCGCCGGAGGCGGACGTATATTGGCGACATCTTCTCCGTCCGTCCGTCCATCCATCCGTCCGTCCGTACGTCCGTCCACTTTTCTTGTCAACGCAACTCCTCCTAAGTTTCTGGCTGGATCTTCTTGAAACTTGGTCAATGTTATCACCTCAATTGGTAGATGTGCATGAAGGAAGGATTTTATGGTTCGTTGATTTTTGCCTGAGTTATGCCCCTTAAAAACTTAGTCTCTGGGGCTTATTGAAATTGCAGCCTTGTCAACGCAACTCCTCCTACGTTTCTAGCTGGATCTTAATGAAACTTGGTCAATGTTATTACATCAATTGGTAGATGTGCATGAAGGAAGGATTTTATGGTTCATTGATTTTTAGCTCCACTGGCCTTTCAGGCCAGCGGGCTATTGTCATGGCGGTGTGTCCGTCGTGCGTCCGTCCGTCCGTCCATGCGTGCTTGCGTCCGTAAACTTTTTCTTTAAAAATCTTCTTCTCAGAAACTACTGGATGGATTTCAACCAAACTTCACAGGAATGATCCTTGGGTGACCCTCTCTCAGATTCCTTCAAAGGATATGGATTGAACCAGTATAGCCTGAGTTATCTGCCCTTGAATGTCAAAAATAGCAGGTTTTGACTAGTTTTCTTCTAAAATCTATGAATATTGAACAATCAAGACAGAACTTTGACAGAATCATGCTGACTACAAGATCTTGCCTTGGTAAAATTTTCAGCTTGATCTGAATTTTACATCATGAGTTATGTGCCCTTGAAATTGACAAAATTGCCATTTTCAGCTGTATTTTGACTTTGTTTTCAATCTAGCAAATACAAATATTGACCAAACAAGACAAAACTTTGACAGAATAATACTGACTATAAGATCTTGCCTTGGTAAAATTTTCAGCTTGATCTGAATTTTATAGCATGAGTTATGTGCCCTTGAAATTGCCAAAAATTGCCATTTTGGGCTCTATTTTGCTGGTTTTGACTTTATTTTTACTCTAAAATATACAAATATTATCCAATCAATACAAAACTTGGACAGAATATATATAAGCATTATATGCTGCCTGGGTGTAATTTTCAGCTTGATCGGAATCTTACATCATGAGTTATGTGCCCTTGAATTTGACAAAATTGCTATTTTCGACTTTGTTTTCACTCTAACAATCACTAATGTTAACCAATCAAGATGATACTTGGAAAGAATCTTGTTGACAACAAGGTCTTGCTTATGTGTAATTTTCAACATGATCACACTGTTATAATCTGAGTTATGTGCCCTTGAAATTGACAAAATTTCAGTTTTTCGACACTTTTTCCACTCTTGAAGCCACAAATATTGACTAATATAGACAAAATTTGAACAGAATGATAGTGACCATAACATCTTGCATGTGTTTAATTTTCGATTTGATTTCAAATATACATACTGAATTATTTGTCTTTGAATTTGGCAAAATCACAGTTTTCAATTTTATTATCGCTCTAACATCCCTAAAATATTAGTCAATCATTTACTTTCTTTTTGCATTGACCACATGATTGCTGCTTTTGACTTTCTTTTTGCTGTAAGAACCATAAGTATTCAAAAATCTAGTCAAAACTTGGATTTGATATTAAAAGAAATTCAGGCCTGTGGAGCGACTCAAGACCTTCAGGTCTTTCTAGTTGCTAGAGTTATGCCCCTTTAAAACTTAGTCTCTGGGGCTTATTGAAATTGCAGCCTTGTCAACGCAACTCCTCCTAAGTTTATTGCTAGATCTTAATGACACTTGGTCAATGTTATCACCTCAATTGGTAGATGTGCATGAAGGAAGGATTTTATGGTTCATTGATTTTTGCCACAGTTATGCCCCCTTAAAACTTAGTCTCTGGAGCTTATTGAAATTGCAGCCTTGTCAACGCAACACCTCCTAAGTTTAAGGCTGGATATTAATGACACTTGGTCAATGTTATCACCTCAATTAGTAGATGTGCATGTAGGAAGGATTTTATGGTTCATTGATTTTTGCCTCAGTTATGTCCCCTTAAAACTTAGTCTCTGGGGCTGATTGAAATTGCAGCCTTGTCAACACAACTTCTTCTAAGATTCTGACTGGATACTAATGAAACTTGGTGGATGTTATTACCTTAATTGGTAGATGTGCATGAAGTAAGGATTTTATGGTTCATTGATTTTTGCCTGAGTTATGCCCCTTTCAATCTTAGTCTCTGCGGCTTATTGATATTTCAGCCTCATGAACGCAATTCCTTTCAGATTTTTGACTGGATATTTATAAAAACCTTTTTGTGAACACAACTTTTTACAGGTTTTTGTGTGAATATTTATAAATCCTTGTCAATGTCATTTTTTTGTCTCAAGTTTTATAAGTGGCGGCGTATATTGTGACCATGGCACTCTTGTTGAGAAAGATTAATTTGGAGCATATAGAAATATCTGATAGGTAAACAACAGTTGTAGGATCTTATCAGAAATTTTATAATAGACCAAATTTCTTATGGGGCTCTTTGGGGCCAAATTTTTTTTTCTGTGCATCTTCAGAAATATGACTTTGTTGTACTGATTTTGAAAGCAAATGCTGTCTTTTTGTCGTCTTTTTGAGAAAAATTAACTTAGAGCTTAAATATCTGGAATTTTATAATAGACAACATTTCTTATGGGGCTCTTTGGGACAGAGTTTTTTCTGTGCGCATCCTAACCCTTTCTCAAACAAGACTTGATTTTATGAAAGAAAAAAGCTTTGGAAAAAATTGAGGCGAAAGAAGAAAATGCTGATAATTAGCATTTTTATACGCCCGAAGGGTTGTATTATGTTATGGCCCCGGTCGTCCGTCCGTCTGTCTGTCTGTCTGTCCGTCCGTTAGCAATTTCTTGTGTGCGCAACTCCTCCTACAGTTTTGATCGGAATTTGATCAAACTTGCCACACTGAATCTCCATGGTGTCTAGTTGTGCACACCGCTTACGGAATTCAGATAACTCTTTTCGTTCTTGAATTATCTGCCCTTGAATTTAAAAAATGCCTATTTTCTTGTGTGCGCAACTCCTCCTACAGTTTTGATCAGAATTTCTTCAAACTGCCCACAATGAATCTCCATGGTGTCTTGTTGTGCACACCACTTACGGAATTCAGATAACTGTGTTCGTTCTTGAATTATCTGCCCTTGAATTTAAGGGAAAATGTGCATTTTCTCAAAAATGCCCGTTTTCTCGTGTGTGCAATTCCTACAGTTTCAACCAGAATTTATTCAAACTAGCCACAATGAATCTTTATGGTGTTTGGTTGTGAAAACAAAGTTTTGATAACATTTCATGTTTGAATTATCTGCCCTTGAATTGACAAAATGGCCAATTTTACTGACAAGCCCCTCTCGGGCGTATATGCGCCGCTCTGCGAAGCTCTTGTCTCCTTTTGCCTAAATATTTTCTTGGACATATTTCATACATATCATTGTCCATTTTGTTGTCTGAAGCAGGTTTGAAATTGGACTAGTCCAAATTATTGCCATTTAATAAAAGGTTAAAAACTTAACTAGAGCTTGAAAATATCTGGTGGGTATTATAACCCCAGTTGCAAGATCTTATCAGGAATTTTATAATGAATAGACAACATTTCTTATGAGGCTCTTTGGGACAGGGAGTTTTCTGTGCATCCCGACCTTTCCCGGAAGAAGATCTAGTTTTCATGGTCCTAAAAGAATATAATTGGGAAAACATTGAAGCAAAAAAAGAAACTGCTTATTACCAGCAGTTTCTCCTTTTGCCTCAATATTTGCTATGTTACTTTGTACACAAATCCAATTTTTATCAACACCCATTTTGTCATAATATCCAGCAGCTTTCGAATTGGACTATCTTAATTTTTTGCCATTTTGGAAAGGGTTAAGACACCAAAAACCTGGGATGCAGTTTAAAAATGATCAACTGCATTCCCCCTAACCCTTTCCTTAATGACAAAATGTTAGGGTGATCCACTTCAAAAACTGTCACAAATGACAAATCGATATTATTAAAGATAGGATTTGTGTAAAATATGGCTCAGAAAATATTGAGACAATAGGAGAAACTGCTGGTTATCAGCAGTTTCTTCTTTTGTCTCAATGTTTTTAAACAAGCCCTTTGTAATAGGGACGTCAAAACCAGGTCTTGTTTGGGAAAGGGTTGAAAATGATCAACTGCATTCCCCCCTAACCTGGTTACTCTACATTTGCCGACTTTGAAGTCTCGTTCGACTTACATAACTCTCTCGTCGATGAGCGGCTGCTCCCGTCATTACGATAATTATCGACTTAATGATTAACAACACCAGTGGAGAAATCATCATCATCAATGCTACACCAGTCTCGAGAAATAATTTTGAGATTGCGTAACCCTTTCTCGAACAAACCTCATTTTGATGTCCCTAATATAAATGACTTAGCAAAAAAATTGAATTAGAGAAAAGAAGAATTAATGCTCAGCATTTTCTTTGTTTGCCTCAATATTTTCTGTACTATATATTATGTCTTATTCAACATCCATTTGTTGCCTACAGCAGCTTTCAAATGGGAATAATCCATTTGTTTCTGTTTTGGGGATTACATAAAAACATAGCCTATAATATTAAAACCAGTTTACTTTAATCAAGAGGAGTAGATAAATTCGGAAATTGATATGAATTTATCGCATTTCAAGAGTATCTTGACACCCCCCAACAGAAAATGCAGTTTTGAAATAAAAGCACATTTTTATGTAAAATTTGTGCATCTGGGTAATTTAAACACTGTTCCCTCCATTAACTCTTTCCCCAAATGACAGTTATTTTGATCAGTCCAAATGGCTATGAATTTTGTGCTAAAAATAGACTGAGTTTACTCTTATGTTTCGATAAACTGTTGGTGTTGTTAAAACATCTCGTAACTACGACTTGATTCAAATTGTAGTTACGAGGTTTAATAACAATACCAGCCAATAGATGTTGTTTGTCCAAAATAACTTCACGATTAACTGCGATTAACTGCGGCTAAAAATCAGTAAACTGCAGCTAAAATCGTTCCCAATTGAAATGAGTTTCAGTTGAGAAAGTCATTGTTAACCCTTTCCCAAACAAGATCTGGTTTTGACTTGTCACTTTCTTGATTGAGAAGACTTTGGAAAATATTGAGAGAAAAGAAAAAAAATGTTGATAATTAGCAATTTCTCCTTTTCACCCAATTTTTTATGCCCCAATTTTCTACTTTTGTCTCAATATTTTCATGCTATGTTGTATATATTTCTTTCCATCAATTATATATTCTGCAGCAACTCAAATTGGCAAGGTCTTGATTTCATTCAAGGAAAAGTTCAACGCTTTCCAAAATGACAAAATTTTATGGTAGTCAAATTTTAGACTGCTGCAGATATCAAAGTGGATGATGATAAAGGTGGAATTAGTGTAAAACGTAGAACAGAAAATATTGAGGCAAAAGGAGAAAATGCTGGTTATCAGCATTTTCTTCTTTTGTTTTAATGTTTTCCCAATCATTCTCTAATAGGGATATCAAAACCAGGCCTTAGTTTGGGAAAAGATTAATTGAAATGTAGCTGAAAGTACTTTTCGGCTTAAACATGCGAACATGCAACTGTCGTATCAATCTAAATAGTTTAATTTCTTGAATTGTCACAAGCTTAAAATTTCTGAAAAAGAAATATTATGCCCAATTGTTAATATTGAAGTAATAATAAGTTGACTTTAACTTTGTAGCAAGTATGATTTAAGAAAAAGGAGAAAATGCTGATTTTCCAATACTTTCTTCAATTTAAGACATAAAAAAGATTATGTTTGGAAAACTTAAATGAAGGCCAGTGTAATTATCTTTTAGTAGATCTCAATATTTTAACCTTTTCCCAAACAACAAAATTTTAGGGTGATCAACTCCAAACTGCCACAAATGATAAAATGGATGTTATTAAAGATAGAATTTGTGTAAAATATAGCACAGAAAATATTGAGACAAAAGGAGAAACTGCTGGTTATCAGCAGTTTCTTCTTTTGTTTCAATGTTTTCCCAAGCCTTTTCCATTAGGGATGTCAAAACCAGGTCTTGTTTAGAAAGGGTTAAGTTACATAATTAACCCACACATTGACGCTTTTTGACGCCCCTCAAGTTAAAGCTTTGGAAATCATTGTGGAAAATGAAGAAATTGCTTGTCACAAGCAATTTGTTCATTCCCATAATGCTTTCTACCTAAAAGACAAAAAGAAATGTATTTAACACTTTCCCAAACAGGACCTAATTTTGACGTCCCTAATAGAAAAAGCTTGGCAAAACATTGAAACAAAAGAAGAAACTGCTGATAACCAAACAGTTTCTCCTTTTGTCTCAATATTTTCTGTGCTATATTTTTCATAAGTCCTATCTTTTATAACATCCATTTTGTCATTTGTGGCAGGTTTTGAAGTTGATCACCCTAAAATTTTGTCGTTTGGGAAAGGGTTAAGTAAATCTTAATATTCTAAGTTACATGAAGAACTGTTCCATAATTTTAAAATTGATAACTTGTTGAATTTACAAGAAAATAATTTGTGTCGTCTGCTACAAAATGCATGCGCGTCTTTTGTCGCCTGCAGAAAACGCATAAACTACCTGTCACAATGAATCGTTTTCTTAATTACTCTGAACCCGAGAAAATTAGAGGCGGGATTATTTTTTCCAACTTCTCGGCACTCTCCTGGCAAAAATCACACATTTAAAATTGAACCCCAGCTTCTGTAAATATTGGAGTCATGCCTTCCAGTGTAACATGGTAGTAACCCTTTACCATGTGACAAAAATTTAACCCTTTCCCAAACAAGACCTGGTTTTGACGTCTCTAATTGAAATGACTTGGGAAAATATTGAGACAAAAGAAGAAACTGCTGATAACCAGCAGTTTCTCCTTTTGTCTCAATATTTTCTATGTCAAATTTTACTCGAATCCTATCTTTGATAACATCTATTTTGTCCTTAGTAGCGATTTTTAAAGTGGATGACCCTAAATTTTTGCCGTTTGGGAAAGGGTTAAGCTTAGTGAAATTTGTCTAACTCTTTTTCAAAAGACAAAATTTTGGCTTGTCAGAATTCAAAGATGTTGCTGATGACAAAATCTGACAGTATACTCTGAGTAATATGGTTTTCAACCAAAAACGACCAAAAATTGTAAAATTGCCTTTACTTGAAATTGTTGCCTGCAATATCTTTGAATTCTGACCAGTCTAATATTTTGCAGTCTTGTAATGGGAATCAGGCCGTAGTTATGGGATTATATAACAACATCTAGTTCAGAAATACTATTGTTTGTCCAAAATTACGCCACAATTAACTAGATATAATCAGGATCCATGTTGTTCTCAAATACCACAGTGGCCTTTTTAGCGAGCCGGGACTTTATGTCCAGGGAGCTAATGTCACAGCCCTAGTGTCGGCGTCAGCGTCGGTGTCGCGTCCCGTCGCGTCTTCACTTGAAAAACTTTAACCTGGTCTATATCTCAGGCACTATTAGAGATACAGCCTTGATATTTCATACATGGATACATCTTGACAAGACCTTTCATTTGTGACCATGACCTTTGACCTAGTGACCTTGACCTTGGAGTTTGACCTACTTTTAAAAAACTTTAACCTTGCCTATATCTCATGCACTATTATTGATAGAGCCTTGATATTTCACACATGGATACCTCCTGCCATGACCTTGCATTTGGGACCATGACCTTTGACCTTGTGACCTTGACCTGTTTGACCTATTTTTAAAAAAATTAGCTCTATTTGTGACAAGCTCCCATATAGTCGAGCTACGTTGCCCGCGGACAACTCTTGTTGTAGATCCATGGTTCCTATATTATTTGTCTGTTATCATAAACGGTACAAAATATTGCGTGAAATTTGAGGTAGAAATGAGGGTTGTCATATGGGATGTTCCTTGTCACCAAAATGTCATGTCAACCTGACAGGCAGGGATCTTAGAAAGTCAAACATACCACTGATTAACACTTTCTCAAATAAGACCTGGTTTTGATGCGGCGGGCCCTAAATGGCCCTTTTCCAGAACCTGGTTCCTATATTATTTGTCTATTATCATAAACAGTACAAAATATTGTGTGAAATTTGAGGTAGAAATGAGGGTTGTCATATGGGATGTTCCTTGTCACCAAAATGTCATGTCAACCTGACAGGCAGGGATCTTAGAAAGTCAAACATCCACTAATTAACACTTTCTCAAATAAGACCTGGTTTTGATGCCCCTAAATGGCCCTTTTCCAGAACCTGGTTCCTATATTATTTGTCTATTTTCATAAACAGTACAAAATATAGTGTGAAATTTGAGGTAGAAATGAGGGTTGTCATATGGGATGTTCCTTGTCACCAAAATGTCATGTCAAACTGACAGGCAGGGATCTTCTAAAGTCAAGCTTACCACTAATTAACACTTTCTCAAATAAGACCTGGATTTGATGCCCCTAAATGGCCCTTTTCCAGAACCTGGTTCCTATATTATTTGTCTATTTTCATAAACAGTACAAAATATTGTGTGAAATTTGAGTTAGAAATGAGGGTTGTCATATGGGATGTTCCTTGTCACCAAAATGTCATGTCAACCTGACAGGCAGGGATCTTAGAAAGTCAAGCATACCACTGATTAACACTTTCTCAAATAAGACCTGGTTTTGATGCGGCGGGCCCTAAATGGCCCTTTTCCAGAACCTGGTTCCTATATTATTTGTCTGTTATCATAAACAGTACAAAATATTGCGTGAAATTTGAGTTAGAAATGAGGGTTGTCATTTGGGATGTTCCTTGTCACCAAAATGTCATGTCAAACTGACAGGCAGGGATCTTTGAAAGTCAAACATACCACTAATTAACACTTTCTCAAATAAGACCTGGTTTTGATGCGGCGGGCCCTAAATGGCCCTTTTCCAGAACCTGGTTCCTATATTATTTGTCTATTATCATAAACAGTACAAAATATTGCGTGAAATTTGAGGTAGAAATGAGGGTTGTCATATGGGATGTTCCTTGTCACCAAAATGTCATGTCAAACTGACAGGCAGGGATCTTAGAAAGTCAAACATTCACTAATTAACACTTTCTCAAATAAGATCTGGTTTTGATGCGGCGGGCCCTAAATGGCCCTTTTCCAGATCGTGGCTCCTATATTATTTGTCTATTATCATAAACAGTACAAAATATTGCGTGAAATTTGAGTTAGAAATGAGGGTTGTCATATGGGATGTTCCTTGTCACCAAAATGTCATGTCAAACTGACAGGCAGGGATCTTAGAAAGTCAAACATACCACTGATTAACACTTTCTCAAATAAGACCTGGTTTTGATGCGGCGGGCCCTAAATGGCCCTTTTCCAGAACCTGGTTCCTATATTATTTGTCTATTTTCATAAACAGTACAAAATATTGCGTGAAATTTGAGTTAGAAATGAGGGTTGTCATATGGGATGTTCCTTGTCACCAAAATGTCATGTCAAACTGACAGGCAGGGATCTTAGAAAGTCAAACATACCTCTAATTAACACTTTCTCAAATAAGACCTGGTTTTGATGCGGCGGGCCCTAAATGGCCCTTTTCCAGAACCTGGTTCCTATATTATTTGTCTATTATCATAAACAGTACAAAATATTGCGTGAAATTTGAGGTAGAAATGAGGGTTGTCATATGGGATGTTCCTTGTCACCAAAATGTCATGTCAAACTGACAGGCAGGGATCTTAGAAAGTCAAACATACCACTGATTAACACTTTCTCAAATAAGACCTGGTTTTGATGCCCCTAAATGGCCCTTTTCCAGAACCTGGCTCCCGAATTTGTGTCTATTTTCATAAACAGTACAAAATATTGCGTGAAATTTGAGGTAGAAATGAGGGTTGTCATATGGGATGTTCCTTGTCACCAAAATGTCATGTCAACCTGACAGGCAGGGATCTTAGAAAGTCAAGCATACCACTGATTAACACTTTCTCAAATAAGACCTGGATTTGATGCGGCGGGCCCTAAATGGCCCTTTTCCAGAACCTGGTTCCTATATTATTTGTCTATTATCATAAACAGTACAAAATATTGCGTGAAATTTGAGTTAGAAATGAGGGTTGTCATATGGGATGTTCCTTGTCACCAAAATGTCATGTCAAACTGACAGGCAGGGATCTTAGAAAGTCAAGCATACCACTGATTAACACTTTCTCAAATAAGACCTGGTTTTGATGCGGCGGGCCCTAAATGGCCCTTTTCCAGAACCTGGTTCCTATATTATTTGTCTATTATCATAAACAGTACAAAATATTGCGTGAAATTTGAGGTAGAAATGAGGGTTGTCATATGGGATGTTCCTTGTCACCAAAATGTCATGTCAAACTGACAGGCAAGGATCTTAGAAAGTCAAGCATACCACTGATTAACACTTTCTCAAATAAGACCTGGTTTTGATGCGGCGGGCCCTAAATGGCCCTTTTCCAGAACCTGGTTCCTATATTATGTGTCTATTTTCATAAACAGTACAAAATATTGCGTGAAATTTGAGGTAGAAATGAGGGTTGTCATATGGGATGTTCCTTGTCACCAAAATGTCATGTCAAACTGACAGGCAGGGATCTTAGAAAGTCAAGCATACCACTGATTAACACTTTCTCAAATAAGACCTGGTTTTGATGCCCCTAAATGGCCCTTTTCCAGAACCTTGTTCCTATATTATTTGTCTATTATCATAAACAGTACAAAATATTGCGTGAAATTTGAGTTAGAAATGAGGGTTGTCATATGGGATGTTCCTTGTCACCAAAATGTCATGTCAACCTGACAGGCAGGGATCTTAGAAAGTCAAACATACCACTGATTAACACTTTCTCAAATAAGACCTGGTTTTGATGCGGCGGGCCCTAAATGGCCCTTTTCCAGATCCTGGCTCCCAAATATGTGTCTATTTTCATAAACAGTACGAAATATTGCGTGAAATTTGAGTTAGAAATGAGGGTTGTCATATGGGATGTTCCTTGTCACCAAAATGTCATGTCAAACTGACAGGCAGGGATCTAAGAAAGTCAAGCATACCACTGATTAACACTTTCTCAAATAAGACCTGGTTTTGATGCGGCGGGCCCTAAATGGCCCTTTTCCAGAACCTGGTTCCTATATTATTTGTCTGTTATCATAAACAGTACAAAATATTGCGTGAAATTTGAGTTAGAAATGAGGGTTGTCATATGGTATGTTCCTTGTCACCAAAATGTCATGTCAAACTGACAGGCAGGGATCTTAGAAAGTCAAACATACCACTAATTAACACTTTCTCAAATAAGACCTGGTTTTGATGCCCCTAAATGGCCCTTTTCCAGAACCTGGCTCCCGAATTTGTGTCTATTTTCATAAACAGTAGCCTGGGAACATGTGTACTCGCGGTACTTATCGCTAAAATACGTAAACCGGAAAGCCAACAACAAAAACACAAGAAATCTTTTTATATTTTCTTACCTTTAAATGTCAGGCATCATTCTGTCAAATAACCAAGATGCTCCGTTTGTTTCTCATTTGACAGCAACGGTTTCATTCATGCGAGTCACATGGCCGCCATCTTGAATTCGTTGTATGGGATCTCGCGTTATTTGGAAAAGGTTAAACTACGGTGGCCAGTATATGCCATTTTCACAAAAAGTAAGTGTAACTTAACAAAGTAAAATTTTCAACCTTTAAAAACGAGGAATCATTGAAAACGTCGTTTAACTAACATACCGTATTTCACCTAATAGGCGCGCCCCGGCGCGATGCAAAACGCCGAGGAGGCGCGCTTATTTCGTACCACTTTTCCTGAATTTTAAAGTGCTTCGCTGAATGTAGAAAATCAACCTACCGTAAATTATCGATCAAGATACCGGTATGTCACTTTATCAGTAGATGACGTTGTATCTTATAAATACACACCGGGTACATGTATAAATCGGCGGAGACGAAGCGACGTAACTGTCATCCAGTCTACAGTTACCTGCCAGTCTAGTCCTTTGTCTCGAAAAGGCGGGTGTGTTCTACTTTCGTTTTCGGAATGTTTTGATTTCTTCTTCTTCTTCACTTTACAAAATAATAAAACATACTTCCCGTGGTATCTGTCCATATTCATTAATTCATTTTCGGCAAAAATGATTTATTTTTCATTTGTGTGCGTACTATCAATTCGCTTTCCACTTCTTAATTTACAAATCAAACGCGACCTCTTACGGGGCTTTGAAATAAACTGCATAAACGGTCACTCTGCAAGGGGAATGAAAAAGGAAACTTTATCAATGCTCATACCGGGCCGAATGAATTTCAATTCTACCTAGAGGGGGATAACCATAATCGAATTATTCAATCAATTACCCGAGCCGTATACCCTATTATAAGACGCTTTACTTGTTGAGATAAAGCGTTTTTCCACAAGTATGATCATCACAAAGATGAAGTTTGGTGGAGTTTGAGTTCGGAATTTGTCATTACCGTCTACTCTACAGTCTACTCTACAGTCAAGGTAAGGTCGGGTGAAGGTGGTAGGGGTGTCCCATGGCTTCCGAGATTGTTAATATAGTTGGGGCGCGTCTATTAGGGAGGGCGCGTCTATAAGGTGAAATACGGTATTTACATATTTACAAAGTTTTGTTTTCAATTTTAGTGATTAATTTTTGTGAAGGCAATGTGGACACTTGAACACATCGCCTCTCCTGAGCACTCTGGTAGGGCAGCAAAACCGCAGATGTGTCCAGTGATGACAAAAATCACATTCACCCCACTTCACAATGTACACTTCATCATGTTTCATCAATTCTTCGGGCTCAAACTTGTTACAAACGCAGCACTTTTCACCATCATCATCTGAAATGTCACTTTCTGTTTCTGAGGCCTTTGGAGATGTCAGATCAATTGGGCCACCGGTTTTATTTAGTCCTGATGTTCCTGGTCTCACATCATATATATCATCTGCTTTCACATTTGATTTGGATTTGGAAATTTTAGCATTTGGAGGAGTTTGTTTTATAGATTTGGGGGTGGTTGTAGCTTTACAGTTGGACTGCTGTTTGGCTTCTCTATTGGTAGCTTGGGTTGTCAGAGTTTCAAGATTGGATTTTTTCATCAGACTACCCGTGACAGCATATGGTGTAACAAATTTTCTCTTTGGTCTTTGTATAACTTTGGTTATTGTCCTTTGATTGAAGAACTCCTGTATTTTCTGTGAACTATCCTTTAATATTTCAGGGGTCTTGACTGGTGATTCTACTGGCTCTTCCATGGGCAGAGGTTGAGTGTCAATACTAGCTGCAGGTTCTTCTGGATTATCTGAATCAATAGAGTTGTCATTCACCATATCAGGCACTATCTCTGGTTCTGGTTCTGCTTGATAGATAACTGCTGGTGCTATCTCAGATGGACTAATTGTTTGCGGGTTGTAGGGATATATTCCAGATTTACGAAAGGCTGACACTACATTTTCAGGACAAACAGCTTTCAAGTAGGGATGAGCTGTTAGTTTGGCAACTTCATATTTTGTTATAGTTACACCTGGATTCTTCTGCAGGTAAGATTTGCACTCTTTATTGTACTGGCTCTTAAATGGACCAAAAACACCCACGTCCAGGGGCTGGGTCAGATGGCTGGTATGAGGAGGAAGAACGAAAAGTATTACGTTCCATTTTCTTGCCCATTCTGTCAGAGTTAGAGAAAGATGGGACTTATGCCCATCATACATTATTAATATGGGATCTTGATTGGTTTCTGTTATTTTAGCATGTTTAGCTAAATGCTTTGTCACATAATGTTCAAACACCCCCATGTTTGACCACCCTGTACTGGACATTTGACCGGCAGATCCAACTGGTGCACCTTCTAAAAATTCGTCACACCATCTCTTTCCTGGGATTACATAGAAAGGTGGGATGCTGTTTCCGATTGCATTGGCTCCTGCAATAAGGGTCACATTTGCCTGCCTTGGGGATGTTATTGCTTGTGCCTTTGATGTTGCTGCACATACAATTTTTGGGGGGTTGTGTTCCATGCTAATCCCTGTCTCATCGATATTGTAGATTTGTGCAGGAGCATTTAGCAGGTTGTTTTGTCTTAAAACATCGCCAAGTTCACGGAAATAGTTATCAATCACTTCTTTTGAGGCACTTTTGGCCCTTGACATTTGCAATTTTTGCGGTTTAACAATTTTTATTTCTGGCCAACGTTTCATAAAGGCATAAAACCACATACTACTGAGGCTATTTTCAGATTTCACAGATTTACCAACAGAGTGACAATAATCAGTTGCCATATACTGCACTTCACTTTTAGTATAGCCATAGCCTATGTCCCCCATGTACTTTATATGATTCACCAATTGCTTTTCCTCTTCCCGAGAAAGAAGTGTACTTCCCCCACGTGTGGCATCCAATGCTACGTTGCATCTTGTTCTATCTCTGAGGGTTGACTCGGGAACAGAGTATACACGCGAAGCCCTGTACACTGACATTCCTGATTTAGTTGCCTCATATGCCCGTATAAGATTGGCTTTGTCATATGGTTTTTCTCGTCTGATGTTGCTATTGATCTAAAATGAGAATAATAATGTTTTTTTCTAGACTAGCAGATGAATTATTGGACTAACAATTGATTTCAGTCATTTATTTCTTAATTAGAAATAGGGCACATAAAGATTGGGGAAAAATTGTCATGCATTACTATTTTCCACAAGGGTTTTTCAACCAAATATAACAAACACAGAATCAGCATTCAATTCCACACAAATATGTGTATGTGGTATGGGTATTTAGGCCAAACAGACAAAGATATTCTATGAAATTCTATAAAATTCAATACATAGACGAAATTTTTCTTTCAATTTTTTTGGCACTTTTATGCTTCCGTAGTTTTTTTTTTTCCTGGCGGGAAGCGCGAGCTCCTATCACGTGATCAAAATATTGACAACTATTTCTGTCAATGGCAGACGAATGTAGATCTGTCAAAATCTCATGGATTTTTGTTGATTATGGCGTGGAAAATGTGTTTTTATTGATAGGGGTATAACAGGTAGGTGCAGCTTCTACTGATTTGCATATGGACACTTCTTTTCATTGATAACTCACCTTCAGGCGGAACATTTTCGTTAAATAGTCGCGATCACTGAAGCGTAGACTTTTACGTCAGAGGTCATCCAGGGAAAACCACCGATAGGGGGCGTGGCTGTTTGTTTTCTCGGAAAATACCATTTGACGCGAGATCCCATGTACCGCGAGTACACATGAAGCGAGTATACAAAATATTGCGTGAAATTTGAGGTAGAAATGAGGGTTGTCATATGGGATGTTCCTTGTCACCAAAATGTCATGTCAACCTGACAGGCAGGGATCTTAGAAAGTCAAGCATACCACTAATTAACACTTTCACGAGCAAGATCTGGTTTTGATGCGGCGGGCCCTAAATGGCCCTTTTCCAGAACCTGGTTCCTATATTATTTGTCTATTATCATAAACAGTACAAAATATTGCGTGAAATTTGAGTTAGAAATGAGGGTTGTCATATGGGATGTTCCTTGTCACCAAAATGTCATGTCAAACTGACAGGCAGGGATCTTAGAAAGTCAAGCATACCACTAATTAACACTTTCTCAAATAAGACCTGGTTTTGATGCGGCGGGCCCTAAATGGCCCTTTTCCATAACCTGGTTCCTATATTTGTGTCTATTTTCATAAACAGTACAAAATATTGTGTGAAATTTGAGATAGAAATGAGGGTTGTCATAATGGGATGTTCCTTGTCACCAAAATGTCATGTCAAACTGACAGGCAAGGATCTTAGAAAGTCAAGCATACCACTGATTAACACTTTCTCAAATAAGACCTGGTTTTGATGCGGCGGGCCCTAAATGGCCCTTTTCCAGATCCTGGTTCCTAAATTTGTGTCTATTTTCATAAACAGTACAAAATATTGTGTGAAATTTGAGATAGAAATGAGGGTTGTCATAATGGGATGTTCCTTGTCACCAAAATGTCATGTCAAACTGACAGGCAAGGATCTTAGAAAGTCAAGCATACCACTGATTAACACTTTCTCAAATAAGACCTGGTTTTGATGCGGCGGGCCCTAAATGGCCCTTTTCCAGATCCTGGTTCCTAAATTTGTGTCTATTTTCATAAACAGTACAAAATATTGTGTGAAATTTGAGATAGAAATGAGGGTTGTCATAATGGGATGTTCCTTGTCACCAAAATGTCATGTCAACCTGACAGGCAGGGATCTTAGAAAGTCAAACATACCACTAATTAACACTTTCTCAAATAAGACCTGGTTTTGATGCGGCGGGCCCTAAATGGCCCTTTACCAGAACCTGGTTCCTATATTATTTGTCTATTATCATAAACAGTACAAAATATTGCGTGAAATTTGAGTTAGAAATGAGGGTTGTCATATGGGATGTTCCTTGTCACCAAAATGTCATGTCAAACTGACAGGCAGGGATCTTAGAAAGTCAAACATACCACTGATTAACACTTTCTCAAATAAGACCTGGTTTTGATGCGGCGGGCCCTAAATGGCCCTTTTCCAGAACCTGGTTCCTATATTATTTGTCTATTATCATAAACAGTACAAAATATTGTGTGAAATTTGAGTTAGAAATGAGGGTTGTCATATGGGATGTTCCTTGTCACCAAAATGTCATGTCAACCTGACTGGCAGGGATCTTAGAAAGTCAAACATCCACTAATTAACACTTTCTCAAATAAGACCTGGCCCCGGTTTCTCGAAAAAACTTAAGTATCTTTTCATGCTCAAATCTGAGCATCGTGCTCAAATCGCACGAAATCCACGTGAACTTCAATTGAATACCAATCAACGTTGATTGGTATTGAATAGAAGTTGAGCATGAACTCATGAGAATATACTTAAGTTTTTTCGAGAAACCGGGGCCAGGTTTTGATGCCCCTAAATGGCCCTTTTCCAGAACCTGGCTCCCGAATTCCTGTCTATTCTCATAAACAGTACAAAATATTGCGTGAAATTTGAGTTAGAAATCAGGGTTGTCATATGGGATGTTCCTTGTCACCAAAATGTCATGTCAACCTGACAGGCAGGGATCTTAGAAAGTCAAGCATACCGCTAATTAACACTTTCTCAAATAAGACCTGGTTTTGATGCGGCGGGCCCTAAATGGCCCTTTTCCAGAACCTGGTTCCTATATTATTTGTCTATTATCATAAACGGTACAAAATATTGCGTGAAATTTGAGTTAGAAATGAGGGTTGTCATATGGGATGTTCCTTGTCACCAAAATGTCATGTCAACCTGACAGGCAGGGATCTTAGAAAGTCAAGCATACCACTAATTAACACTTTCACGAGCAAGATCTGGTTTTGATGCGGCGGGCCCTAAATGGCCCTTTTCCAGAACCTGGTTCCTATATTATTTGTCTATTATCATAAACAGTACAAAATATTGCGTGAAATTTGAGTTAGAAATGAGGGTCGTCATATGGGATGTTCCTTGTCACCAAAATGTCATGTCAAACTGACAGGCAGGGATCTTAGAAAGTCAAACATACTGCTAATTAACACTTTCTCAAATAAGACCTGGTTTTGATGCGGCGGGCCCTAAATGGCCCTTTTCCAGATCCTGGCTGCTATATTATGTGTCTATTATCATAAACAGTACAAAATATTGCGTGAAATTTGAGTTAGAAATCAGGGTTGTCATATGGGATGTTCCTTGTCACCAAAATGTCATGTCAAACTGACAGGCAGGGATCTTAGAAAGTCAAACATACCACTAATTAACACTTTCTCAAATAAGACCTGGTTTTGATGCGGCGGGCCCTAAATGGCCCTTTTCCAGAACCTGGTTCCTATATTATTTGTCTATTATCATAAACGGTACAAAATATTGCGTGAAATTTGAGTTAGAAATGAGGGTTGTCATATGGGATGTTCCTTGTCACCAAAATGTCTTGTCAAACTGACAGGCAGGGATCTTAGAAAGTCAAGCATACCACTAATTAACACTTTCTCAAATAAGACCTGGTTTTGATGCCCCTAAATGGCCCTTTTCCAGATCCTGGCACCTATATTTGTGTCTATTATCATAAACAGTACAAAATATTGCGTGAAATTTGAGTTAGAAATGAGGGTTGTCATATAGGATGTTCCTTGTCACCAAAATGTCATGTCAAACTGACAGGCAGGGATCTTAGAAAGTCAAGCATACCACTGATTTACACTTTCTCAAATAAGACCTGGTTTTGATGCGGCGGGCCCTAAATGGCCCTTTTCCAGAACCTGGTTCCTATATTATTTGTCTATTATCATAAACAGTACAAAATATTGTGTAAAATTTGAGTTAGAAATGAGGGTTGTCATATGGGATGTTCCTTGTCACCAAAATGTCATGTCAAACTGACAGGCAGGGATCTTAGAAAGTCAAACATACCACTGATTAACACTTTCTCAAATAAGACCTGGTTTTGATGCGGCGGGCCCTAAGTGGCCCTTTTCCAGAACCTGGTTCCTATATTATGTGTCTATTATCATAAACAGTACAAAATATTGTGTGAAATTTGAGTTAGAAATCAGGGTTGTCATATGGGATGTTCCTTGTCACCAAAATGTCATGTCAAACTGACAGGCAGGGATCTTAGAAAGTCAAATATACCACTAATTAACACTTTCTCAAATAAGATTAGGCCCCGGTTTCTCGAAAAAACTTAAGTATGTTCTCATGCTCAAATATGAGCATCGTGCTCAAATCGCACGAAATCCACGTGAACTTCAATTGAATACCAATCAACGTTGATTGGTATTGAATAGAAGTTGAGCATGAACTCATGAGAATATACTTAAGTTTTTTCGAGAAACCGGGGCCAGGTTTTGATGCCCCTAAATGGCCCTTTTCCAGAACCTGGCTCCCAAATTTGTGTTTATTTTCATAAACGGTACAAAATATTGTGTGAAATTTGAGTTAGAAATGAGGGTTGTCATATGGGATGTTCCTTGTCACCAAAATGTCATGTCAACCTGACAGGCAGGGATCTTAGAAAGTCAAGCATACCACTGATTAACACTTTCTCAAATAAGACCTGGTTTTGATGCGGCGGGCCCTAAATGGCCCTTTTCCAGAACCTGGTTCCTATATTATGTGTCTATTATCATAAACAGTACAAAATATTGCGTGAAATTTGAGTTAGAAATGAGGGTTGTCATAATGGGATGTTCCTTGTCACCAAAATGTCATGTCAACCTGACAGGCAGGGATCTTAGAAAGTCAAGCATACCACTGATTAACACTTTCTCAAATAAGACCTGGTTTTGATGCGGCGGGCCCTAAATGGCCCTTTTCCAGAACCTGGTTCCTATATTATTTGTCTATTTTCATAAACAGTACAAAATATTGCGTGAAATTTGAGTTAGAAATCAGGGTTGTCATATGGGATGTTCCTTGTCACCAAAATGTCATGTCAACCTGACAGGCAGGGATCTTAGAAAGTCAAACATACCACTGATTAACACTTTCTCAAATAAGACCTGGTTTTGACATCCATAAGAGAAAAAAATAACTTGGTAAAATATTGAGACAAAAGAAAAAAGGCTGGTATATTGGGTTCAACATGTTTGTCTGTCTCTTGACTTTTTCGTTTCGGTGCTCTATCATGAGATCTATTTGACTTAGCATCGTGTAACTTTAAAGATTTGTTGCCCTTAACCCTTTCCCAAACAAGACCTTGTTTTGACATCCCTAATTGAAAAGGCTTAAGAAAACATTGAGACAAAAGAAGAAACTGCTGATAACCAGCAGTTTCTCCTTTTGTCTCAATATTTTCTTTGCCATATTTTACACAAATTCTGTCTGTACTACCTTTCATTTTGGCATTTTTGTCAATTTTTGAAGTGGATCACTCAAAAATTTCACCGTTTGGGAAAGGGTTAATCTAATGAGGTGCGTTACTATTTGTGGTCACTTAGGTCAGAGGTCAAGATCACCACACTTCAATGAGAATTTGTTTTCGTGCTCTAACTCTAGACCTATTCGACATACGACTATGTAACTTTACAGGGTTGTTGCCCTTCACCAAAGGTTGTGCCTAAATGCTTCTGGTCAAAGGTCAAGGTCACTATTGAACTTTGTTTAAAACTTGTATTTTATCGCTCTATGATAGTGTGTCTTAAGTAACTGGTAGGGATAGGCATCTGCAAGGGGGCATTGAATTTTCATAAACATATTTTTGCTTACTTTGTTTAGCACTATCTGGATGAATATAAATTGTTGTTTCTGATTGGTTCACTCCTACAAACTGCAACATCCAATCAAATTTTTTGTTGACATCAACAATGATTCAGGTGTGCCCACCTATTGCTGAAATTAAAGGTCATGCAAAATGAGATCACTATTACCCAGGCTATAAATGTTCTCTTGGAGTCATTTCCTAGCAATATCCCTACTCAAAGTCAGCCCTATTCTCACCAATGACGAGTAAAATGCATGTTTGTTTTCGTACAGAAGGGGAAAACCATAAATGTCACAATCTTTCTGTAGTCTGGGTGTAGAAAGGCGGTGGAGACATAATAATTGCCAGAAGTGAGGCAAATTCATTAACTCAGAGCTACGGATATGAGTTTCGACATCTCTTCAAAATGGAATATTTCGTTTATTGCTCATCAAAACCCTATGTTGTGGGTACTCATTTGAAACGTCTCGACGAGACGTTTCAAATGAGTACCCACAACATAGGGTTTTGATTTGAAATAAAAAATCTAGAATCCCTTTACCCCATCTTGCCCAATGCTTTGTTAGCTGACAAGGATTTTATGGTGTTAGTCTGTTAGGCTTGGCCTGTCCAAGTGAATTTTCTCTGGCAACTCTGTGATTAAAATTAATACCTCTAGTCAAGTCTGACTCAAGATACACCCTTACTTATTATGGTTTCATTTAGTCCCAGATTTTTTTGTGGTATTATTCATTTTTTGTACATAAAATCATTCTTAATGTTACTTTTACAAATTCAGACTAAATACATCCTAAATTATCTGACAGCGTATATTACCTTAGAAACATTATTTTTGTCGAAAAAAAAAAATCATTATATACCCGCTAACACATTGGCTTTGTTATATAGGAACCATCCTGTCTGTCTGTCTATCCGTCTGTATGTCCATCTACATTCCTCACTTGCACAAGTCCTCAAATCTGCTGTACAGATTTCAATGAAAATATTCATGAATGATCAAAATGACATGAACTTAATTGTGTAAAGCATTTTCTTTGCTTTCTAAAATTTCATCTAAGGAAGATAATTTAACTTTGATTTTCTTTACTCAAACAATTTTACACCAGCTGATCTTTTTTTTTCAGCTCCGTAAAAGTTTTCATGCAGTCTGTAGTTTTGGAATAAAATATGAATTCAACTCATGAAAAAGTAAATAAAAATAAATGAAAAATATTTTCGTTTTAGAGAGGGTTAAAGCAGATTTATTTTTGATATTATGGTAGCTGTAAGAATACTTATGTAAATTGCGGTAACAACAATATAACAGTAAGATTTAATTACCTTTGACATTTTAATTAGCAGAAGGCTGGTCCAAAATACAGTAGGAGGGGAACACTTACACACTCTAGTAATTAGTAAGCATTCCTTCAGGCTTAAGATAATTGTATAACCTTACCAAAAACCTGGCACATTTTGCCACACCTATATAATAATTGTTAATTTCGTAGGAGCTTTAGAAAATATTGAAAAAAGGGAGGAAGAAAATTCTGATTTCAGCAATGCAATTATATGGTCAATATATTTACCATAGATACATCTGTTAAAGTTTCAAAGGTAAAGCAGCAAAGCTGACAATACAAAGAACCAGTACTTTTGTATGCAGACAGATTGACAAACACACTCAAACACAGACAGAATAGTCTTATTTGAGTGTCAGCTTCTGAATGCACTATCTTTGAGACTGCATAAAAAAGGCCTATACGTCTTCCCCTGCAAAAAAAGTTCAAGAACACATTTTAGTTCTAGAATTGTTCTAGAACATTAAATGGCACTTCTAGAACTGTTCTAGAACAGTTCTAGAAATGCCATTTATTATTCTAGATTTGTTCTTGAACATAAATAAACTTTTTGCATGCCTGGATCTGGAAAAGGGGCCCTGATGGCAATTCAGACCAACTAAGATCAAGATCAGTTTTTACCTGAGCCTGATCCAGGCTCAGTTTTCCAAGACTTGCTTCAGTTAATAAAGAAGCTGTCACATATAATAGGAATAGTATAGCATGGATTTTTATTAGACTGTATGTATGGACAGGTAGATCTGGATCTACGCTGTTACTTATAAATAATGCCATAGAGGCGCTTTTTCCTGATCCTGGCAAATTGGTTCTAGGAATACAATCCTTACAAATTGGTTCTAGGAATACAATCCTTACAAATTGGTTCAAGGAATACAATCCTTACAAATTGGTTCAAGGAATACAATCCTTACAAATTGGTTCAAGGAATACAATCCTTACAAATTGGTTCTAGGAATACAATCCTTACAAATTGGTTCTAGGAATACAATCCTTACAAATTGGTTCAAGGAATACAATCCTTACAAATTGGTTATAGGAATACAATCCTTACAAATTGGTTCTAGGAATACAATCCTTACAAATTGGTTCTAGGAATACAATCCTTACAAATTGGTTCAAGGAATACAATCCTTACAAATTGGTTCAAGGAATACAATCCTTACAAATTGGTTCTAGGAATACAATCCTTACAAATTGGTTCTAGGAATACAATCCTTACAAATTGGTTCAAGGAATATAATCCTTACAAATTGGTTCTAGGAATATGGATCTTTTGTATATTTGAGGTCTTGAAAATGATGAAACAATAGTGGTCTGTAAAAACTTATTTTTTTAGCAAAGTTTGTTAGTTTAGCTTCAATAGAAAACATTGCCTAAGTTGGATCATTACTTATGCAGATGTTACGAGTTACTATAATAATGTGCAATACAAAACGTGACTTGCGCTTCTTTTGCACTGACATTTTGTATGATTGAAAGTCTTTCTGTTTGGTTCTGTTACATAGACAGGAAATGCATAATTCCAAACCTGGTGTCACGCTTTACCAATGTCACTTTTTCAGACATTGCGGACCAAGATCACATTGCATAGATGTGCAGTCTGATCTTGGTATAAACTTTCTGATAGTCTTTCCTAATCTGATAATCTTTTATTAGAGAAGAGAATTTGTCTATTCAAAATAATTGGCTTTTAATTGTAAAAAAATGGACAAAATAGATTATAGATGCTAATGAATTTCTAGTTCTAAAAGAGTTAACACTTTTCCATACTAAACCTGCTTTTGACATTCTTGAATAGAAATGCTTTTGAAAATATTTAGACAAAAGTAGAAAATGCTGAAAAGCAGCATTTTCTACTTTTGCCTTAGTGTTTCTATGCTATATTGCATATAAATCCCATCTTTATCAACAGCAACTTTGTCATCTGCAGTAGCTTTCAAATATTGGAACAGTCTATTTTGTTCAGTATGGAAAAGTGTTAATTCCCAAATGATCTAAGTAGGAGCCTGTGGCAGCATGCTTGCACATCTGCTTGCAGTTGTCAAACTTATGATAATTACGGGGGAGTGTGGAAAGAGTAAATAAGCCAATTGTTCGGAGAGACAAGTATTTTAATACATATCCAGAAGCCGGCAGAAATTAGACTGTTCCAATTTAAAAGCTGTAACAACAAAGCTTATAACGGTGTAAGAAATATAGCAAAAAAAAAAAATATTGAGGGCAAAAAAGAAAATGCTGATCATAAGCATTTTCTTCTTTTGCCTCAATGTTTTCCAATGCCTTTTCTATTGGGGGCGTTAAAACCAGGTCTTGTTCGAGAAGCCGAGTGAATGTGTAGTCCATTTGAAATTTTCGGAACCTTGCAATGTCGAGTACAATGAAGTTTTATTTTTTCTTTGCATTGTATAGGTGCTCTAGAGCAGATTTAGCT